>CM059812.1:29822842-30317842 GCA_030435695.1 Brachymystax lenok tsinlingensis | reverse complement strand
CAATACAATGCTGTGGTTTGGATGGTAGCATTCACAATACAATGCTGTGGTTTGGATGGTAGCATTCACAATGCAATGCTGTGGTTTGGATGGTAGCGTTCACAATACAATGCTGTGGTTTGGATGGTAGCGTTCACAATACAATGCTCTGGTTTGGATGGTAGCGTTCACAATACAATGCTGTGGTTTGGATGGTAGCGTTCACAATACAATGCTCTGGTTTGGATGGTAGCGTTCACAATACAATGCTGTGGTTTGGATGGTAGCATTCACAATACAATGCTCTGGTTTGGATGGTAGCGTTCACAATACAATGCTGTGGTTTGGATGGTAGCGTTCACAATACAATGCTCTGGTTTGGATGGTAGCATTCACAATACAATGCTGTGGTTTGGATGGTAGCATTCACAATACAATGCTCTGGTTTGGATGGTAGCATTCACAATACAAAACCTGTACAATCGTTTCTATGATAGGATAAAGCAGAGGACAAAGCAGACCATATTTTTATGCTCATGTTTCAAGGATGTTATATATAACAAATTGAAAGGGGCGGGGGGTATAGCATCCTTGAAACCATTGTACATGGACTAGGTATTCAGTCACAGACAAAATAAGGTGGATCCCAAGACAACTTGTTTTGTTATTGGTGAAAGCATAACTAAGTACAAACACACAACACTATTAACAGAGAAAAGAGCCTGATAAAAGGAGGATGGGATTGTATAGCCATGCAGTGAAGAGGTATGGTGCACAGACTGCTAAAGTAGACAGGGACACACATGGAGACAAGAAGTGGTGTTTTGGGGTTAATTCTGGGTAGCACTCAGTGTTCTCTACAACACACACACACAAAAACACACACTCCCGTCCCCCCACACCATCTCTTCCTCGCAGTCTCCCACTTCCATTACAGATGTCCTCACCTTATTTGAGGCAGCTTCAAGCTCTCAGACTGAGTGAAAGAGAAAAGAGAGTAAGACTACGTGTTCTAACTGGCAAAAAGAACCCTGTCTGTTATCTATAAATCATAACTCTGACCCCGGGTTGGCCAACCAGCTTACAGCTCAGCCAGGAACACTATTAGATCATCTGAGACCTGGAGAACACACATCATCAACATTGTAACTCCATCCTGCTACTCCTGCTAGGAATAACATGTATTCTGTTAAGCCTGACCTCTGTAGAGTACCACAGTATGAGTAATAATACCCAGACAACTTAGCGGTCAATCAAGGAAACGGATAAAAGTTACCTTGTCGTAGAGAGATTTACATGGTTATCAAAACACCATGCCAGGCTAAGCCTACACGAAACACAGCCCTTATTTTAAGGGTTTCTAAAATCCTCTATGGGGAAAAATGAATGGTGGAAAAATGAACTATTTCTCTGTTTGACTGTTTTATAGGTATTGTGACACCTCCAATGTGGGGCTCTATGTGAGGTGTCAGATCTAGTATTCTTGTTGTGGAAAACTCTGTTCTATGTCTCCTTGGTACTACATTATGGATGTCCACAGCTGTGGTTTAGTATCATGTGTGTTAGTACTGGAATACTTCAAACAAGTGGAGCTGGCTGGGGGTATATGATTTAGGAAACACTACAAGGGCTGTTTTAGAGACACAATGCAATTATGTATAAAGCTCTGTCCTGCTTCTTCTGCTTCTGCTTCTTCTTTGCCCCTTTAGATCCTAAGATCTGCACTTTGACCCCTAACGGGCACCTGGAGTTGACCCCGTTGACCCCGGTGATGACCCCCAAGGGGTCGTACCCGGCTGACAGGCTGACCTATGCCCTGGGGTCACGGAAGAGCAGCGTCATGAGTCTGGGCAAAGCCAACCTGGAGCAGAGGAGATCATTCTCTCTGGTGAGATGTAACACACACACACACACACACACACACTCAACCATTAACCCAGAATTTCTCTGTGTAAATACACTTAAAAGAACAGTTGCCCTAATAGCAACACTTAGCATATCGTAAATATAACAGCTATTCTTTAAATGTCCACAGTCTATGATTTCCTAGACCCAGACTATCGACAAGTTGTATTACACAAATTACACACTACACACCACATAATGTCAGTTATCAAGGGTCTGCTTAGCCACTGCAGACTATTCCGTTAGCCACTGCAGACTATTCAGTTCGATAAACATTCCCGACGACGGGGGAGATTCTGATCACAACGTTCCCTCGACCACGCATCTGTCTGTCTGTCGAGTCGAAGCCTGCCTCTCGTTGATTGAGCCTGGCTCAGCTCCCGGGATTCCAGTCGCCATGGCAACCCCCGTTAATTAAGCGAGAGAGAGAAGCAAGGATTGAGAGAGAGAGAGAGAGAGAGAGAGAGAGAGAGAGAGAGAGAGAGAGAGAGAGAGAGAGAGAGAGAGAGAGAGAGAGAGAGAGGATTATGTATAGTTTAGTGACATAGTTGTCTTCATTGTCACATGTTAATAGCAATCTAAGACGTCTTTGATGAAGGCCTCCACATACATTGTATACTCCACTGCCTGGGGGTAAAAGTTAACATGATTGTTTCTGTACCCTACCAGTAGCTTGAGAGAGTTACAAGTTAATTGTTTGGTCACTGCTGGACTTTTGAATTTACTCAATTTACCTGAAGAATCTAAAGACACATTTTTGTCTTTCTTCCACTTAGGTTTTCCCTGATGTGTTGATGTATATCTGTTTAATGAGGTGAGACACATCTCACACAAAAAATAAAGGGGGGTGGGGTGAAATAAGCGTTGCTGTGGCAACGGCGATATAAATTCCTCCGGTATATAGCTGTGAATAAGACTGTGATTGTCGTCACTGGGACGATTCCAGAAGTAAACCATGTAATTAACCTGACAGAGAGGCTATCACCTCCCAGGGCACCACACTGTTTAGAGCGGTCAGTTATCTCACTTGGACAAGTTGCACTGTTAAAGCTTCATTTGAACGTCGGCAGAAAAACTGTCTAGAAAGTATATATATATACTGTATACACTGAGTGTACAAAACATTATGAACACCTGCTCTTTCTATGACACAGACTGACCAGGTGAATCCAGGTGAAAGCTATGATCCCTTATTGATGTCACTTGTTAAACCCACTTCAACCAGTGTAGATGAAGGGGAGGAGGCAGGTTTTTTAAGAAGGATTTTTAAGCCTGTAGACAATTGAGACGTGTGCCACTCAGAGGGTGAATGGGCAAGGCAAAATATTGAAGTGCCTTTGAACGGGGTATGGTAGTAGTTGCCAGGTGCACCGCTTTGAGTGTGTCAAGAACTTCAACGCTGCTGTGTTTTTGACAGTTTCACAGTTTTACAGTTTCCCGTGTGTATCAAGAATGGTCCACCAACCAAAGGACATCCAACCAACAGTAGGCCAGTGGTTGAAAACGGGTCATTGATGAAAGAGGACAAAGGAGGCTGACATGAATCGTGCAGAGCAACAGGCGGGCTACAGTTAATCAAATGACAGTCCAGTACAACATTGGTGCCCAAAGACCCATAAAAGACCCATAAAAAGAATGCACAACTCGTCCCTTGACACGAATGGGGTATGGCAGCCGACGACCTTACAAAGTTCCACTTCTTTCAGCGAAAAGAAGACATAAACTGCGGTTGCAGTGGGCTAAGGAAGGAAAACACTGGACACTGGGAGAATTAGAAAAACATTGCCTGGTCTGATGAATCCTGGTTCTTGCAGTTTCACGCTGATGGGAGGACTAGGGGTATGGAGAAAACCATACCTGTGTCCATCATGTCACATAACAACATTGCAAGCTGGTGGTGGTGGTGTGGCGGTGTGGGGTGGGTTTTCATGGCACACAATGGGCCCCTTGATATAAAAGTGGAGGAATGTTTGAATGCCACAGGATATCTGAACATCTTTGCCAATCAGGCGCATCCCTTTATGGCAGCAGTGTATCCGTCTGTGAAATTATTTTTTTCAGCAGGATAATGCCCTATGCCACAAGGCTAGGATTGTCCAGGAATGGTTCCACGACAGTGAATTCAGCTTACTGCAGTGGCCTGCCCAGTCACCAGATCTCAATCCAATTGAGCATCTGTGGGATGAGATGGAGTGAGCTATTCGAAGTAGAGATCCACTACCAGCCAACTTGACACAACTGTGGGAAGCATTCGAGTCAACATGGCAGCTTGTAGAGTCCACACCCTGACGAATTGAGTCTGAGGCCAAAAGGGGTCCTTAATATTGTCTTGTCTATGGTATATACATCATGTATTTACCAACGTATACATTTCAAATACCAGTTCCTTTTCTCATGTTGTCTTTTGATGTCTTGGTTACAGCACCACGGCCGCAGTTCCCTGCACCACCATTGGGGTCGCCCTCCCCCTCCTCAGAGTGCATGGAACCGCAGGTAGATTGTTAGATCAATAGAATACTTGATTACTTCATTAATCATTTATTGATAATTAATTAAATAGTCATACTCTATTAATCCTTGTTAAATCATTAAAGTAACCTTCTTGATCCATAATTAATTGTGTAATACACTATTAATCTCAGGAATGTATCAATCCTTTATGGATCAGTTCTAACTACTTTATGAACTCTTCATGTATCCACCACATTCTGCCTCCCCTCAGGTCCAGCTGGAACAGCCTGGGTTGTCCCTCCCGGGGGCTGGGGGGGATGGGAGCGGGTGTGGTGGGAGGAAGCCTCCGTGTCCGAAGCCCCCACATCCACTCCCTTTACCATTCGGCCGAGCACGAGTTCCTCCTCTCCCCCGCTCTCCACCTCCCCCCTCACCACGCTCCCCCTCTCCCCCTCCTCTCCCGACGCAATGCCATCCGGCACCGGGACCGCCGCGCTCTCTCCCTGGAGCTCCCAAACATGCTCCAGGTCCCCGGGGGACCTCCGCCTCGCCCCAACCCCAGGATGAGGAGTGTTTCTGGGGGAAGGAGCAGCGGCAGTGGGGGTATGGTAGTGGAGCACCATGATTGTAATGGGAAGGCTCCTAGTCCTATTGGTCTCCCGGGTCACCAGACTGCCCAACTCCTAGCGGAGGTCTTCCCTCAGCTGAACCTCGCCAAGGACAGATCGGACCTGGATGAGGAGATAGACTATGTAAGTTTTACTGCAAGACTGGCTACAACTGAATTGTCCCTTGACTAAAATGACTGCCAAATCATTGTATCAAACATTACCACCGGAGGTGACATGAATGTCCACCCATTTTGCTCTATTGCTAATACATTTTCTCTCTCTCTCTCGCCGCTCTCTCTCTCTCTATCCCCCTCCTCTCTTCGCCCTCTAGAGTATGTGTTTCCGTATCCATAAGATGATGGAGGTGTACAAGCCTGACTGGTGTGAGAAAAGAGAGGACTGGTCTGTCTACCTCTTCTCACCACAGAACAAGTATGTTACTCAGACACACACACATACAACACACATACAGGTCTGTCTCTTGTTACTCAGACACACACACATACAACACACATACAGGTCTGTCTCTTGTTACTCAGACACACACACATAAGACACACATACAGGTCTGTCTCTTGTTACTCAGACACACACACATACAACACACACACAGGTCTGTCTCTTGTTACTCAGACACACACACATACAACACACACACAGGTCTGTCTCTTGTTACTCAGACACACACACATAAGACACACATACAGGTCTGTCTCTTGTTACTCAGACACACACACATACAACACACATACAGGTCTGTCTCTTGATACTCAGACACACACACATACAACACACATACAGGTCTGTCTCTTGTTACTCAGACACACACACATAAGACACACATACAGGTCTGTCTCTTGTTACTCAGACACACACACATAAGACACACATACAGGTCTGTCTCTTGTTACTCAGACACACACACATACAACACACATACAGGTCTGTCTCTTGTTACTCAGACACACACACATAAGACACACATACAGGCCTGTCTCTTGTTACTCAGACACACACACATACAACACACATACAGGTCTGTCTCTTGTTACTCAGACACACACACATAAGACACACATACAGGTCTGTCTCGTGTCAGCGTAGAATAAATGAGTGTGAAATGTATTTCAAATGACATGAATTGATCATTAAATAAAAACCAGTATTTCTTCCAGGGTTTGTGATTAAATAACCCTGATTGCATTTTATAGTTCTGAGCAGCACGGGAGACGTTGAGATTAGCGAGACCAAAAGTTGAGCCTCGCACTTCAACGCTCTTAGTTGTTGTGGAAATTGACCCACTATGCCGTTTACTTTCTGCATCTACATCATATTGCTGAGTCTGCCTTTAAAGCTCTTTTTTTTGGTACAATCCCCACCACTAAAGCGCTGCATACTTGACCCGAGCCCAATGGGCCCTGACATTATTCACAAGCCATTTGCTCGTGCTCTGCTGCACAGTACAGTCATATCTGACTAAGATCATAACATGGTGTCAGAAGTGCTTCAACCTCGTCAAACATAAGA
Source organism: Brachymystax lenok tsinlingensis (assembly GCA_030435695.1). Classification (NCBI taxonomy): domain Eukaryota; kingdom Metazoa; phylum Chordata; class Actinopteri; order Salmoniformes; family Salmonidae; genus Brachymystax; species Brachymystax lenok. The sequence goes on along the minus strand of CM059812.1, from coordinate 30,311,369 downwards.
CAGGAGCTAACTGCTCTCTCATGTCACGTAATTGAGCAGAGCAGCCAAAGCGGAGCCGTTGCTACGGATACTCCCAGACTCGGAGCTGCCATGATCAGAGTGCAGGCAGAGTGAGCTGCAAGCAGGGAGCGAGTTACAGACAGAGAAGAGCAGCTAATGGAAGTTATGTCTGATTTCGGGTTTCGGGCAGGGCCGGGCCGGGCCGTAAATATGGCAGAAGAAATCGGGCCTGCGTAGAGTAGGCTCTGAATGTCGCGGGCATGGGTAGAGTAGGCTCTGAATGTCGCGGGCCTTGGTAGGGTAGGCTCTGAATGTTGCGGGCCTGGGTAGAGTAGGCTCTGAATGTCGCAGGCCTTGGTAGGGTAGGCTCTGAATGTTGCGGGCATGGGTAGAGTAGTCTCTGAATGTCGCGGGCCTGGGTAGAGTAGGCTCTGAATGTCGCGGGCATGGGTAGAGTAGGCTCTGAATGTCGCGGGCCTTGGTAGAGTAGGCTCTGAATGTCGCGGGCCTGGGTAGAGTAGGCTCTGAATGTCGCGGGCCTTGGTAGGGTAGGCTCTGAATGTCGCGGGCATGGGTAGAGTAGGCTCTGAATGTCGCGGGCCTGGGTAGAGTAGGCTCTGAATGTCGCGGGTATGGGTAGAGTAGGCTCTGAATGTCGCGGGCCTGGGTAGAGTAGGCTCTGAATGTCGCGGGCTTGGGTAGAGTAGGCTCTGAATGTCGCGGGCTTGGGTAGAGTAGGCTCTGAATGTCGCGGGCTTGGGTAGAGTAGGCTCTGAATGTCGCGGGCTTGGGTAGAGTAGTCTCTGAATATCGCGGGCTTGGGTAGAGTAGTCTCTGAATGTCGCGGGCTTGGGTAGAGTAGTCTCTGAATGTCGCGGGCTTGGGTAGAGTAGGCTCTGAATGTCGCGGGCCTGGGTAGAGTAGTCTCTGAATGTCGCGGGCCTTGGTTGGGTAGGCTCTGAATGTTGCGGGCATGGGCAGGGCTCTACCCACCACTACCCATTTCCTAGAGAGTGCTTTGACTTCATAGCAGTTTTATAATAGGTAGATTTACTAGATTTCCAGAAAATCGATCTAACATTGAAACGTATTGTTTTCTTGTACAGACCCCTAAAAAGTCCTGAGAATTCACAGCACTTTCAGTCCCAGGCTGTGTGTTGTTCTCCCTATTGGCTATCACCAGACTCCATTACATGCTGAGTACACTGGTGTCACTGTCTCACACACACACACACACACACACACACACACACACACACACACACACACACACACACACACACACACACACACACACACACACACACAAACACAAACAGGAACGTCAGGAGCCCAAGGCTTGACTGATTGCACCTGCCACTGCTAAAATACAGCTCCAGGCTGTCATAAAGTGGCTTTCACAGGGAATTGTGTGTGTGTGTGTTTTTTTTATACTATGCCAGCTCATCCACTGGTAAGGATCAATACAGGGTTGCCAGGTTTGAATCAATAGAGAGGGGGCAGGGTTGCCAGGTCTGAATCAATAGAGAGGGGGCAGGGTTGCCAGGTCTGAATCAATAGAGAGGCGACAGGGTTGCCAGGTCTGAATCAATAGAGAGGGGGCAGGGTTGCCAGGTTTGAATCAATAGAGAGGGGGCAGGGTTGCCAGGTCTGAATCAATAGAGAGGGGACAGGGTTGCCAGGTCTGAATCAACAGAGAGGGGTCAGGGCTGCCAGGTTTAAATCAATAGAGAGGGGACAGGGTTGCCAGGTCTGAATCAATAGAGAGGAGACAGGGTTGCCAGGTCTGAATCAATAGAGAGGGGGCAGGGTTGCCAGGTCTGAATCAATAGAGAGGCGACAGGGTTGCCAGGTCTGAATCAATAGAGAGGGGGCAGGGTTGCCAGGTCTGAATCAATAGAGAGGCGACAGGGTTGCCAGGTCTGAATCAATAGAGAGGGGGCAGGGTTGCCAGGTATGAATCAATAGAGAGGGGACAGGGTTGCCAGGTCTGAATCAACAGAGAGGCGATAGGGTTGTCAGGTATTGATCCCTCCTCTCCGTCTAGATAGCAGGTTTTGCTGTGGTTCGCTATTTTCTGTTCATCGGTGTGATGATTAGGCTCAGAGGGCTACACACACACATACCATACAGTACATAGGCACACACACACATTCTCAGTAAAATCCTATTATAAACATTTCCATGAAAGCTTTCAGTAGGTGGCAGGTGCTATCATCACAAACATCTAGGCACAATAACATGTTCTAACCTAACTTTTTTATTTCCTCTCTTACCCCCCCTCCCTTTCTCCCTTTCTCTCTCTCCCTCTTGCTCCCCCCTCTCTCTCTCTCCCTCTCTTCATCCCTCTATCCCTCCCTGCCTCCATCCCTCCCTCCCTTCCTCCCTCTCTCTCTCTCTCTCTCTCTCTCCCTCTCTATTTCTCTCTCTCTCTCAGGTTCAGACTGCTATGTCAGTCCATTATAGCCCACAAGCTCTTTGACTACGTGGTTTTATCCTTCATCTTTCTCAACTGTATCACTGTAGCTCTGGAGAGACCCAAGATACTGCAGAGCAGCTTGGTAAGACACACACACACATTCACACACAAACACACCTCTGCTTCATATCCATATTCATTCCTTATTCTCTGTGTATTATTTGTCACTGGGCAACCCAGACAGTAGGCCTACAGCTTCCATGTTAAATTCATAAGGATGGATTTGGGAGCTATTTTAGCCGTGAGAAATTAGAGGTTGGAGACTTTTTCTAAAGTGTGTCAAAGTTTTTTGATAGAAGATAACTTTGTGCTGGTGTGCTCTCCCTCTCTCTCTCCCTCTCTCTCTCCTTATTTATCTCTGTCTTTCCATTTTTGTAATTCTCCTTCTCCCTCTACTTTTCTTGGCATTCTCTGTCTTTCTCAATATTTCGCCCCCTCTCTCCCTCCCTCCCTCCCTCCCTCCCTCCCTCCCTCCAGGAAAGACTATTCCTCACCGTCTCCAACTATGTCTTCACAGCCATATTTGTAGCTGAGATGACCGTCAAGGTAAAGTACCAATTTCTCCTCTCTTCTCATCCTCTCTTCTCTTCTCCTTTCCAAGGACTGTAGTGGGAAAAGATCTACCCCCATGCTGTCTTCATGTTGGCTCTCCTCTCCTCCTCATCTTCTTCTCTTCGTTCTCCCTCTTTCTATTCTTCAGTCCATTTCACTTAATCAATTCCCCATCATTAACGATGTAGAGATAATTAGCTATAATTAAAAGATAATGTCTCTCTCTCCAGCTATAGCCTCTAGCCAGTCCTGGGGACATCCCACTCTAACTCACTCCTCTCGTCCATGTCTGGTACAAACCCCTTCATATCCTCTGTCTCCGTATGTAGTGTCGACCTGTCAACCTAATATCTGTCTCAGGAACACTAATTAAACAACGGTATTCATTAGACATAGTTTCCCCTCGTAAATGCACTCCATCATTTGCCTTGCCTTGTATCTTGTCACACACCTTCACACACCTTCACACACACACACACACACAGCCTAGCGTGAAGTCACTGTCACCATCTATACTAGCATCCTTTTATCATATCTAGACATAGTGCTGTATAACTCCAGGTCTTTTATCATATCTAGACATAGTGCTGTATAACTCCAGGTCTTTTATCATATCTAGACATAGTGCTGTATAACTCCAGGTCTTTTATCATATCTAGACATAGTGCTGTATAACTCCAGGTCTGATTATTGAATTATTAATGTAGAACACTGTCATATGAAATTACCATGAAGACCAGCAGAATGCACAGATTCCATTATAGAACAAAATGATTGAGTTAAACATTCTAGCCGTCATCACGCATATTGATTCCTATGGCTGACAGAGTGAGAATTTGTTACAGTTTTTCTCGATTGCTTAAACACATTTGCCCACTCTGACATCACATTTTCAAAACAGTTAACACACAGGATAAAACTGAAGCTCAATGGCCAGAAGGACTCATTTTGTTAGCAAAATGCTCTAACACTCACAAAACATTAAAAACATGCAACATAAGCAAATATTTCCATCAAACACCACAACTTGTGGTCAAATTAATTTATTCTTTCAATCAATCATTACACAATGGACAACAAAATACAGCCATCAATATGAAATATGATACTTTACAAACTCAAATGGATACTGGAAAAAAAAAGCTACCAAAGGAAACTTATGGGTGGAAATACCTTTCAAAAAAAAATATATATATATATTTTATCTTTCACATTTAGTCCATTCGTTCTTGACGATTATGCCACAGGTTCTCATCAACATCGCATTGAATGTTTTCCCTTGCAATGCACCGAGGGAAATATCTCCTTGCATGGCGTATCCATCCCTGGCAGTCCTCTGCACCTATTGCCAGGCAACCAGCATTCATTGCCTCCAGGAGGGGCATCTGCTCATATGGCCGGTGATCATACACCTTCCACCTCCAAGCAGAGAAGAACTCCTCGATTGGGTTCAGAAAAGGCGAGTATGCAGGGAGGAATTGCATCATAATACGAGGCTGTGCTGCAAACCATTCATTCACAAGGCGAGAGTGGTGGAAAGCCACATTGTCCCAAATTATGACATACAGAGTCATGCCAGGCCTCAACATCCCTCTCTCTTCGGGTGGAATCAGTATTTCTTTCAATGCATCAAGAAATGTGATGAGGCGTTCTGTATTGTATGGGCCAATAGTTGGTATGTGGCAAAGGACCCCATCATTGGAGATGGCAGCACACATGGTGATATTGGCACCCCTCTGACCTGGCACTGTGACAGTGGCCCTCTGCCCAATGATGTTCCTCCGCGTCTCCTCACTTTACAGAGGTTGAAGCCGGCTTCATCCACAAAAATGAATTTGTGATGTGCCCCTTCAGCTTCAAGCTCCATTATTCTCTAAGAAAAAGAGCAAATTCATAAAGCAAATTATTCCAGTCGCATGTAACTATGGTAAACAAGGTATTACAATAAAAATCTGTACCTGCACATACTGGAATCGTGCCTCCTTTACGACGTCAGAGTTTCTTTGAAATGGAACTCTGTACAGCTGCTTCATTCTGACATGGTTTCGTTTAAGGACTCGATCTATAGTTGCCAAACTCACACTGTTTATATTTCTAAATGCTCCTGATCTGCAATTACTGCTGCCTGGATGTCACGCAGTCTGATTGCATTGTTTGCCACTACCATATCTACAATGGCAGACTCCTGTTCAATACTAAATATCTTTCCTCTGCCACCAGTGTGTGGTAATGTGTGGATTCTATAAAGTAAAAGCAAAAAAGCATGTCAAAATTGACATTACTGTATGACAGTCACATAAATGGGATTGATAAAACATCTGCATTACTGTAGACACAGTTTGTTCTGCTAACAGGGCAATACAGTAAAGCTGAAATACACAGTGGTATACATTACAGTAACACTGTGAATTACCTGTTCTCATTCCGAAAAAGCCTGACAATAGATGCCACAGTGCTCCGACTCAGAATGGGCTGGACCCTTTGTCCAGCCTCTCTGAAGGACAAGCCATGATTGATGACATGGTCAATAATTGTTGCCCGAATTTCATTTGAAACTTGAGCTCGATTTTGTCCTCTTGCTGCTGCAGCTCCTCCACCACGCATACAAACTCCTCTTCCTCGGGCCCCTCTGCCATGGCCTCTTGGTCTCCTTCCGTGCCTATGGCCTCTTTGATCCATGCTTGCAAATAGCAACACAGAGGTGGCATCTTTTATAGATGGATGAGGACTGATTGCTGATTGAAGAGTTGTGCAAATGAGTTTCACACAGGTGCATAGAAATTTATAATTATGCAGGTACTTTCTATCAGCTGTGAATAGATGTTTTCCTTTTGTTCAACACAGTGAATCCAATAGAGTTCGGGTCTTTCAATGAGATCAGATGTAACTGTTTTGACAAAGGGTGTGAAAAATGTGTGAAACAAATGAAAAAGTGTTAAAACATTTGCAAGAGAAGACTTCTGCTGTGCTAAAAATGTGATGATGAAGCTCATGCGGATCTCAGTTTCATTTAGTGTGTCTTAGCAAATGAGAAAAACTGTAATAGCCTGACTGTCTTCTGTTCTGTAGAGTTGCTCTGTCATCAGTGTGTGAGTGTCTGCATGTGTTGTCTTGCTGTTTCTGTAGGCCTACAGATCAATACTTCCATTTGTCATCACTGAGCTTCATTCCGTCTCCCTCAGGCTCTTGAACTCTACTTGCTCAGGTCACCGTGGTAACAGTTGGCATGACGCCCGGTGTTTGTTGCCATTTCGTCGCCCCCCAAGGCTGTCACTCAGAGTTTTAGTCGCGGTGCTGTATGGCGTCTTGTTTGGTGTCAAAGGTGTCAGAGAAGTGTGTGTGTGTGTGTGTGTGTGCCACCCCACTGGACAAATAACCTTTTACCCTTCCACTCCCTCTCTGTCTCCTTTCATCACTCTCTCCAGCTTTCTCAATACTTCAGCCTCTCTTGTTGAACTTGTCAATACTCTCCCTTCCTATGCTCTCTCTCTCTCCCTCTCTCTCTCTTCCTTTCTACCTCTACCTCTCCCTCCACTCTACCTTTCTCACGTAACCTTGTTTGGTGTTTCCTCTCTCTCTCCCTCTCTTCCCTCTCTCTCTCTCTTCTCTCTCTCTTCTCTCTCTCTTCCCTCTCTCTCTCCCTCTCTTCCCTCTCTCTCTCTCTCTCTCCTCTCTCTCTCTCTCTCTCTTCCCTCTCTCTCTCCCTCTCTCTCTCTCTCTCTCTCTCTCTCTCTCTCTCTCTTCCCTCTCTCTCTCTCTTCCCTCTCTCTCTCTCTCTCTCTCTCTCTCTCTCTCTCTCTCTCTCTCTCTCTCTCTCTCTCTCTCTCTCTCTCTCTCTCTCTCTCTCTCTCTCTCTCTCTCTCTCTCTCTCTCTCTTCTCTCTCTCTCTCTCTCTCTCTCTCTCTTTCCCTCTCTCTCCCTCTCTTCCTCTCTTCCCTCTCCTCTCTTCCCTCTCTCCCTCTCTCTCCCTCTCTCTTCCCTCTCCCTCTCTCTCTCTCTCTCTCTCTTCCCTCTCTCTCTCTCTCTCTCTTCCTCTCTCTCTCTCTCTCTCTCTCTCTCTCTCTCTCTCTCTCTCTCTCTCTCTCTCTCTCTCTCTCTTTCTCTCTCTCTCCCTCTCTCTCTCTCCCTCTCTTCCCTCTCTCTTTCCCTCTCTCTCCCTCTCTTCCCTCTCCCTCTCTTCCCTCTCTCTCTCTCTCTCCCTCTCTTCCCTCTCCTCTCTCCCTCTCTTTCTCTCTCTCTTCCCTCTCTCTCTTCCCTCTCCCTCTCTCTCTCTCTCTTCCCTCTCCCTCTCTCTCTCTCTCTCTCTTCCTCTCTCTCTCTCTCTCTCTCTCTCTCTCTCTCTCTCTCTCTCTCTCTCTCTCTCTCTCTCTCTCTCTCTCTCTCTCTCTCTCTCTCTCTCTCTTCCCTCTCTCTTTCCCCTCTCTCTCTCCCTCTCTTCCCTCTCTCTCTCTCTCTCTCTCTCTCTTCTCTCTCTCTTCCCTCTCTCTCTCTCTCTCTCTCTTCTCTCTCTCTCTTCCCTCTCTCTTTCCCCTCTCTCTCCCTCTCTTCCTCTCTCTCTCTCTCTCTCTCTCTTCTCTCTCTCTTCCCTCTCTCTCTCCCTCTCTTCCCTCTCTCTCTCTCTCTCTCTCTTCCCTCTCTCTTTCCCCTCTCTCTTTCCCTCTCTCCCCTCTCTTCCCTCCCTCCCTCCCTCCCTCCCTCTCTTTTCTATGTCTCTAGTGGAAGCCATGGGAATCTGACATATATTTCCACTTTCAACCACACAACCACCGTCCCTTTCTGGGAAGAACAACAAAAAAAGTACTCAGCAAGTGCAAAATGACGGGGCATGTGAACATCTTCCCTAAAATGCCTTTAACAACATCATCCTTTCCTCCTCTCCCTCCACCTCTCCCCCCTTTTCCGGCCTCCACTCTCTCTTTCATGTATTTGTTCCTTCTCCTCCGTTTCTCTCCTCTTCCTTTCATCCTTCCTACTCCTCTTCCCCTCCCTCTCCTCCTCTCTCTTCCCCCTTCCATCTCTCCCTCATCAGGTGGTGTCTAAGGGTGAGACGGCGTACCTGATTCTACCACTGTCTCTTTATTGAAATATACTTACTATGACCGTGAAATGTGGTTGTCTCACCTAGCTATCTTAAAATGAATTCACAAACTGTAAGTCTCTCTCGTTCTTATCCTCTTTCCCTTCCTCCCTCTCTCCCTTCCTCCCTCCCTCTCTCCCTCCCACTCTCCTTCCCTCCCTCTCCTAGGTGGTCTCTAAGGGTCTGTACCTGGGTGAGAAGGCCTATCTGAAAAGCAGCTGGAACGTTCTGGATGGTTTCCTGGTCTTCGTGTCATTGATTGACATTGTTGTGTCCATGGCGGGCGGGGCTAAGATCCTGGGGGTGCTGAGAGTGCTCAGGCTGCTCAGGACACTACGCCCTCTCAGGTAGGGAGGACTAACTGGAAATAGCTGTGGAAATTCTAGTTGAATGCTGCCTGAGGAAAACCTGTTTGGTAGAAATGCGTTGACATAGCAGCCTGGTCTGTTCCAACCTGTTCCAACCTGTATATATTAAGGTAGATCATGTTGTTAGTAGTTCACTAACATTTCACTCACTAAGGGACTGATGTTGGAAAACTGTGTGATGTAAAGCGTTATGGTGCAATGCAACTGTCTGTCAATGATGTCAATGTATTTCAGTGGATCTTTAACATGTCTCCTCATTCCCTAAATATACGACTGATGCTTACTTATATTAGTTAGACATTACTCTTGCTGGAGTATAGGCCACCAACAGCAGATTTCCATTGTATCTGGTCTGGAAATGAGCGTAATCTAAAGCGTTATGCAATGCACCTGTCTATCAATGTATTTCAGTGTAGCACTTGACCATCAGATTGATAACCCAAACACCAAAAAGGGGATTGTAATGCCCACTCTTTTTCTCTCTCTCAGGGACTCACTGCAGGCTGGACTTGGTCTGTATCATGTTGTATGTCCTAACCCTTTGTAACCATGGAGCTTTGTAACCATGGAGCTTTGTAACCATGGAGCTTTGTAACCATGGAGCTTTGTAACCATGGAGCTTTGTAACCATGGAGCTTTGTAACCTTGGAGCTTCGTAACCCTTTGTTCCAGCCCTGCACTAACCCACTTGAGGGACTTTAATTATTATTTAACTAGGGGAAGAAGGTTTGTTTGTGCTGGGTTGGGGGGATCCTGCACACCTTGTGTTCTGTCCATGACCAGGGTTCCTGCACACTGGAATAGCAGTGCTAACAGCACTCACTCTACTCACTGTTATACATCACAGCAGAATCCTAGATGATGACCAGATTGATGAGAAGTCCTCAAACCAGTCCTTTTTGTCCCTCTCTCTGTCAGGGTGATCAGTAGAGCTCCAGGGCTGAAGCTAGTGGTAGAGACTCTCATCACATCTCTGAAGCCTATAGGAAACATCGTCCTCATCTGCTGCGCTTTCTTTATCATCTTCGGCATCCTCGGTGTGCAGGTAGGACTACGGCATTATCTTCCCGGGGTGAAGTTTCCCCTATGTACAGATCTAGGATCAGATTACCTTTCCTCAAGTCACAGCCTTTACTATTAGTGGGGGAAAACTGACCTAAGATCACTGTCTAGGGGGATAACACTTTATTCATCCATCGAAACAGTAGTTAGTTATAGTATACGTCCAGCTTTACTGTACATCATAACAGTAGTTAGTTATAGTATAAGTCCAGCTTTACTGTACATCATAACAGCAGTTAGTTATAGTATAAGTCCTGCTTTACTGTACATCATAACAGTAGTTAGTTATAGTATAAGTCCAGCTTTACTGTACATCATAACAGTAGTTAGTTATAGTATAAGTCCAGCTTTACTGTACATCATAACAGTAGTTAGTTATAGTATAAGTCCAGCTTTACTGTACATCATAACAATAGTTAGTTATAGTATAAGTCCAGCTTTAATGTACATCATAACAGTAGTTAGTTATAGTATAAGTCCAGCTTTATTGTACATCATAACAGTAGTTAGTTATAGTATAAGTCCAGCTTTACTGTACATCATAACAGTAGTTAGTTAAAGTATTGTTATAGAAATTTCGTTCTCAATGTTCATAAACTGAACTCTAATTAAACAAACTCTGTCTGTTACCCAGTATTTGTAAGATACTGGTTGAAATGAGACAAACAGAGGCCCAATCTAAAATGGTCAAATGTAGATTATTTATTCATGGGAGAGCTCTGAGCTCTAAAAGGTGTACACAGTCTTTTATATGGTACAATGTTGAAACACAAAGATGCAAAATTCCCACCTCTCCCCCCACCCTCTCCAAGAACATAGTCTCTTCCCACAGCCTTATCACAATCTTTGCAAATAAGTCAAACTTGGGAGGTGTTGGGAGGTTCTCCTCAAGGACGGGCCTCTCGCATGTGTCTGGTAGAATCAAAGAACTCTTTGTTCTCACAAATGAAGTCATACTTCTGCACACCAAGTTGATATCTAGACACACACACACATTTTAATTGGACTGCCATTTGTCTTGCAACCCTATACAAAATTGCATACATTTTCAGAATGGAATATTCTTAGTATTAAGTACAAACATGTAGTCATCAAAACATAAAATCTATAACAAGTATATGTCCAGCTTTACTGTAAATCATAACAGTAGTTAGTTATAGTATAAGTCCAGCTTTACTGTACTTCATAACAGCAGTTAGTTATAGTATAAGTCCAGCTTTACTATACATCATAACAGTAGTTAGTTATAGTATAAGTTCAGCTTTACTGTACATCATAACAGTAGTTAGTTATAGTATAAGTCCAGCTTTACTGTAAATCATAACAGTAATTAGTTATAGTATAAATCCAGCTTTACTGTACATCATAACAGCAGTTAGTTATAGTATAAGTCCAGCTTTACTGTACTACATAACAGTAGTTAGTTATAGTATTAGTCCAGCTGTAATGTACATCATAACAGTAGTTAGTTATAGTATTAGTCCAGCTTTACTGTACATCATAACAGTAGTTAGCTATAGTATAAGTCCAGCTTTACTGTACATCATAACAGTAGTTAGTTAAAGTATAAGTCCAGCTTTACTGTAAATCATAACAGTAGTTAGTTATTGTTTAAATCCTGCTTTACTGTACATCATAACAGTAGTTAGTTGTAGTATAAGTCCAGCTTTACTGTACTTCATAACAGCAGTTAGTTATAGTATAAGTCCAGCTTTACTGTACATCATAACAGTAGTTAGTTATAGTATAAGTCCAGCTGTATTACTTCACAACAGAAATGTGGTGTCTTGTCCATTTATCCACGCCTCACATCTGACTGTGTTTGAGACGTTTTGTGTCTATAAAAGACTTTTGATTTGATTTGACTTTCTGTCTGTTGATTTCTTATTGAACTTATTCTCTTTTATCTTCACTCTTCATTATTTCCCCCTTCTTTTCTTCACGTTTTTATCCTCTCAGTCCATCTGAGGTGTGTTATTATGCTGTTTCTCTGATGTTTAATTTCTCTCTGATCAGAGTAGTCTTATTGAACAGTGATAACATCTCCCCCCAGGAATACAATCCATACTGTCTGTTTGTCTGTCTGTCTTCCTTGGTTTTCTAAAAACAGTGTTATGTACACTGTTCACATACTCCCTAATGATCTCATTGTTAAAAAGCTATTCTGTTGTTGACTGATTTCCTCCTGACTCTCCTCGGATGTGTTTTTGTTGTCAAAATGAATCAGCCAAGTTGAAGAAGAAGACAAACTGTTTTTGGTGGAACCATGAAGGACAATACAGATTTTCTTAATTTGAAATCTGAATCTAACTGTCGTGTAATGTATTGTTCCATCTTGAGTAGATTTCAGAAGAGAAGAGAAAAAACCTGAAAGAAGTGGAGTAGCCGACCACAAGGGATTTTTTATTTCATCCTCAATGGTTCATTTATGCGCATGTCTTTCACTGTGTGTGTTTTTAACATTGTTTCATGTTTTGTTTTGTTCCCTCGGTTGTTCAAAGGGAAGTTTTAATACCAATGTCTTATGAAGTGTTATGTGGCCTTATAACGCACTAATAACTCTAGACGTAGACTAACTGTACTATATTGTTGTCCCCTCTCAGCTGTTCAAGGGGAAGTTTTACTACTGCCTGGGTCTAGAGGTGAAGAACGTCACCAACAAGTCTGACTGTCTCCAGGCTAACTACAGATGGGTTCACCACAAATACAACTTTGATAACCTGGGACAGGTAGGAGGGGGCAGGGCGGTGTGTAAAGGTTGGTGTGTGTGAATGGATATGGACAGAGAGGGAGAGTTAGACAGGTAGGAGGGGGCAGGGCGGTGTGTAAAGGTTGGTGTGTGTGAATGGATATGGACAGAGAGGGAGAGTTAGACAGGTATGAGGGGGCAGGGCGGTGTGTAAAGGTTGGTGTGTGTGAATGGATATGGACAGAGAGGGAGAGTTAGACAGGTAGGAGGGGGCAGGCTGGTTTGTGAGGTGTACATTGAATAGTATTTGTGGAATGTTAAAGAAATATATTAAAAGAGTTAGAAGGAGAGAGAGATACAGTGATAAATATTCCTCACAAAGAGATTCATTATTCACAGAAATTACTACATTTATTCCACATTTTTACTTATTAAACCCAGAATAAAAACAAAAAATACTCATGGGCGCAGGAGCAATGGCTCTTCTTGCAGCCAAATATATATTTGACTGCCATAGCCTGAGGGACACTGAAGAATAACATCTGCATAGTAAACACTAACTTACTTATTATTAGTATTATTGTTATTACTATTATTGTTATTACTATTGTTATTGTTGTGATTATCATTCCAAATAGTAGTGGTATGGGTAGTAGGGGTGATGGTAATGAAAGAAGTTTAGTGATGGTAGTGGTAGTAATGATGATGGTGGTGGTAGTAGTAGTAGTAATGATGATGGTGGTGGTAGTAATGCTGATGGTGGTGGTAGTAGTTGTAGTAATGATGATGGTGGTAGTAGTAGTAATGATGATGGTGGTAGTAGTAATGATGATGGTAGTAGTAGTAATGATGATGATGGTGGTAGTAGTAATGATGATGGTGGTAGTAGTAGTAGTAATGATGATGGTGGTAGTAGTAGTAGTAGTAGTAATGATGATGGTGGTAGTAGTAGTAGTAGTAGTAGTAGTAATGTTGATGGTAGTAGTAGTAGTAGTAATGATGGTGGTGGTAGTAGTAGTAATGATGGGGGTGGTAGTAATGATGATGGTGGTGGTAGTAGTAGTAGTAATGATGATGGTGGTAGTAGTAATGATGATGGTGGTAGTAGTAGTAGTAATGATGATGATGGTAGTAGTAGTAATGATGATGGTGGTAGTAGTAGTAGTAATGATGATGGTGGTAGTAGTAGTAGTAATGATGATGGTGGTGGTAGTAGTGGTAGTAGTAATGATGATGGTGGTAGTAGTAGTAATGATGATGGTGGTGGAAGTAGTAATGATGATGGTGGTAGTAGTAGTAATGATGATGGTGGTAGTAGTAGTAGTAATGATGATGGTGGTAGTGGTAGTAATGATGATGGTGGTAGTAGTAGTAGTAATGATGATGGTGGTAGTAGTAGTAGTAATGATGATGGTGGTAGTAGTAGTAATGATGATGGTGGTAGTAGTAGTAGTAATGATGATGGTGGTAGTAGTAGTAGTAATGATGATGGTGGTAGTAGTAGTAATGATGATGGTGGTAGTAGTAATAATGATGGTAGTAGTAGTGGTAGTAGTAATGATGGTGGTAGTAGTAGTAGTAGTAATGATGATGGTAGTAGTAGTAGTAATGATGATGGTGGTAGTAGTAGTGATGATGATGGTGGTAGTAGTAATGATGATGGTGGTAGTGGTAGTAATGATGATGGTGGTGGTAGTAGTAGTAGTAATGATGATGGTGGTAGTAGTAGTAGTAATGATGATGGTGGTAGTAGTAGTAATGATGATGGTGGTAGTAGTAATGATGATGGTGGCAGTGGTAGTAATGATGATGGTGGTGGTAGTAATGATGATGGTGGTAGTAGTAATGATGATGGTAGTAGTAGTAGTAGTAATGATGGTGGTAGTAGTAGTAGTAATGATGATGGTGGTAGTAGTAGTAATGATGATGGTGGTAGTAGTAGTAGTAATGATGATGGTGGTAGTAGTAGTAGTAATGATGATGGTGGTAGTAGTAGTAATGATGATGGTGGTAGTAGTAATAATGATGGTAGTAGTAGTGGTAGTAGTAATGATGGTGGTAGTAGTAGTAGTAGTAATGATGATGGTAGTAGTAGTAGTAATGATGATGGTGGTAGTAGTAGTGATGATGATGGTGGTAGTAGTAATGATGATGGTGGTAGTGGTAGTAATGATGATGGTGGTGGTAGTAGTAGTAGTAATGATGATGGTGGTAGTAGTAGTAGTAATGATGATGGTGGTAGTAGTAGTAATGATGATGGTGGTAGTAGTAATGATGATGGTGGCAGTGGTAGTAATGATGATGGTGGTAGTAGTAGTAATGATGATGGTGGTGGTAGTAATGATGATGGTGGTAGTAGTAATGATGATGGTAGTAGTAGTAGTAGTAATGATGATGGTGGTAGTAGTAGTAATGATGATGGTGGTAGTAGTAGTAATGATGATGGTGGTGGTAGTAGTAGTAATGATGATGGTGGTAGTAGTAATGATGATGGTGGTAGTAGTAGTAGTAATGATGATGGTGGTGGTAGTAGTAGTAGTAATAATGATGGTAGTAGTAGTAGTAATGATGATGGTAGTAGTAGTAGTAGTAATGATGATGGTGGTAGTAGTAGTAATGATGATGGTAGTAGTAGTAGTAGTAATGATGATGGTGGTAGTAGTAATGATGATGGTGGTAGTAGTAGTAGTAATGATGATGGTGGTGGTAGTAGTAGTAGTAATAATGATGGTAGTAGTAGTAGTAATAATGATGGTAGTAGTAGTAGTAGTAATGATGATGGTGGTGGTGGAGGTGGTAGTAGTAGTAGTAATGATGATGGTGGTAGTAGTAGTAATGATGATGGTGGTGGTAGTAGTAATGATGATGGTAGTAGTAGTAGTAATGATGATGGTGGTGGTGGAGGTGGTAGTAGTAGTAGTAATGATGATGGTGGTAGTAGTAGTAATGATGATGGTGGTAGTAGTAGTAATGATGATGGTGGTGGTAGTAGTAATGATGATGGTAGTAGTAGTAGTAGTAATGATGATGGTGGTGGTGGAGGTGGTAGTAGTAGTAGTAATGATGATGGTGGTAGTAGTAGTAATGATGATGGTGGTAGTAGTAGTAATGATGATGGTGGTAGTAGTAATGATGATGGTGGTAGTAGTAGTAGTTATGATGATGGTGGTGGTGGTAGTAGTAGTAACAATGATTATGGTGGTGGTATGGGTAGTAGGGGTGATAGCAGTTTACTGATGGTGGTCGTAGTAATGATGATGGTGGTAGTAGTAATGATGATGGTGTTGGTAGTAATGATGATGGTGGTACTAGTAGTAGTAGTAATGATGATGGTGGTGGTAGTAGTAGTAGTAGCAATGATGATGGTAGTGGTATGGGTAGTAGTGGTGATAGGAGTTTACTGATGGTGGTGGTAGTAATGATGATGATGATGGTGGTAGTAATGATTATGGTGGTAGTAGTAGTAGTTGTAATGGTGAGGATTGGTGAGGATGACAGTTATACGTTAGTTATAGTTTCAGAGAGAGAGAGAGAGAGAGAGAGAGAGAGAGAGAGAGAGAGAGAGAGAGAGAGAGAGAGAGAGAGAGAGAGAGAGAGAGAGAGAGAGAGAGAGAGAGAGAGACCTTATCATGAGTCACTGAGTGTCTCGAGGTGGTGGGTTCATAAATCACAGACTAACTGTCTGTCTGGTAAATAAACTGAATGTGTTTCTGTCTCCTCCAGGCTCTGATGTCTCTGTTTGTGCTGGCGTCTAAAGACGGCTGGGTCAACATCATGTACCATGGTCTGGATGCTGTGGGCATAGACCAACAGGTACTGTAGAACACACATAGGGCTCTTGCAGTGACCGTATTACCGCCACACCGGCAGTCATGAGTCATGACCGCAGTCAAATTCTACACTGTGATCTCCTCTTATGCACTCTGGATATGCGCTGGTAGTTCCCAACTCACTAACGACCATTAGGTCCGAACGGCCTGGTATTCAGGGATCTATTGTCCCTTTAACCACTCTGACATCAATGCAAATGCGATCGAAAATCACATATAACACTTATCATCAAAACAGTATCATGTTCTTAAAATCCACGCTACTGTGATTGATCAATGTGAATAAAAGAAGTTCAACAACAGGTTGAAACTGAGTGGAAAACATGGTCGTTGTGGATGTTGCTTCAAAGCCAAACAACGAAACGGACAGGGCTTTCTAAGAGGATGATTAATTCAAAACAACAATGTGCATATCAGAGCTTATGCATACACACAGGCCTATATACGAGTCCAAGACTGAAAGAACAAAACTGAATTCAAATAATGATTGTGCCGTTTAACAATACATAACCTACCGCATGTTATAAAAACATTTAAGATATCTTTGGTACATAATTGGTATGGTCTAAATTAAACAAAATCAGAGTTAGCCTACAATTATAGTGAGTTTGTATTTAATTTTGAATAGCCTAGTAATAGGGCATTTTTACCTTTATATCTCACCAACCTTGGTTTCCATCTTCTTTCTCTCCTTCATTCCTTTCTCCAGCGTGCAGCGAGAGGGGCTGTCAACAGTTTAATGAATAATACTTTGTGGTGAAAACATGTTCCTGAACAGATTTAACTTGGTTTCCCATTTAAGCCCTGGGTAGCTGCAGGAGCAGGGTTGGAGAGGCCATGGCATACAGAGTTTGGGCGTAATATCACCAGTAGCGCAGTGAAATAATCAGAGTAGCCTACCTGAAGTGTGAAAGGAACCGGTGGGAAAGCAGCCTCCATTCACTGTTCCAGTGCATACGGATGACACGTCTTTCCCCCATGTTGTTCCTGACCATTAGATAATGGGCCATTCTAAATGTAAACTCATTTGACATTATAGACCAGATGAAACAGAGGATAGTCTGATGGGTGAGAATATGATCACTTGATGAGAGAACAGAGTGTACAGCCTGAGGCAAGGAACAGACCACAAGCTTTTTTTGTGACTTTCTCTAATCATCAATAGTCTATAGTCTGGGCACTCTCTCTGGAATGGGAAAAATATAGTTAATATTTAATTCAGCTGAGTTCAATTACATTATTCTTACTATAAAATCATATACAGTAATATAAAATAATGGCATGGGACTTATAAGCATATCTTGTTGGCTAAATGAACTAGCCTACAGCTTATGGGATGGCACATAGCCAGATAACATACAGTAGGCCACATTAGATTCTGTTCTTCTGAAATACCTTTTCTTCATATCATAATGCTTCTTTACACCGGGCTAAAATAAATAATGGATTTATTGTGATGGCGTATATTAAAAAGATTTATTAGACTTTTTGTAGATGTTCCAAAGGAGTGCGTCAGCGATTTGTTTGAGGCTTGTATGAGGCTTGTATGAGGCTTGTATGTGGCTTGTATGAGGCTTGTATGAGGCTTGTATCTGGCTTGTAAGAGGCTTATATGTGGCTTGTATGAGGCTTGTATGTGGCTTGTATGAGGCTTATATGTGGCTTGTATGAGGCTTATATGTGGCTTGTATGTGGTTTGTATGAGGCTTGTATGTGGCTTGTATGAGGTTTGTATGAGGCTTGTATGTGGCTTGTATGAGGCTTATATGTAGCTTGTATGAGGCTTGTATGTGGCTTGTATGAGGCTTGTATGTGGCTTGTATGGGGCTTGTATGAGGCTTGTATGGGGCTTGTTTGAGGCTTATATGTGGCTTGTATGAGGCTTGTATGTGGCTTATATGTGGCTTGTATGAGGCTTGTATGTGGCTTGTATGAGGCTTGTATGAGGTTTGTATGAGGCTTGTATGAGGCTTATATGTGGCTTGTATGTGGCTTGTATGTGGCTTGTATGTGGCTTGTATGAGGCTTGTATGTGGCTTGTATGTGGCTTGTATGTGGCTTGTATGTGGCTTGTATGAGGCTTGTATGAGGCTTGTATGAGGTTTGTATGAGGCTTGTATGAGGCTTGTATGTGGCTTGTATGTGGCTTGTATGTGGCTTGTATGTGGCTTGTATGAGGCTTGTATGAGGCTTGTATGAGGCTTGTATGTGGTTTGTATGTGGCTTGTATGTGACTTGTTTGAGGCTTATATGTGGCTTGTATGTGGCTTGTATGTGGCTTGTATGTGGCTTGTATGAGGCTTGTATGTGGCTTGTATGAGGCTTGTATGCGGCTTGTATACGGCTTGTATCGCGGCTTGTATCTGGCTTGTATCACGGCTTGTATACGACTTGTATGAGGCTTGTATGAGGCTTGTATGTGGCTTGTATGTGGTTTGTATCACGGCTTGTATCACGGCTTGTATCACGGCTTGTATCTGGCTTGTATCACGGCTTGTATGAGGCTTGTATCACGGCTTGTATCACGACTTGTATGAGGCTTGTATGAGGCTTGTATGTGGCTTGTATGTGGCTTGTATGTGGCTTGTATCTGGCTTGTATCACGGCTTGTATCACGGCTTGTATATCGGCTTGTATCACGGCTTGTATGCGACTTGTATGCGGCTTGTATGCGGCTTGTATGCGGCTTGTATGCATGGAGGCCTGAAGATGCATAACGTGTTTATGTTAATCAACGGTCAATTACCGTGAGACCGACAGTCTTTTGCTTGACACTAACTGGCTGACAAAATTGCATGACCGCCACAGCCACACACACACACACACACACACACACACACACACACACACACACACACACACACACACACACACAGTTGGGTCAACATCATGTGCCACGGACTGGACACTGTGGGCATAGACTGGACACTGTGGGCACTGTGGGCATATATTAAAACACGCACACTCACACACAGAAACGGACACACATACACACACGCATACACACACTCACTCACACACACACACACTCACACACAAACACACATACACATTCGCTGTAAAACAATTGAGTGGAAAAGTGGCTGCAAACAAGTTTTCCTGCTGAAAATAATGTGTTGGCTGAGTCAGCAGAATTCTATGATTCTCCTCTTGTCCCTTATTGAGGAATCAGACTAGACAGTGATGACTCTCCTCTTGTCCCTTATTGAGGAATCAGACTAGACAGTGATGACTCTCCTCTTGTCCCTTATTGAGGAATCAGACTAGACAGTGATGACTCTCCTCGTGTCCCTTATTGAGGAATCAGACTAGACAGTGATGACTCTCCTCGTGTCCCTTATTGAGGAATCAGACTAGACAGTGATGACTCTCCTCTTGTCCCTTATTGAGGAATCAGACTAGACAGTGATGACTCTCCTCGTGTCCCTTATTGAGGAATCAGACTAGACAGTGATGACTCTCCTCGTGTCCCTTATTGAGGAATCAGACTAGACAGTGATGACTCTCCTCTTGTCCCTTATTGAGGAATCAGACTAGACAGTGATGACTCTCCTCTTGTCCCTTATTGAGGAATCAGACTAGACAGTGATGACTCTCCTCTTGTCCCTTATTGAGGAATCAGACTAGACAGTGATGACTCTCCTCTTGTCCCTTTTTGAAAACCAGAACATGTCTTCCTCCATCCTTGCTTCTTCTTTTTCTCTTTCCCTTTGACCCAACTTTCATATCCATTTTTGCTATTCAATCTCTCCCCCTCACCTCTTCTACTCCCTTATCCCCCATATTCCCCACATCCCCATTTCCCCTCTCTCTCTCTCTCTCTCCCTCTCCTTACCCTTCTCCCTTTCAGCCTATGGATGCTGCTCGACCTCCTTCCTGAATGAACTAACCTCTCTCCCCCTTCCCCTCTTTCCCCCTCTTCCTCCCCCTTCTCCCCCTCTCTCTCTCCCCCTCTCCCCTCCCTCTCTCTCTCCCCCTCTCTCTCCCTCTCTCTCTCTCTCTCATCCCTTCCTCCTCCCTCTCTCTCTCCCTCCCTCTCTCCTCCAGCCGTCTATTAACAACAATCCGTGGATGCTCCTGTACTTCATCTCCTTCCTCCTCATCGTCAGTTTCTTCGTTCTCAACATGTTCGTGGGCGTGGTGGTGGAGAACTTCCACAAGTGCAGACAAAACCAGGAAGTGGAGGAGGCCAAAAGGAGGGAGGAGAAACGACAGAGACGCATGGAGAAGAAGAGGAGGAGTAAGAGGGGGAGGGATGGGATGGGGATGGAGGGAAAGAGAGAGAGGGAGGAATGGAGGGGGGGAGGGATGGGGAAGGAGGGAGAGCGAGAGAGAGGGAGGAATGGAGGGAAGGAGGGAGGGAGGGGGAGGGAGGGATGGGGAAGGAGGGAGAGAGAGGGGAGGGATGGAGGGGGAGGGAGTGAGTGATGGGGAAGGAGGGAGAGAGAGAGAGAGAGAGGAGGAATGGAGGGAAGGCGGGGTGGAGGGGGAGGGATGGGGAAGGAGGGAGAGAGAGAGGGGAGGAATGGAGGGAAAGAGGGAGAGAGAGAGGGAGGGGAGGAATGGAGGGAAGGAGAGATGAGGGGGAGGGATGGAGGGGGGAGTGATGGGGAAGAGAGAGAGAGAGAGAGAGAGAGAGAGAGAGAGAGAGAGAGAGAGAGAGAGAGAGAGAGAGAGAGAGAGAGAGAGAGAGAGAGAGAGAGAGAGAGAGAGAGAGAGAGAGAGAGAGAGATACATACATAGAGGAAAAGCAAAGTTGTTTCAAGTTTTATCAAATCACAACAATAAGACCTGATAAAAGATAAGGCTCAGTAGAATAGAATCGACATCGTAGCATCAGTGAGCATACACTCTAAGAAGAAAAGGTTCCTGGAGGATCCTTTGGGGGTTCTTCAAATTGAAACTGTGGGGAACCCCTATAAGTTCTTCAAAGAACCCTTTAAAGGAACCCCTTTTAATGGATACTCGAAGAACCTTTTGAAGAACCTTTTGAAGAACCTTTTCCGGTTCATTTTTTATCTCCCTCTCCCCTATTATTCTTATTATTATAATTATAATTATTATAATAAGAATTATTAGTATTAATAATATTAATATTATCATTAATGTATTATTATTATTACTACTATATTAATAAGAATTATTATTATTAATAGTATTATTATTATTAATATTGATATCATTATTATTAATAGTATTATTATTATTGCTATTAATATTATTATTTTGTATTATTGTTATAAATATTATTATTATTATTATTATTATTATTATTAATAGTATTATTAACAATAATAATAATAATATGCATAACAGTAACAACATCAAAAACAATATTTTAGTTCTCAGTGTTTATTATAATTTTAGTGGCAGAATAAAAAAATCCAAGTCCAATGGGTACATCCTCTGGCATGTTGATGTGAATGTGTTGATGTTCTCGGTATCCATAGCTAGAATGATTTTTCCTCCTTTATTCATCAGAAGTGTAGGGAGGGTGAAGTCTGTGAATCGAAAAAAATAGTCCTTATGCTGATGATTAACAAACATGCACACAACAGTATTCATACCTTGGTTTTTGTTCAGATACCTACAGACCCAGAAGTGAGCAGTTCAGTCACCTGCACCCAATACAGCTATTCTTCAAAATATTCTTATAGCCTACATATTGTTACCTTTTTGTTGATTGATATCCATTTAATTGTTTGGGAGGATGGGGTCAAACTGCAAGTCGGGGAGGATGGGATCAAACTGAAAGTTGGGGAGGATGGGGTCAAACTGAAAGTTGGGGAGGATGGGGTCAAACTGATAGTTGGGGAGGATGGGGTCAAACTGAAAGTTGGGGAGGATGGGTTCAAACTGAAAGTTGGGGAGGATGGGGTCAAACTGCAAGTTGGGGAGGATGGGGTCAAACTGCAAGTTGGGGAGATGTGGTCAAACTGCAAGTCGAGGAGGATAGGGTCAAACTGCAAGTCGGGAGGATGGGGTCAAACTGAAAGTTGGGGAGGATGGGGTCAAACTGAACATTGGGGAGGATGGGGTCAAACTGAAAGTTGGGGAGGATGGGGTCAAACTGAACATTGGGGAGGATGGGGTCAAACTGAAAGTTGGGGAGGATGGGGTCAAACTGAAAGTTGGGGAGGATGAGATCAAACTGAAAGTTGGGGAGGATGGGGTCAAACTGAAAGTTGGGGAGAATGGGGTCAAACTGCAAGTTGGGGAGTTGTGGTCAAACTGCAAGTCGAGGAGGATGGGGTCAAACTTAAAGTCGGGGAGGATGGGGTCAAACTGAACATTGGGGAGGATGAGGTCAAACTGCAAGTCGGGGAGGATGGGGTCAAACTAAACGTCGGGGAGGATGGGGTCAAACTAAACGTCGGGGAGGATGGGGTCAAACTGAAAGTTGGGGAGCATGGGGTCAAACTGAAAGTTGGGGAGGATGGGGTCAAACTGCAAGTCGGGGAGGATGGGGTCAAACTGAAAGTTGGGGAGGATGGGTTCAAACTGAAAGTTGGGGAGGATGGGGTCAAACTGAAAGTTGGGGAGATGTGGTCAAACTGCAAGTCGAGGAGGATGGGGTCAAACTGCAAGTCGGGGAGGGTGGGGTCAAACTGAATGTTGGGGAGGATGGGGTCAAACTGAACGTTGGGGAGGATGGGGTCAAACAGAAAGATGGGGGGGATGGGTTCAAACTGAAAGTTGGGGAGGATGGGGTCAAACTGAAAGTTGGGGAGGATGGGGTCAAACTGCAAGTTGGGGAGGATGGGGTCAAACTGAAAGTTGGGGAGATGTGGTCAAACTGCAAGTCGAGGAGGATGGGGTCAATCTGCATGTCGGGGAGGATGGGGTCAAACTAAACGTTGGGAGGATGGGGTCAAACTGAAAGATGGGGAGAATGGGGTCAAACTGAACGTTGGGGAGGATGGGGTCAAACTGAAAGTTGGGGAGGATGGGGTCAAACTGCAAGTTGGGGGGGATGGGGTCAAACTGCAAGTCGAGGAGGATGGGGTCAAACTGAACGTTGGGGAGGATGGGGTCAAACTGAAAGATGGGGAGTATGGGTTCAATCTGAAAGTTGGGGAGGATGGGGTCAAACTGAAAGTTGGGGAGGATGGGGTCAAACTGCAAGTTGGGGAGGATGGGGTCAAACTGCAAGTTGGGGAGATGTGGTCAAACTGCAAGTCGAGGAGGATAGGGTCAAACTGCAAGTCGGGAGGATGGGGTCAAACTGAAAGTTGGGGAGGATGGGGTCAAACTGAACATTGGGGAGGATGGGGTCAAACTGAAAGTTGGGGAGGATGGGGTCAAACTGCAAGTTGGGGGGGATGGGGTCAAACTGCAAGTCGAGGAGGATGGGGTCAAACTGAACGTTGGGGAGGATGGGGTCAAACTGAAAGATGGGGAGTATGGGTTCAATCTGAAAGTTGGGGAGGATGGGGTCAAACTGAAAGTTGGGGAGGATGGGGTCAAACTGCAAGTTGGGGAGGATGGGGTCAAACTGCAAGTTGGGGAGATGTGGTCAAACTGCAAGTCGAGGAGGATGGGGTCAAACTGCAAGTCGGGAGGATGGGGTCAAACTGCAAGTCGGGAGGATGGGGTCAAACTGAACGTTGGGGAGGATGGGGTCAAACTGAAAGATGGGGAGTATGGGTTCAAACTGAAAGTTGGGGAAGATGGGGTCAAACTGCAAGTTTGGGAGGATGGGGTCAAACTGAAAGTTGGGGAGATGTGGTCAAACTGCAAGTCGGGGAGGATGGGGTCAATCTGCATGTCGGGGAGGATGGGGTCAAACTAAACGTTGGGGAGGATGGGGTCAAACTGAAAGATGGGGAGAATGGGGTCAAACTGAACGTTGGGGAGGATGGGGTCAAACTGAAAGTTGGGGAGGATGGGGTCAAACTGCAAGTTGGGGGATGGGGTCAAACTGCAAGTCGAGGAGGATGGGGTCAAACTGAACGTTGGGGAGGATGGGGTCAAACTGAAAGATGGGGAGTATGGGTTCAATCTGAAAGTTGGGGAGGATGGGGTCAAACTGAAAGTTGGGGAGGATGGGGTCAAACTGCAAGTTGGGAGGATGGGGTCAAACTGCAAGTTGGGGAGATGTGGTCAAACTGCAAGTCGAGGAGGATAGGGTCAAACTGCAAGTCGGGAGGATGGGGTCAAACTGAAAGTTGGGGAGGATGGGGTCAAACTGAACATTGGGGAGGATGGGGTCAAACTGAAAGTTGGGGAGGATGGGGTCAAACTGCAAGTTGGGGGGGATGGGGTCAAACTGCAAGTCGAGGAGGATGGGGTCAAACTGAACGTTGGGGAGGATGGGGTCAAACTGAAAGATGGGGAGTATGGGTTCAATCTGAAAGTTGGGGAGGATGGGGTCAAACTGAAAGTTGGGGAGGATGGGGTCAAACTGCAAGTTGGGGAGGATGGGGTCAAACTGCAAGTTGGGGAGATGTGGTCAAACTGCAAGTCGAGGAGGATGGGGTCAAACTGCAAGTCGGGGAGGATGGGGTCAAACTGCAAGTCGGGGAGGATGGGGTCAAACTGAACGTTGGGGAGGATGGGGTCAAACTGAAAGATGGGGAGTATGGGTTCAAACTGAAAGTTGGGGAAGATGGGGTCAAACTGCAAGTTTGGGAGGATGGGGTCAAACTGAAAGTTGGGGAGATGTGGTCAAACTGCAAGTCGGGGAGGATGGGGTCAAACTAAACGTTGGGGAGGATGGGGTCAAACTGAAAGATGGGGAGTATGGATTCAAACTGAAAGTTGGGGAGAATGGGGTCAAACTGAAAGTTGGGGAGAATGGGGTCAAACTGAAAGTTGGGGAGAATGGGGTCAAACTGCAAGTTGGGGAGGATGGGGTCAAACTGAATGTTAGGGAGATGTGGTCAAACTGCAAGTCGAGGAGGATGGGGTCAAACTGCAAGTTGGGGAGGATGGGGTCAAACTGAACGTTGGGGAGGATGGGGTCAAACTGAAAGTCGGGGAGGATGGGGTCAAACTGAAAGTTGGGGAGTATGGGGTCAAACTGAACGTTGGGGAGGATGGGGTCAAACTGCAAGTTGGGGAGGATGGGGTCAAACTAAACGTCGGGGAGGATGGGGTCAAACTGCAAGTCGGGAAGCATGGGGTCAAACTGAACGTTGGGGAGGATGTGGTCAAACTGCAAATCGTGGAGGATGGGGTCAAACTATCCTGGGAGCCGGAGAATTAACGTAGAATGTTTAACTGTTCAATCTCTGCAGGTGGTTTGATGTAATGCATGATGATATCATTATATTGCTATAAGAGGATGGTCATTCATCACTTTAGTCCATTTAGGTCTACTTTTTTAGGACATTTATCATTTCTCTGTAGATTAGCTCATCCTTTCTTTCCCTCCCCTCTACTCGCTCCCCGTCTTCCATCCTTTCTCTCTCACCTTCTCTTGCTTTCTCTTCACCCATCCTCTCCTCCCTACCGTCTTCCTTCTTACCTCTACAATCATCTATATCTCTCTTTCCCCCCTCTCCCTCTCACTTCTCTCCCCTTCCCCTCCCTTCCTCCCTTCCTCCCTCATCCCCTCTTCTCCCCTACCTCTCCTCTCCTCTCTCTTCTTCGTCCTCGCTCCCCCCTCCCTCTCCCCTCTCCTCCCGTCTCCTCTTCCTCCCCCCTCCCCTCTCCTCTCTTCTCTTCTCCCCTCCCTCCTCCTCCCTCTTCACCCTACAGAGGCCCAGAAGCTACCCTACTATACCAACTATAGCCATGGTCGTCTGATGATCCACACTCTGTGTACCAGCCACTACCTGGACCTCTTCATCACCTTCATCATCTGTATCAATGTCATTACTATGTCCCTGGAGCACTACAGCCAACCACAGGTATGGACGGGTGAGGGTTTGGGGTTCTGTGTGTGTGTGTGCTAAATGCCATCATACAGCCTTCTTCCCCTCAGTACTCTATTTGTCTTTAATCTTGAGATTGTATAGTGACATAGCTTGGCTTTTGAAGTACTGTCTCAACAAGGCTACAATGTGACCCTCACATTCAACAAATACTAACCCATCTCTCTCTCCCTCTCTCGCTCTCTCTTTTTCTCTTTCTCGCTTTCTCTCTCTCTCTCTCTCTCTCTCTCTCTCTCTCTCTCTCTCTCTCTCTCTTCCCTCTATCTCTCTCCTCCATCTTTCTCTAGTCATTGGAGACTAGTCTGAAGTATTGTAACTATTTCTTCACAACTACCTTCGTGGTGGAATCTGTCCTCAAGCTCATCGGCTTCGGGTTCCGACGCTTCTTCAAGGACAGGTACAGTAGAACACACACGCACAACACAAACACATCACACAACACACACAGTACACACACACAACACACACATAACACACACACAACACATACCTGTTTTCTGGAAGACACCCTCACACTCACACAAACACGGACACACACACACATTAAGTGATTATGGAAATATCTAAGGCTTAATATCCTAATGCGTATTCATGTCTGTGGAATCCCCTTCAGTGTAATTGTAATGTTTTAATGTAAACCACAGGAGAGGACCAGAACTGATGCTTTGATCAGCTCCTTTAATTACATATTATCTTCAACTTCAAATATTTCCCCATGTAGATCTTGATGATAAACACACACACTGACACACACACACACTTACGTCCCCATGGAGATCCTGTGTAACATGGAGATGTTACAGCAATAAGGTATTCGATAAGACTCATATCTGAAAGTGCCTGATTAGAGGTGATGGGTATTTGATGTGTCGTATAGATTGATGTAATAGAAAGAGAGCAGATCGTTTTTTACCATGAAATTCCATCATAAGTGTCAGCCACCTTCTAATACTCTACATATGTACACACAGCAGAGAGAGAGAGAGAGAGAGAGAGAGAGAGAGAGAGAGAGAGAGAGAGAGAGAGAGAGAGAGAGAGAGAGAGAGAGAGAGAGAGAGAGAGAGAGAGAGAGAGAGAGAGAGAGAGAGAGAGAGAGAGAGAGAGAGAGAGAGAGAGAGAGAGAGAGAGAGAGAGAGAGAGAGAGAGAGAGAGAGAGAGAGAGAGAGAGAGAGAGAGAGAGAGAGAGAGAGAGAGAGAGACATCTAGTGTTGTAGTGTCGTCAAAAATTGAACATCTCCTTACTTCTCTTCAGGATTTGACCCTGTTAACAGTATTTCCCACAGTAGCACAGTGTTATGTCTCTGACTGTTACATAAGCCTAGACTGCACTAACACACACACACACACACACACACACACCACTGTGCCTGGTTATAGTACTCCTCAAGCACTAAATCATTATCTAGGTCAAGAAACATTTACACCATCAAAGAAGTCTGGGAGGAAAATGTGAATGACTGATCTGCCATATGACAAAGTCTGAATGGTGTATATTCAATATGTTCATCTGTGGGTCTGTGTGTGTCTGTCTGTGTGTACATGTGCGTGTGTGTGTTCATCTGTGTGTCGGTCTGTGTGTGTACATGTACGTGTGTGTGTGTGTGTTTGTACATGTGCGTGTGTACATGTGCGTGTGTGTGTGTTCATCTGTCTGTCTGTGTGTACATGTATGGGTGTGTGTGTGTGTCTGTCTGTCTGTGTTTGTGTACGTGTGTGTGTTCATCTGTCTGTGTGTGTGTACATGTGTGTGTGTACATGTGTGTGTGTGTGTGTGTTCATCTGTCTGTGTTTGTGTACATATGTGTGTGTGTGTGTTCATCTGTCTGTGTGTACATGTGTGTGTCTGTGTGTGTGTTCATCTGTCTGTGTGTGTGTACATGTGTGTGTGTGTGTGTGTGTGTGTGGGTGTGTGTGTGTGGGTGTGTGTGTGTGTGTTCATCTGTCTGTGTGTGTGTACGTGTGTGTGTGTGTGTTCATCTGTCTGTCTGTGTGTACATGTACATGTGTGTGTATCCTCCCCTGTAGGTGGAACCAGCTGGACCTGTCCATAGTGTTGTTGTCAGTGATGGGCATCATTCTGGAGGAGATTGACTACAATGCTTCTCTGCCCATCAACCCTACCATCGTCAGAATCATGAGGGTGCTGCGGATAGCACGAGGTACAAACACACGCATGCAAGTACGCACACACACCCTTCCCTTTTCACCTCCATACTAATGGAAAAAGCTAATGCTGATATTCCATATTCTACACTACATTCTATTTCTCCCCTCATTATCATAAGC
The DNA here is from genome assembly GCA_030435695.1 of Brachymystax lenok tsinlingensis. Classification (NCBI taxonomy): domain Eukaryota; kingdom Metazoa; phylum Chordata; class Actinopteri; order Salmoniformes; family Salmonidae; genus Brachymystax; species Brachymystax lenok. The sequence goes on along the minus strand of CM059812.1, from coordinate 30,283,148 downwards.
CTCCTCCATCCTCTATCTATCGCTCTCTCACTATATATATATCTCTCTATCTCTATATCTCTCTCTCTCTATATATATATATCTCTATCTCTATATCTCTATCTCTCTCTCTCTCTCTCTCTCTCTCTCTCTCTCTCTATCAATTCAATTGACTTTTATTGACATGGCAAGTTTATTATTACTTACATTGTCAAAGTATACATATACATTTTTATATATATACGTTTAAAATATATATATAAATAAATGGTGGGACCAACAGCAATATTAATAGTAGTAGTAGTGGATATGGGATCACCATTAACAACAACTACAACAACAATATTAATGAGAACAACAATACATTAAAGCAATGGTAGTAGACCAGTGTCAACATGACTGAGAAGACATGGTATGAAAGACAAAACAAAATAGATGGGAAATATTATCGATATTACATTGCACTTTTCACTGGCTGTCCCTCAGGTTGTGGCAGGAGGACAAATATTTGGCTGCACATTTTGGCTTTTCACCCAATAAATGTTTGATTTTTTCTTCATCTTTTATAGTTTCAAATTCTTTGTATTGAATTATAATTTTGGGAAGGAAATCTTCTCTTAGGTCTGAGTATTTGTCACAGTTTAATAGGAATGCAGCTCTGTCTCTACCTCTCCCCTGGAGCAGAGTGAGCACAGCCTGTCCTATCTGGGCAGCCAGGTTTGTCTGTGACGACCGGTCTCTATAGCCAGACTGTGCTCACTGAGTCTGTACCTAGTCAGTGTTTTCCTCAGTTTTCTATCAGTCACAGTGGTCAGATAGTCTGCCACCATGTACTGTCTGTTTAGAGCCAAATAGCATTGAAGTTTACTTAGATTTTTGTCATGAGAATTTTGCTATCTCAATTTGACATAAACTATCACTCAAGTTTTGAATAATTCCCAGAGGTTGTAAGGCTCTGGTCAATAAAGAATTTAGACAAATCCCCACATCTGCAATTGGTCCAGAAGTGTTTATTCATGAGAATTCTGATCTTAAAAGGTGTACACAGTCTTTTATATGGTACAATGTTGAAATACAAAAAATACAAAGGCCCCACTATATTCCCCACCCTTTCCAGGAAATAGTGTTTTCCCACAGTACCCATTCATTCCTTATCACAATCTTTGCAACATAAGTCAACCTTGGACAGCTCCTAACCGTCCCTCCCGTCCCTAGGACCAGAAGCCTTCCCACATATGTCTGATTAGAACTAAGAATGCTTTGTTCTCACAGACTTCTTCTCACAAGTCGTACCAGCCTGTTCCACTCTCCTCCACACACGTCAATTAGACTACCATTTGTCTTATAACCCTATCTCTATTGCATACATTTTCAGAATGGAATATTCTTAGATGTACAAACATTTAGTCATTAAACATAAAATCTCTAACAATTTTTTGTGGTGTCTTTCCAATAGGTGATATATTTTTCTTTTTGTTTTGTGATGATTTGGTTGGGCCAGATTTTCTGAGTGCTGTCCTGAGGCTCTATGGGGTTGGTTTGGGTTAGTGAACTGAGCCTCAGAACCAGCTGGCTGAGGGGACTCTTCTCTTGTTTCATCTCTTGGCATTGTAGAGCTGTGTGATGGAATGTTTTGGGGTCACTTGTTTTTAGATGGTTGTAAAATTTGATGGCTCTTTTTTCTATTCGAACGAGGAGGGGGTATTGGTCCAATTCTGCTCTACATGCGTTATTTTGAGTTTTTCTTTGTACTTGCAATACAGTCTTGCAAAACTCTACATGCAGTATTTCAATTGGATGTTTGTCCTATTTGGTAAATTCATTGTTAGAGATTGGGCCCCATATTTCGCTGCCATATAGAGCAATTGGTTCTATAACTGATTGGCACAATGTTCCTTTTAATGGCATAGAATGCTCTTCTTGCTTTGTCTCTCAGCTCATTCACAGCCATGTGAAAGCTACCTGTGTTGCTGATATTTAGTCCTAGATGTGTAGTTTTTGGTGTGTTCTAATAGAACTGTGTCCAAATAGAATTTATATTTGTCATCGATTTCCTGACCTTTTTTGGAATATCAATCTATTTGTATTTTTTTAGGTTAACGGTCAGAGCCCAGGTCTGACAGAACCTGTGGAGACGATCTAGGTGCTGCTGTAAGCCCTCTTTAGTGGGACACAGCAGCACCAGGTCATCTGCGTACAGCAGAAACTTGATTTCCGTGTTGTGTAGGGTGATACCAGGTGCTGCCGATTCTTCTAATGTTTTTGTCAATTCATTAATGTAGATGTTAAATAGTGTTGGACTTATTGGGCAGCCCTGTTTCACTCCCCGTCCCTGAGAGAAGAAGTCTGTTTGCTTGTTGCCAATTTTAACCACACATTTGTTTTTAGTGTACATTGATTTAATAACATCATATGTTTTCCCTCCAATACCACTTTCCATTAGTTTATAAAGAAGACCTTCGTGCCAAATTGAATCAAATGCTTTCTTGAAATCTACAAAACACGAGTAGATTTAGCCTTTGTTTTGGGTTACTTGTTTGTCAATTAGAGTGTGAAGGGTGTAAATGTGGTCTGTTGTAAGATACTTAAAAAAAAATCAAATCTGGCTTCTGCTCAGGACGTTGTGTTCGTCAAGGAAATTATGTAGTCTGCTGTTTATAATAGTGCAGAGAATTTTCCCCTATTTCCCTAGAATTTTCTCTCTCTCTCTCTCTCTCTCTCTCTCTCTCTCTCTCTCTCTCTCTCTCTCTCTCTCTCTCTCTCTCTCTCTCTCTCTCTCTCTCTCTCTCTCTCTCTCTCTATCTCTATCTCTATATATATATCTCTATCTCTATCACTATCTCTCTCTCTCTCTCTATATATATATATATATCGCTCTCTCTCTCACACACACACACAGGCCACCTTAACACCGCACAGTGAAAGAACAGATAATGATACGTCTAGTGTTATAAGCTTTGGCCCTCGGCTCTCAATTCTTCGCCCGCTACAATACCACACCAGGACCGCAAAACGACCCCCTGGGAAATAGATGATAATTACCGCCCAGTCAATATGTGGAATAACGAGCGGTTGTGTTATCTGATTGGAGGGCCTATGCAGCTCGAGTCCGGAGTGTATTTTTCTGTGTGAATGCTACTGTAACTAGTGTGGCTGACTGATGAGAAAGAACTAGGGAGAGGATTCCAAAGAGGGCTGTTTAAATTCTAAAGGTACTGTTTTAAAGAGTAAGACAAAACATCGCCAATGGCTCTTTTAGCTCCAAACACTTCTATGGAAATTGTCATTTGATTATTTTATCTGTCACAAAGGATGCAAGTCTATGCTTTAGCCAACCCAATTTAAAGAACTTGGTTATACAGGAGTCCCAGGAGGGGGAAAAGATGGGAGGAGGGGGAGAAGCGGGGAGGAGGGGAGAGAAGAGAAAGAATGGGATAGAAGGCTAGGAGAGGGAAAGAAGGGTGGAGGAAGGAAAGAAGAAGGGAGGATGGGACAGAAGGGGAGGACAGAGGATACATGGATGAGAGAGAGAGAAGTGGAGTCTTTCTAGTGCTTGTTAATGATGTTTCAGGGTAAGAGGCCAAGGTGGATCTCCAGGACTCCATATCCCAGAAGACAAATGTTGCTTCTTTTCCCGGAACAGTCTTGTTTTCTCAGTTGTTAGTGTTAAAAAGGTAGAATGTAGCCCTGGGTTCTTTTTTTGTGACATGGGCATTTTATAGATTCTCTAACCTCAGAATACCTATCATTCTATTCCCTCTTCTCTCTCTTTTCTCTCTACTGTGTCTGTTCTCTAACAATGTTTCCCTTTTCCTCTCTTTCTACACTTTATATCTATTCCTCTACCCTCTCTCTCTCTCTCTCTCTCTCTCTCTCTCTCTCTCTCTCTCTCTCTCTCTCTCTCTCTCTGTATCTCTGTATCTCTGTTTCTCTCTCTGTCTCTGTTTCTGTCTCTCTCTCTCTCTCTCTCTCTCTCTCTCTCTCTCTCTCTCTCTCTCTCTCTCTCTCTCTCTCTCTCTCTCTCTCTCTCTCTCTCTCTCTGTCTCTGTTTCTCTCTCTGTCTCTGTCTCTGTCTCTCTCTCTCTCTCTCTCTCTCTCTCTCTCTCTCTGTATCTCTGTTTCTCTCTCTGTCTCTGTTTCTGTCTCTCTCTCTCTCTCTCTCTCTCTCTCTCTCTGTATCTCTGTTTCTCTCTCTGTCTCTGTCTCTGTCTCTCTCTCTCTCTCTCTCTCTCTCTCTCTCTCTCTCTCTCTCTGTATCTCTGTTTCTCTCTCTGTCTCTGTTTCTGTCTCTCTCTCTGTTTCTGTCTCTCACTCTATCTCTCTCTCTCTGTGTCTCTCTGTTTCTCTCAATTCAGTTCAATTGGCTTTATTGACATGGCAAGTTCATTACTACTTACATTGTCAAAGTATACATATACATTTTTATATATATACACTGCTAAAAAAAATAAAGGGAACACTAAAATAACACATCATAGATCTGAATGAATGAAATAATCTTATTAAATACTTTTTTCTTTACATTGTTGAATGTGCTGACAACAAAATCACACAAAAATTATCAATGGAAATCAAATTTATTGGATTTGGAGTCACACTCAAAATTAAAGTGGAAAACCACACTACAGCCTGATCCAACTTTGATGTTATGTCCTTAAAACAAGTCAAAATGAGGCTCAGTAGTGTGTGTGGCCTCCACGTGCCTGAATGACCTCCCTACAACGCCTGGGCATGCTCCTGATGAGGTGGCGGATGGTCTCCTGAGGGATCTCCTCCCAGACCTGGACTAAAGCATCCGCCAACTCCTGGACAGTCTGTGGTGCAACGTGGCGTTGGTGGATGGAGCGAGACATGATGTCCCAGATGTGCTCAATTGGATTCAGGTCTGGGGAACGGGCGGGCCAGTCCTTAGCATCAATGCCTTCCTCTTGCAGGAACTGCTGACACACTCCAGCCACATGAGGTCTAGCATTGTCTTGCATTAGGAGGAACCCAGGGCCAACCGCACCAGCATATGGTCTCACAAGGGGTCTGAGGATCTCATCTCGGTACCTAATGGCAGTCAGGCTACCTCTGGCGAGCACATGGAGGGCTGTGCGACCCCCCAAAGAAATGCCACCCCACACCATGACTGACCCACCGCCAAACCGGTCATGCTGGAGGATGTTGCAGGCAGCAGAACGTTCTCCACGGCGTTTCCAGACTCTGTCACGTCTGTCACGTGCTCAGTGTGAACCTGCTTTCATCTGTGAAGAGCACAGGGCGCCAGTGGCGAATTTGCCAATCTTGGTGTTCTCTGGCAAATGCCAAACGTCCTGCACGGTGTTGGGCTGTAAGCACAACCCCACCTGTGGACGTTGGGCCCTCATACCACCCTCATGGAGTCTGTTTCTGACCGTTTGAGCAGACACATGCACATTTGTGGCTTGCTGGAGGTCATTTTGCAGGGCTCTGGCAGTGCTCCTCCTTGCACAAAGGCGGAGGTAGTGGTCCTGCTGCTGGGTTGTTGCCCTCCTACGGCCTCCTCCACATCTCCTGATGTACTGGCCTGTCTCCTGGTAGCGCCTCCATGCTCTGGACACTACCCTGACAGACACAGCAAACCTTCTTGCCACAGCTCGCATTGATGTGCCATCCTGGATGAGCTGCACTACCTGAGCCACTTGTGTGGGTTGTAGACTCCGTCTCATGCTACCACTAGAGTGAAAGCACCGCCAGCATTCAAAAGTGACCAAAACATCAGCCAGGAAGCATAGGAACTGAGAAGTGGTCTGTGGTCACCACCTTCAGAACCACTCCTTTATTGGGGGTGTCTTGCTAATTGCCTATAATTTCCACCTGTTGTCTATTCCATTTGCACAACAGCATGTGAAATGTATTGTCAATCAGTGTTGCTTCCTAAGTGGACAGTTTGATTTCACAGAAGTGTGATTGACTTGGAGTTACATTGTGTTGTTTAAGTGTTCCCTTTATTTTTTTGAGCAGTGTATATACGTATAAAATATATATATATAAATAAATGGTGGGACCAACAGCAATAATAATAATAGTAGTAGTGGACATGGGATTACCATTAACAACAACTACAACAACAATATTAATGAGAACAACAATACATTAAAGCAATGGTAGTAGACCAGTGTCAACATGACTGAGAAGACACATGACATGGTATGAAAGACAAAACAAAACAGATGGGAAATATTATCGATACTACATTGCATTTTTTGTGGTGTCTTTCCAATAGGTGATATATTTATCTTTTTGTTTTGTGATGATTTGGTTGGGCCAGAGTGCTGTCCTGAGGCTCTATGGGGTTGGTTTGGGTTAGTGAACTGAGCCTCAGAACCAGCTGGCTGAGGGGACTCTTCTCTTGTTTCATCTCTTGACATTGTAGAGCTGTGTGATGGAATGTTTTGGGGTCACTTGTTTTTAGATGGTTGTAAGATTTGATGGCTCTTTTTTCTATTCGAACGAGGAGGGGGTATTGGCCCAATTCTGCTCTACATGCGTTATTTTGAGTTTTTCTTTGTACTTGCAATACAGTCTTGCAAAACTCTACATGCAGTATTTCAATTGGATGTTTGTCCTATTTGGTAAATTCATTGTTAGAGATTGGGCCCCATATTTCGCTGCCATATAGAGCAATTGGTTCTATAACTGATTGGCACAATGTTCCTTTTAATGGCATAGAATGCTCTTCTTGCTTTGTCTCTCAGCTCATTCACAGCCATGTGAAAGCTACCTGTGTTGCTGATATTTAGTCCTAGATATGTGTAGTTTTTGGTGTGTTCTAATAGAACTGTGTCCAAATAGAATTTATATTTGTCATCCTGATTTTTATCTGTAAAGATAGCCTCCTTGTTGATTTTTAACCAGATAAAGAATTCTCCTGTTTTGATTAATTCGATTTAATGAATTAGTTCAGATTTATACCATATTAGCATTCTCCCTGAGTCTCTGCCCTGTCTGATTCATTTTAATTTCGTGGATGGTAGGATTATCTCCCACTGGACAGCCAGTGGAAACATCACCTCTCTGCACCGTGTTTCCTGTAGTACTACAATATCAACATCATTCATTTCTTTCAGGAAGTCTGGGTTTCTGCTCTTTAGCCCAAAAGCAGAGGACTTCAAATCTTGTAAATTCCATTACTTTTTTTTTTCTTTACCTTCAAAATGACACAAACACTTGTCAAGCCTTAACCCGACATCCATCTGTCCATCTATCTATCTATCTATCTATCTCTCTCTCTCTCTCTCTCTCTCTCTCTCTCTCTCTCTCTCTCTCTCTCTCTCTCTCTCTCTCTCTCTCTCTCTCTCTCCAGTTCTCAAGCTATTGAAGATGGCTACAGGAATGAGAGCTCTCCTAGACACGGTGGTGCAGGCTCTACCTCAGGTGTGTACCCCCCACACACACACACACACACATTGCCAGATACACATATCTGTGCCCTATCCTGAATAGGGGAGAGTGATGGAGGAGCACTGTCAATATATCTGCCACTGACTTTTAGGTTTTCATCCCAAATGGCACCCTGTTCCTTATGTAGTGCCCTATTACCCAAAGGGCGCTGGTCATAGGTAGTGTACTACTAAAGGAATAGGGTGCAATTTTGGACAAAGTCAAGGTAGAAGTGGGGCTGTGACAAACGTTGCCCTCCTCTACTAATTTGATGACTTTCCGACACCCGCTCATTTTTATGAGAATAAGACGTCTTTTCACTTTTTATTCCTCATTGACTTTGAGCCAAAAGCAATTGGATTGTTAAACTATGATCTATTTTCAGAGGAGAATGTCATTTCATCTTGCAGTCCTTTGAGAGTATCTATCTCCCACTAGTTAGTATATTCTGTTAATGTACACAGGCTTAGAAACTCCTCTCATTTGACTTGACCCCTTGGGTTGTTTTACCACGTTTGCTTTGTATCTCCTTGGATAGCAACACACACACACCCAGATACACCTACGCAATCGGGTACGTACGCACACACGCACACATACACACATACACAGGATAATACATCTCCCTGCATTCTCCCTGGATTATTTTCTGCCTCAAATCGATGAGCTTTTTATCCATGTTCTTTTCTTTCAGCCAATCCATCCCTGACAGGCCTCATTGGTTTTCCCTTGTTGTTGTTGGGAGGGTTGTTTCGGTTCAGGTCCGTTTCTTCTAGTGCTACAAGCCAAATCACCCATATAACCATTAGTAAGGTCCCTGGGGCGGCCTGGTCATGTCAGCCTGGTTATACCTCATGTTCAAGGTTGCCACTGTGCTTTCAACCAGTGCTTTGACCTGCTGCACTGTTTTTCACTCCTTGCTGTGGGGGTTTAACTGTCCTTATTGAGCACGGATTGGCTGAATGTCTCCCAAAGCAGGAGGTATGACAATCTGTATTGACTGCTGATTGGTTGACTATCTCTGTATTGATTGTTGATTGGTTGTCTGTGTGTCAGGTGGGGAACCTGGGCCTGCTGTTTATGTTGCTGTTCTTCATCTACGCTGCTCTGGGGGTGGAACTGTTTGGAGAGCTGGGTGAGTCCGTTTGAATAGTACCTTAAAACAGCTAAAGATAATAGAAATTGTACTGTACTGAGGAAAAAGCTCTCATTCTTGATAAAAAGGCTAAATGTGTAACCAAAATAAACTGTAGTGAACAAAAACTTCTCACCCTTATAAAAAGGCTAAATGTATAAGCAAAATGCACTGTACTGAACAAAAACATCTCGTACTTGATAATTAGGCTAACAATAAATGATCCTGAGGCTCTATGCCCTTATCAGCCTAGTGGTTAGAGCATTGGACTAGTAACCGAAAGGTTGCAAGTTCAATTCCCTGACAAGATACAAATCTATGGTTCTGCACCTGAACAGGCAGTTAACCCACTGTTCCTAGGCCATCATTGAAAATAAGAATTTGTTCTTAACTGACTTGCCTAGTTAAATAAAGGTAAATACCCTTATCTTTGGGCCAAAACAAATACTCATTCAAATATTGCAGTGAAATAAGTAATCAAGTTTTATGTTTATTAATATTTTGATGAACAGTGATAAATTAATCTCTCTCCCACCCTCATTCTACCTCTTCTCCCACCTTTCTCTACATCTCTTCTCCCTTCACTCTCTCTCTCTTTCTCCTCCAACCTCTCACTCCTTCTCCCTCCCTCCCTCCCTCCCTCCCTCCCTCCCTCCCTCCCTCCCTCCCTCCCTCCCCTCCATCTCTCAGTGTGTAATGCTGACTACCCGTGTGAGGGCATGAGTCGGCACGCAACCTTCGAGAACTTCGGCATGGCTTTTCTCACCCTCTTCCAGGTCTCCACCGGAGACAACTGGAACGGCATCATGAAGGTACACAAAACCCTCAGGCAATGTATCTGGCAGGGTCAAATAAAATACATCAATTCAAATGGTAAATGTAGGCCATTTATGACTTTAAACACTAGAGAATCGTGAGAAATGTAGACAGAAGTAGCACAGAAGCTGGACAGAAAATGAGAACACGACTGTGCCGACAGAAAGAGAGAGAGGAAGAGAAGAAAGAGAGGGAGAGAGAGCGAGCGCAGAGGAATCTGTTTTATAGTGGTAGCTAAAGCATTCAACAAGGTGGCATCGAGGGTCTTTCACACACATGGCTATCAGGGGGAAGGGATCATACAAAGTTCATTGCTTCCAATCAGATCCTGTGAATTATGCATGTAGTCCTTTAGTTTAACAGATGCTCTTGTCCATAGTAGCATAGAGGTGACTGAAATGGAACAGATATCTAACTGACAGAGATGACTAGCTAATGAAGTACTTATTCTCTGATCTCTAACCGACAGAGACGACTACCTAATGAAGTACTTATTCACAGATCTCTAACCAACAGAGACGACTAGCTAATGAAGTACTTATTCTCTGATCTCTAACCGACAGAGACGACTAGCTAATGAAGTACTTATTCACAGATCTCTAACCGACAGAGACGACTAGCTAATGAAGTACTTATTCTCTGATCTCTAACCGACAGAGACGACTAGCTAATGAAGTACTTATTCTCTGATCTCTAACCGACAGAGACGACTAGCTAATGAAGTACTTATTCTCTGATCTCTAACCGTGTCACGACTTCCGCCGAAGTCGGTCCCTCTCCTTGTTCGGGCAGCGTTCGGCGGTCGACGTCACCGGCTTTCTAGCCATCGCCGATCCACTTTTCATTTTCCATTTGTTTTGTCTTTGTTTTATACACACCTGGTTTAAATTCCCCAATTACATGTTCATTATTTAACCCTCTGCTTTCCCCATGTTTGTGTGCGTAATTGTTCCAATTCATGTCAGTCCATTTGGTGGGCTTAATATTTGTTTTTACGTTGTAAATATTTTGAGTAAGGGAGTTGATAATAGTTCATAGTTTCGATTGGTTATATTGCTATGTCATTTGGGAAAATTAGTCTACCTCTGTAAATCTTCTCTCTCTCAACCCCATTTCTTTCTCTCTCTTTCTTTCTATGTCTTTTCTATCTATGTTTATTTTTTTTCCTTTTTCTTGTCTCTCCTCCAGGACACCCTGCGTGAGTGCCCTCCAGGTCCAAGTGACTACCCGTGCCACGCTGGACTCCAGTTCATCTCTCCCATGTACTTTGTCTCCTTCGTCCTCACCGCCCAGTTCGTACTCATCAACGTGGTGGTGGCCGTGCTCATGAAGGTACTGTATGGGCGACACACAGCACAGACCAGTCTGTCCTCATAAAACACACACACATGCACACACACCGACACACACACCACTGTGCAATGCTGGGGAACTGAATGTCTAAACGTAGAACAAGATTCCAAATATTACTGAAAGGATTAATAGAATGCTCAAAGACGCTAAGATGGCATCCAGTGTAGAAGTTGGACCAACTCTCTATGGCAGAGCAGAAGAGTCCATTAACATGTCACAGATGGATAACTAAAGTCATATTATCTGTTTTCTTTGAAGCACCTTGATGACTCAAACAAAGAGGCCCAGGAGGATGCTGAGATGGATGCAGAGATTGAGCTGGAGCTAGCCCAGGGACAACTCCAACTACCCACCTGCTGCATGGGGGGGCTGGGCACTGGGCTGGTCGTGGCTGGGGCCTCTGGAACGCCTGGATGTAGGGGTGATTTGATTACATTTTTTTCAATTAGTATTCATATGATTTATTTATTTTATCTACCTGCTCTGGGACCACTAGCTAGCCGGCTAAATCTGCCACATGAGAATTGGACAATTTAAAAACACATCTCAACCAATCATGTGGATACAATGCATTTTAAAATCATTAATGGGAACACAAACATTGTTTACTGTTTATTTACATTGGTCTTCTTCTTTCCGTTGTGGTCTTCTTCTTTCCATTGTGGTCTTCTTCTTTCCATTGTGGTCTTCTTCTTTCCATTGTGGTCTTCTTCTTTCCATTGTGGTCTTCAGGTGGAGGGTTGGAAGGAGGGGCCAGGCAGGGTCAGGGGGTGGAGCTGATGACAGGGGCCGTAGTGGATCACAGTGGAGTGACCCCTCCCCATAGAGGAGGAGAAAGACATGAGGGACACAGACGGTATCACAGACGGAAGCTGTACTCACCTGCACAGGTTTGTGCACAGGTTAGTGTACTGGAATTCACAGGTTAGTGTACTGGGATTCACAGGTTAGTGTACTGGGATTCACAGGTTAGTGTACTGGGATTCACAGGTTAGTGTACTGGGATTCTGTTCTGTTCTATTTGATTAGGTTTTACTCTACTATACTCTACTCGAATCTGCTCTACTTTACTGTAATCTAATCTACTCTACTTTACTGTAATCTAATCTACTCTACTCTACTATACTGTTGTCAGTGTTCTTAGTGTAGCAGGTAATCGGAGTCAGGCGCAGGACAACAGGGATGAGTAAACACGTAACTTTACTCAAAAAAAGCAACTACAAATTCCAAGACGGAATTACACGAGTTCACACAACTGACCAACAATACAAAACCAATACTGTAATCTAATATACTATACTAAACCTACAGAGGTGTAAATCTATAGATATGTTCCATCTAAGTCTACTTACTAGTTGCATACGGTATACACAAGCACACACTGACAATAATAGTGTTCTCTAAACACAACCTTTCATATACACATACACACATCACCACTCCTCTCCTCATCCCCTTTCCTCTGTCTAAAAAGAACCATCTGTTTTAAACACAGGACCATCAGCAAGTCCAATCTAGTCTTGCTATCAGTGTTAGCTACGTAATTAAAACACCAAGAGACTAGAACACACACACTTACTTATAGAACTAAAGCCTGCCTGAGCAAAATGTAATTTACTAAGCCTGGCGAGAGAGGGAGAGAGGGAGAGAGGAGAGAGGGGGAGAGAGGGAGAGGGAGAGACTACTTAGGACATAGAGTGGCAGTGAGTGGTGATATACTGTCTAGATTATTGTCTCTCAGCCCACTGGTATTTTTAAACTGGAGGAGGAGAAAGAAGGGAGAGAATCTCTCCATCTTCCTGTATCTCTCTCCAGTATCTCTCTATCTCTCTATTTCTCAGTACCTTTCCCCGTAGCTCTCTCTTTCCTATCTCTCTCTGTTCTCTCTGTTCTCTCTGTTCTCTCTGTTCTCTCTCTCTGTGTTCTCTCTCTCTCTCTCTCTCTCTCTCTCTCTCTCTCTCTCTCTCTGTTCTCTCTCTCTGTCTCTGTCTCTCTCTGTATTCATCTCTGTCTCTTTATCTCTCTCTGTGCATGTGTGTTTGAGTAAGAGAAGACTTCTCAGGCCCCAGAGTACATAATATTGTTTGAAGCAGTAGTTGAGACAGTTGGACTATTGAGCCAACTAATAGGGGGTCACAGTAGACTGTGGGGGGGTAATAGTGGGGTGTGATTGGCTACCCAGGACCTCCGAGCTAGCCAATCGTTGAGCCCCTGCTGAGTTGCATGCCCACCTGTGTGGGTGTTCATCTCTCTGAGGGTAGTGGAGAGTGTGAGGTGAGGAGGGCAGACTGCCAGTCAATAGCTGGAGCTTGGCAGTGGTGGATGGGAGGCCAGTGCAGTGGTGGATGGGAGGCCAGCTGGGAGGGCAGCCAATCAAATTAGGTCAGCGCCAACACTTACCCACCCAGGACCTCCGAGCTAGCCAATCGTTGAGCCCCTGCTGAGTTGCATGCCCGCGTGTGTGTCTGTGTGTGTGGGTGTCCATCTCTCTGAGGGTAGTGGAGAGTGTGAGGTGAGGAGGGCAGACTGCCAGTCAATAGCTGGAGCTTGGCAGTGCCCACAGAGAAAGACAGCAGACAGGAACACACACACTCTCACACGTACACACAAACACCAGCTCTTCAATATCTAATTGAAACTCAAACCTATACTTGAAAGACTTGCTACTTTAATTAGAAACAGAACCTCTCAATGCAGCACATTGATCCTGTAGACTATCCATTCACTGGAATTCTATTCAATGGAATATCTTGTTGAATGGAAGTTGTTGATGCTCATTAGCTCTTAAAACACCCCAAAAAAGTAATAAGGTAGCATTTGTCTTGGATCTCCCCTGCCTTGTGCCATGGAGTCTATATGGGGAAGGGTGTGTTTGTGTTTCTTGACATTATGTGTGTGTGTTTATGTGTGTGTGTGCGTGCGTGGCTCTACCTATGAGAGTTAGAAATAACAGGACGCGTAGCAGATAATGTTTAATTAAACAAGAGAACAGAATGAATCATCTTCACTATGGGATATGAAAAGACGGAAGCATGAAGAGAGAACGAGAGAGATGAGAGGGAGATACATTTTACACCAGTAAGACGGCTTGGGAGAGAGTGTGAAAGAGGGAGGAGGGTGAGAAAGAGAGAAAGAGAGTGGCAGAGGGACAGAGAGAGAAAGTGAGAAAGCATTGCAATACCGTAGAAACAGTCAGCCCTAGAATGAGCGTCTCTGAAGGAGGGCTGACTACAGGAGGTGGAGTGCCAAGATGTTGAGTTTGACAGACAGGAAATCAAACACACTGACAGGGACAGGCCCCGGGGATAGACGTCACACACACAAACACACACTCACATAGACAGAGAGATGAACGAGGTGTGTTCACCCTGTGTGTTCATACAGAGTGCTAGACGCTGTCCGGATCTTCTGTCTTCAGGCTTGATGATGTGAATCACCATCACACTGAGAACCTAAAACACACAGCAGGAATGATCATCACAGGCTGCTCTTGTCAAACCACCAACGCTTTCTGTATCAAGGGCAGAGTTTGGACTGGTTAACCTAGTCTGGTAAACCTAGTCAAAATGTTACTGTATTCCTCTTTGCTTCAGATGTTTCTGTAGTGTGATGCAGCTCGATGTACAAGTACACCCCCTGGTTAGCACGCTAGTCTACGTGTCTCTGGGCCTTACCCAGAAGTTTCGACACAGCTAATTCAAGGGTCTTTCCTTATTTTTACTATTTTTTACATTGTAGAAAAGTAGTGAAAACATCAAAACTATGAAATAACACATATGGAATCATGTAGTAACCAAAAAAGTGTTAAACAAATCAAAATATATTTTATATTTAAGCCAACCTTTTCCTTGATGACAGCTTTGCACCCTCTTGGCATTCTCTCCACCAGCTTCATGAGGTAGTCACCTGGAATGCATTTCAATTAACAGGTGAGCCTTGTTAATAGTTAATTAGTAGAATTAATTTTCTTCTTAATGCGTTTGAGTCAATCAGTTGTGTTGTCAAATCAAATCAAATCAAATTGTATTGGTCACTTACACATGGTTAGCAGATGTTATTGCGAGTGTAGCGAAATGTTTATGCTTCTAGATCCGACAGTTCAGCAGTATCTAATAGGTAACATCTAACAATTCCACAACAAAACCTAATACACACAATCTAGTAAAGGAATGGGATGAGAATATAGTTTGGGGTCACTTAGACATTTCCGTGTTTTTGAAAGAGAAGCACGTTTTTTTGTCCATTAAAATAAAATAAAATTGATCAGAAATAGAGTGTAGACATTGTTAACCTGTTATGGATCCAATCCCGTGGACGGGATCGATTTTGACAACATCCGGTGAAATGCAGAGCGCCAAATTCAAATTACAAAAATACTCATTTCAAACATTCATGAAAATACAAATGCTGCACACCCTTCAAAAGCTTAGACTCTTGTTAATCTAACTGTATTGTCAGATTTCAAAAAGGCTTTACGGCAAAAGCAGAACATTTGATTGTCTGAGGACAGCACCCCCACTCAAAAACTCAATTAGCATAATAACATAACCAGCAGAGGTGTCACAAAACTCAAAAATTGCATAAAATAAATTGCTTACCTTTGATAATCTTCCTCTGATGGCATATCAAAGCGTCCAGGTTACACAATAAAAGGTCCTTTTGTTCGATAAAGTTCCTCTTTATATCCATATAGCTCCGTTAGGTTAGCGCGTTTTGTTCAGTAATCCACCTGCCCAAAGGCTTTCATCCATGCAGACAAACGATATCCCAAAAGTACCTGTAAAGTTCGTAGAGAAAAGTCAAACAGCATTTGTAATAAATACTCAGATACCCTAAAATGAATATACACTATAATATTTCTGACGGAATATAACCTGCTGAATAGAAGAGAAAAAGAACTGAGCACACATTCCCTGTTACGCGCAAAATCCATTACAGGACTCAGGAACAAGTGGTCTTACTCCCTTGATTTTCATGATTGAACGTTCAAACTTTTTTCTAAAGACTGTTGACATCTAGTGGAAGCCATAGGAACTGCAATCTGGGAGCTAAAATACCCTGCTTTGAATAGCATACCAATTGAAAACAGTGTGACATGACTGATTCAGACATCCTGGATGAATTTTGCTCGGGTTTTTGCCTGCCATATCAGTTCTGTTATACTCACAGACATTATTTTAACAGTTTTAGAAACATCAGAGTGTTTTCTATCCAAAAGCTACTATGCATATCCTAACTTCTGGGCCTGATTAACAGGCAGTTTACTTTGGGCACGTTTTTCATCCGAACTTCAAAATACTGCCCCCTAGCCCTAAGAAGTTAATGTTGTAAATGACTATTGTAGCTGAAAACTGCAGATTTTTTATGGAATATCTACATAGGCGTACAGAGGCTCATTTTCAGCAACCATCACTCCTGTGTTCCAATGGGACGTCCTGGGGCCGGCCCGTCAGGATGTCAAGGACCAGGTTGCACAGGGCGGGGTCGAGACCCAGGGTCTCAAGCTGTGACAAGGTAGGGTTGGTACACAGAAGATAGCCCTATTTGGTAAAATACCAAGTCCATATTATGGCAAGAACAGCCCAAATAAGCAACGAGAAACGACTGTCCATCATTACTTTAAGACATGAAGGTCAGTCAATCCGGAAAATGTCAAGAACTTCTGAAAGTTTCTTCAAGTGCAGTAGAAAAAAACATCAAGCGCTATGATGAAACTGGCTCTCATGAGGACCGCCACAGGAAGACCCAGAGTTACCTCTGCTGCAGAGGATAAGTTCATTAGAGTTACCAGCATCAGAAATTGCAGCCCAAATAAATGCTTCACAGAGTTCAAGTAACAGACACCACTCAACATCAACTGTTCAGAGGAGACTGTGTGAATCAGGTCTTCATAGTCTCATTGCTTCAAAGTTACCACTACTAAAGGGCACCAATAAAAAGAAGAGACTTGCTTGGGCCAAGAAACACGAGCAATGGACATTAGACCGGGGGAAATTTGTCCTTTGGTCTGCTGATTCCAACTTTTTGGTTCCAACCGCCTTGTCTTTGTGAGGCGCAGAGTAGGTGAACGGATGATCTCCGCATGTGTGGTTCCCACCGTGAAGCATGGAGGAGGAGGTGTGATGGTGTGGGGGTGCTTTGTTGGTGACACTGTCAGTGATTTATTTAGAATTCACTTAACCAGCATGGCTACCACATCATTCTGCAGCGATACACCGTCCCATCTGGTTTGCGCTTAGTGGGACTATCATTTGTTTTTCAACAGGACAATGACCCAACACACCTCCAGGCTGTGTAAGGTCTATTTGACCAAGAATGAGAGTGATAGAGCGCTGCATCAGATGACCTGGCCTCCACAATCACCCGACCTCAACCCAACTAAGATGGTTTGGGCTGAGTTGGACTGCAGAGAGAAGGAAAAGCAGCCAAGAAGTGCTCGGTATATGTGGGAACTCAAGACTGTTGGAAAAGCATTCCAGGTGAAGCTGGTTGGGAGAATGCCAAGAGTGTGCAAAGCTGTCATCAAGGCAAATGGTGGCTACACTGAAAAATCTAAAATCTAAAATATATTTTGATTTGTTTAACACTTGCTTTGGTTACTACATGATTCCATATGTTTTTTTTTTCATAGTTTTGATGTCTTCACTATTATTCTACAATGTAGAAAATAGTAAAAGTAAAGAAAAACCCTTGAATGAGTAGGTGTGTCCAAACATTTGACTGGTACTGTGTATATCCTCTTTGTCTTCCCAGGAGAGTCAGTGGTTGGACAGTGTATCTCTGCTGATAAAGGACTCATTTGAAGGAGAGATGCTGATGATTGACAACCTCTCTGGATCTGTCTTCCATCACTACTCCTCTACCTCTCCTCCTATCTGGAAGGACTACAAGGGAAATCTGCAAGAGGTACACATGCACACACATACACACAAAATATGAATGCACAAACACACACAGGTGCACACAAACATGCACACACACACACATACAGTACACATATCACACATAGTATACACACACACGCACACACACAATACATTGATATGGGATAACATCTCATGTCAATGATCCTGCTGTATAACTCAAAGGCAGTTACAGTGAGGGAAAAAAGTATTTGATCCCCTGCTGATTTTGTACGTTTGCCCACTGACAAAGAAATGATCAGTCTATAATTTTAATGGTAGGTTTATTTGAACAGTGAGAGACAGAATAACAACAAAAAAATCCAGAAAAACATGTGAAAAATGTTATAAATTGATTTGCATTTTAATGAGGGAAATAAGTATTTGACCCCTCTGCAGAACATGACTTAGTACCTGGTGGCAAAACCCTTGTTGGCAATCACAGAGGTCAGACGTTTCTTGTAGTTGGCCACCAGGTTGGCACACATCTCAGGAGGGATTTTGTCCCACTCCTCTTTGCAGATCTTCTCCAACCTTCAGCTCCCTCCACAGATTTTCTATGGGATTAAGGTCTGGAGACTGGCTAGGCCACTCCAGGACCTTAATGTGCTTCTTCTTGAGCCTCTCCTTTGTTGCCTTGGCCATGTGTTTTGGGTCATTGTCATGCTGGAATACCCATCCACGACCCATTTTCAATGCCCTGGCTGAGGGAAGGAGGTTCTCACCCAAGATTTGACAGTACATGGCACCGTCCATCATCCCTTTGATACGGTGAAGTTGTCCTGTCCCCTTAGCAGAAAAACACCCCCAAAGCATAATGTTTCCACCTCCATGTTTGACGGTGGGGATGGTGTTTTTGTGGCAGCATTCCTCCTCCTCCAAACACGGCAAGTTGAGTTGATGCCAAAGAGCTCCATTTTGGTCTCATCTGACCACAACACTTTCACCCAGTTGTCCTCTGAATCATTCAGATGTTCATTGGCAAACTTCAGACAGGCATGTATATGTGCTTTCTTGAGCAGGGGGACCTTGCGGGCGCTGCAGGATTTCAGTCCTTCACGGTGTAGTGTGTTACCAATTGTTTTCTTGGTCGACTATGGTCCCAGCTGTCTTGAGATCATTGACAAGATCCTCCCTTGTAGTTCTGGGCCGATTCCTCACCATTCTCATGATCATTGTAACTCCACGAGGTGAGATCTTGCATGGAGCCCCAGGCCGAAGGAGATTGACAGTTCTTTTGTGTTTCTTCCATTTGCGAATAATCTCACCAACTGTTGTCACCTTCTCACCAAGCTGCTTGGCGAAGGTCTTGTAGCCCATTCCAGCCTTGTGTTGGTCTACAATCTTGTCCCTGACATCCTTGGAGAGCTCTTTGGTCTTGGCCATGGTGGAGAGTTTGGAATCTGATCGATTGATTGCTTCTGTGGACAGGTGTCTTTTATACAGGTAACAAACTGAGATTAGGAGCACTCCCTTTAAGAGTGTGCTCCTAATCTCAGCTCGTTACCTGTATAAAAGACACCTGGGAGCCAGAAATCTTTCTGATTGAGAGGTGGTCAAATACTTATTTCCCGTATTAAAATGCAAATCAATTTATAACTTTTTTGACATGTGTTTTTCTGGATTTTTTTGATGTTATTCTGTCTCTCACTGTTCAAATAAACCTACCATAAAAATTATAGACTGATCATTTCTTTGTCAGTGGGCAAACGTACAAAATCAGCAGGGTATCAAATACTTTTTTCCCTCACTGTATAGTGGTAGCTGTCAATCGAACAGACTGAGAAAACAGTGGTTTCCCTCCATACCTTACATTAATGTTCTTCTGAATGATGACACACACTTACTGTAAATACAAACCTTTAATGTGTGTGTGTATGATACACTATGTGTGTACATGTGTGCGCTTGTGTGTGTGTGTAATTCATCTCTTTATGTTAATGTAATCTGCATGGTTGTTTGTTAAAATCACAAACAGAAAGAAATGCTCATGACAAGGCTGTACAAATCCCTTGAGGATCCAGTTATGTTGGTTTAGTATGAGAACATCTCATGTACGTATTTGTTGTTGGCCAATCAAATTCAACCTCCCTCTAACCTTGTTGCTATTTTCTCAACAAAATAATTTAATTCAGGACTATGTTGAGTTGACTTTCAAATACGGATAACACGCACACACACACACGCACACACACATTCCCTATCTATCCATCATATTGTTATTGTGATGCTATATTGATATGCATTATTTATATGCAGTGTGTGTGTTTGTGTGTATGTGTGTGTGTTTATGTGTGTGAGTTTGTGTGTGTTTGCATCGCTACCAGACGTAACCTTTGGGAATAATGTGATGATGCACATTTGCTGCTGCGTTTGATCTTTCTTGAGTTACCTTGGGAAACATTGACTCGGCACCCCCTGTATATACAGTTGAAGTCGGAAGTTAGGTTGGAGTCATTAAAACTTGTTTTTCAACCACTCCACAAATGTCTTGTTAACAAACTATATGTCGGTTAGGACATCTACTTCGTGCATGACACAAGTAATTTTTCCAACAATTGTTTACAGACAGATTATTTCACTTATCATTCACTATATCACAATTCAAGTGGATCAGAAGTTTACATACACTAAGTTGACTGTCCCTTTAAACAGCTTAGAAAATTCCAGAAAATTATGTCATGGCTTTAGAAGCTTCTGATAGGCTAATTGACATCATTTGAGTCAGTTGGAGGTGTAGCTGTGGATGTATTTCAAGGCCTACCTTGAAACTCAGTGCCTCTTTGCTTGACATCATGGGAAAATCATTTTTTATCTGTACTAACAATAGTACGCAAGTATAAACACCATGGGACCACGCAGCCGTCATACCGCTCAGGAAGGAGACGCGTTCTGTCTCCTAGAGATGAACGTACTTTGGTGTGAAAAGTGTAAATCAGTCCCAGAACAACAGTAAAGGACCTTGTGAAGATGCTGGAGGAAACAGGTACAAAGGTATCTGTATCCACAGTAAAACAAGTCCTATATTGACATAACCTAAAAGGCCGCTCAGCAAGGAAGAAGCCACTCCTCCAAAACTACAGTTTGCAACTGCACATGGGGACAAAGATCGTTCTTTTTGGAGAAATGTCCTCTGGTCTGATGAAACAAAAATAGAACTGCCATAATGACCATCGTTATGTTTGGAGGAAAAGGGGGGAGGCTTGCAAGCCGAAGAACATCATCCCAACCGTGAAGCACGGGGGTGGCAGCATCATGTTGTTGGGGTGCTTTGCTGCCAGAGGGACTGGTGCACTTCACAAAATAGATGGCATCATGATGAAAGAAAATTAGGTGGATTTATCTTAGCAATATCTCAAGATGTCAGTCAGGAAGTTAAATATTGGTCGCAAATGGGTCATCCAAATGGATAATGACCCCAAGCATACTTCCAAAGTTGTGGCAAAATGGCTTAAGGACAACAAAGTCAAGGTATTGGAGTGGCCATCACAAAGCCCTGACCTCAAATCTATATAAAATGTGTGGGCAGAACTGAAAAAGGGTGTGTGAACAAGGAAGCCTACCAACCTGACTCAGTTACACCAGCTCTTTCAGGAAGAATGGGCCAAAATTCACCCAACTTATTGTGGGAAGCTTGTGGAAGGCTACCCAAGTTAAACAATATAAAGGCAATGCTACCAAATACTAATTGAGTGTATGTAAACTTCTGACCCACTGGGAATGTTATGAAAGAAATAAAAGCTTAAATAAATAATTCTCTCTACTATTCTTCTGACATTTCACTTTTTTAATATAATGTGGTGATCCTAACTGACCTAAGACAGGGAATTTTGTATAGGATTAAATGTCAGGAATTGTGAAAAACTGACTGTAACGAGATCGATTTGACTACATCCGGTGAAATTGCAGAGCGCAAAAATTCAAATTACAAAAATAGTCATATTAAACATTCATGAAAATTCAAGTGTTGTACACCATTCTTTAGCTTAGAATCTTGGCAATCGAACCGCGTTGTCCGATTTGCAAGAAGCTTCACGGCGAAAGCATAGCATTTGATTACTGTATATAAATATATTTCAAACCAGCACAGGCATTACAAATTCAAATATAGCGATAAAATAAATCACTTACCTTCGAAGGTCTTCCTCTGGTTGCAATCCCACGGGTCCCAGGAACACAAAGAATGGTCATTTTGTTCGATAAAGTCCCTCTTTATATCCCAAAAACTCTGTTTGGTTGGCGCGTTTTGTTCAGTAATCCACCATTCCACTCGTTCAATATACAGACATAGAAAACGTTAAAAAGTTACCTGTAGTTGTCCAAACAAGTCAAACAACGTTTCTAATCAATCCTCAGGTACCCTAATATGTAAATAAACAATAATATTTCAGATGGAAAATAGCCTGTTCAATAGAAAAGAAACATAATGAAGAGCGCGCACACTGTCACGCGTGCAAAACAGTACAGTCCACTTCATGAGCCAGCAGGAAGAACTGCTATTTCTTGTTCGTTTTAAAAAAAACAAGCCTGAAACCATGTCTGAAGACTGTTGACGTCTAGTGGAAGCCATAGGAACTGCACCCTGGGAGCTAAATCCCTCTGTAGTGAATAGCAAGTCAATGGAAAAACTGTGTAATCAAAAAATCCCATTTTCCGGATAGATTTTCCTCTGGTTTTCGCCTGCCATATCAGTTCTGTTATACTCACAGACATGGGGACAAAGATCGTTCTTTTAACAGTTTTAGAAACTTCAGAGTGTTTTCTATCCAATACTACCAATGACATGCATAGCTTCTGGGCCTGAGTAACATGCAGTTTACTTTGGGTACGTCAGACTCTCCGTACTTCCGAACACTGCCCCCTAGCCCGAAGAGGTTTTAGGATGTATGTAAACTTCCGACTTCAACTGTAATTAGTTCTGTACATTTCTATACATTTCTATATCAACTCAGCAAAAAAAAAAAACATCCTCTCAACTTAACATGTGTAGATATTTGTATGAACATAACACAATTCAACAACTGAGACATAAACTGAACAAGTTCCGCAGACATGTGACTAACAGAAATTGAATAATGTGTCCCTGAACAAAGTGGGGGTCAAAATAAAAAGTAACAGTCAGTATCGGGTGTGGCCACCAGATGCATTAAGTACTGCAGTGCATCTCCTCCTCATGGACTGCACCAGATTTGCCAGTTCTTGCTGTGAGATGTTACCCCACTCTTCCACCAAGGCACCCGCAAGTTCCCGGACATTTCTGGGGGGAATGGCCCTAGCCCTCACCCTCCGATCCAACAGGTCCCAGATGTGCTCAATGGGATTGAGATCTGGGCTCTTCGCTGGCCATGGCAGAACACTGACATTCCTGTCTTGCAGGAAATCACGCACAGAACGAGCAGTATGGCTGGTGGCATTGTCATGCTGGAGGGTCATGTCAGGATGAGCCTGCAGGAAGGGTACCACATGAGGGAGGAGGATGTCTTCCCTGTAACGTGTTGAGATTGCCTGCAATGACAAAAGCTCAGTCTGATGATGCTGCTGTGACACACCGCCCCAGACCATGACCGACCCTCCACCTCCAAATCCATCCCGCTCCAGAGTACAGGCCACGGTGTAACGCTCATTCCTTCGACGATAAACACGAATCAGACCATCACCCCTGGTGAGACAAATTCGCGACTCGTCAGTGAAGATCCCTTTTTGACAGTTCTGTCTTGTCCAGCAACGGTGAGTTTGTGCCCATAAGCGACGTTGTTGCCGGTGATGTCTGGTGAGGACCTGCCTTACAACAGGCCTACAGGCCCTCAGTCCAGCCTCTCTCAGCCTGCAGACAGTCTGAGCTCTGATGGAGGGATTGTGCGTTCCTGGTATAACTCGGGCAGTTGTTGTTGCCATCTTGTACCTGTCCCGCAGGTGTGATGTTCGGATGTACCGATCCTGTGCAGGTGTTGTTCCACTGCAAGGACAATCAGCTGTCCGTCCTGTCTCCCTGTAACGCTGTCTTAGGCGTCTCATAGTACGGACATTGCAATTTATTGCCCTGGCCACATCTGCAGTCCTCATGCCTCCTTGCAGAATGCCTAAGGCACGTTCAGATGAGTAGGGACCCTGGGCATCTTTCTTCTGGTGTTTTTCAGAGTCAGTAGAAAGGCCTCTTTAGTATCCCTAAGTTTTCATAACTGTGACCTTAAATGCCTACCGTCTGTAAGCTGTTAGTGTCTTAACGACCGTTCCACAGGTGCATGTTCATTAATTGTTTATGGTTCATTGAACAAGCATGGGAAACAGTGTTTAAACCCTTTACAATAAAGATCTGTGAAGTTATGTGGATTTGTACGAATTTTCTTTGAAAGACAGGGTCCTGAAAAAAGAAACATTTTTTTTTTTGCTGAGTTTACATATATAAGTAATATGTGGTTTTCGTGATTGTCGGACTGAAACACATCACATGTCAGAATACACACATACAGTAATGATGGTGGGAGGTGAGGTGGGATGTCAATGGTTGATGGTGTGTGTGTGTGTGTGTGTGTGTGTGTGTGTGTGTGTGTGTGTGTGTGTGTGTGTGTGTGTGTGTGTGTGTGTGTGTGTGTGTGTGTGTGTGTGCGTGCGTGCGTGTGGGAAAGGGGGCATACTTTACATACTATGCTACATGTAGTGCATTACACATAGAGAACAGTAGTGAGAGGTCAAGCCTTAACCCGACATCCATCTGTCCATCTATCTCTCTCTCTCTCTCTCTCTCTCTCTCTCTCTCTCTCTCTCTCTCTCTCTCTCTCTCTCTCTCTCTCTCTTTGTCATTTTTTTCTTTATTTCTCTCTCTTTATTTCTCTCTTTCTCTCTCTTTTTACTTCTCTCTCTCCCTTTCTCTCTTTCTCCCATCCCTCCCTCCTTTCCATTATTTTGATGGGCTCAGACCAGCTGACAGGAGATTCCTCAGAGTCGGTCTAATGGTCCAGATATAACCCATACTGCCATATTACCATACCAACCTGTCACTACCACCTCCATTTTCTCCTTCATTACCTTCAACTTCCTGACTGTCAGTCAATCAGCCGCTCACCTTTTTGACACAGTCCACCTAGACAGCAGGCTGTCTCTACTTACTTACATCACTGTTGGAGTTAGAACTTTATTCAGCTACAACTTTAGTCCGTTACAACTTTAGTCCGTTACAACTTTAGTCCGTTACAACTTTAGTTCGTTACAACTTTAGTCCAGTACAACTTTAGTCCGTTACAACTTTAGTCCGTTACAACTTTAGTCCGTTACAACTTTAGTCCGTTACAACTTTAGTCATTTAGAACTTTAGTCAGTTACAACTTTAGTCAGTTACAACTTTAGTCCGTTAGAACTTTAGTCCGTTAAAACTTTGGTCAGTTACTACTTTAGTCTGTTACAACTTTAGTCCGTTACAACTTTAAAATGTTACAACTTTAGTCAATTAGAACTTTAGTCAGTTAGAACTTTAGTCCGTTACTACTTTAGTCAGTTAGAACTTAAGTCCGTTAGAGGTTTAGTCTGTTAGAACTTTCGTCAGTTACTACTTTAGTCAGTTACAACTTTAGTCAGTTACAACTTTAGTCAGTTACTACTTTAGTCATTTAGAACTTTAGTCAGTTAGAACATTAGTCAGTTACAACTTTAGTCAGTTACAACTTTAGTCAGTTACTACTTTAGTCAGTTACAACTTTAGTCATTTAGAACTTTAGTCAGTTAGAAACTTAGTCATTTACAACTTTAGTCAGTAATTACTTTAGTCAGTTACTACTTTAGTCATTTAGATCTTTAGTCAGTTACAACTTTAGTCATTTAGAACTTTAGTCAGTTACAACTTTAGTCAGTTACAACTTTAGTCAGTAACTACTTTAGTCTGTAACTACTTTAGTCATTTAGAACTTTAGTCATTTAGATCTTTAGTCAGTAACTACTTTAGTCAGTTGCTACTTTAGTCAGTTACAACTTTAGTCAGCTACAACTTTAGTCAGTTACAACTTTAGTCAGTTACAACTTTACTATGTACTATTGCAGTAGTAGTAGATTTACCTTGTGTTTTAATGGGGACTGGATAAAGGGCAACACATTTGAACTTTGTGAGTTGTTATGACAGCTTATAGCAAGTGTTATTATGCACTTCATATGCATTATTTGGCATTTTAAATGCGTTTATAATGCATCATATGAGTTTACCACTTCTCACACTTTTCACATAAGAAATCAGGAGTATTGAATAACATAATGTGCTCTATGTTGGAATTCTGTGTGTTTGTATCGCAGATCCGATTGGCTGAGGTGGAGCAGGCGTCTCTGATGTCAGAGCAGCTGTCTGACAAGTCGTCATCACTTGCCCTTCCTGATGATCTTAGTCTGGACGACCACAGTGACTACCAGCTACTGGTCAGGGACGGCAAGGTCGGGCGCGCACACACACACACACATACTTACTCTCATTGACACAAAACATGCGCACACACTGAGAAACTATATATTTTTTGTTTTTGCATAATTCAACTGCTCACACACATGAACACATTCGATCACACACTGCATCTCATTGCATCCCACTGCATTTCTAGCTGGACCCAGGAGACAAACAGCTTCTCTCGTTATCTCGGCATATCACTTATCTTTAATGTTTTATTTAATCACTATTTACATGCTTAACTGCTTGATTAGCGAATCAATGTTCCCGTGTGTGTTTCACCATGTGCCGTGGGCAGGCTAGTGTGACGGGTCTGTGCTTGTTTGTGTCTGTGTGCTTGTGTGTGTGTGTGATTGCGTGTGTGTGTGCGTAGGATGCATGTCTGTGTGTGTGTGTGCGTATGTGTGTGCGTGCGTGTAAGTATGATCGTGATGTGTGTGCATGCGTGCGTGCGTGCGAGTGTGTGCATTTGTGTGTCAGAATGATCGCGATGTGGGTGTGCATGCGTGTGTGCATGTGTGTGTGAGCATGATCGTGATGTGTGTGTGTCTATGGATCTCATCCCGTCTCCTCTATGCTGTTTCCCCTGGTTTACCTTATTGCTTTTCTCTATTGAAACTAATTTGATATCCAATCTAAAACGAGGCACTGTGGAGCTTGCAATTACTTTAGTTTGGAAAAATATATTACTAATCAAGAGATGTATTGACTGAAGAGAGATAAAGTATCAAATAGTAGGAAATATTGAAATGTATAAAATTCTCTAAATAGGAAAAATATCCCATGGTGGTTTTTATTACAATTATATTTCATTGGTATCAATATTTCATTTGGTCATTTAATTTAACAGTTAACACAATTTTCATTGAGACGTTTGCTTTACCACAGACAACTCTTTTGTTGTTATTGTTGTTGCTGATGTTGGCTAGTTAGCTAGCGTGCTAGGCTAACCCCCAATTAATGATCAGCTAACAAAATGCTAGTCTTTTCAAAATATTGACAACAAGAGCAAGCATTCAAGTTCAACCACCTTTGGCTCTAAGTTATGCCTATTTCAATGCTAATATGCTAGTGTAGTAGTTTAACTCTTTTAACATGCTACACCAGGGGTAGTCTAATTTGGTTAATACACTTAAAATGCTAATAGATGTTAGCTGCCCGGAGATATAATGTTAAATGCTAATTCACGCTAGATAGGGCTAGCCCTAACAGCCATTACAACAGATGTTTATTGATTTAAAATAATGCTATCAGTAGTACCTGGAACTTTACAGATTATATGTGAGTGTTAATTGAAGTCATCCTGAATGCTTATATTTGTTATAGGATATCTCTGAGGTACTCTCTCTCTTTCTCCCCCCATCTCTCATCCTATAGGAGGAGAGAGGGAGCAGTGACTCCCACAGTTCTGAGGAATTGAGGGGGATCCAGGCTGGGTGTGGAGGGCGTTGGGGGCCCGGAGGTTCTCGACCCCACAGCAGAGGCCCTGAAGATGGGGTAGGATTCCTGCTAGAGGTGGGCATCCAGCCCCAGTTCCAGAGCCAGTCTCTCCAGTTCCTCCACCACAACAGAGGTAACGGTGTTCTCCTTTATCTTCCCATATCATTAGCACTTGTGAAATCTGATGGATATGTGTGCATACATTACCAGTTGACATCTTCATCTTGTGACCTTGGTTCATGCTCTTGGTATTTAACTGTCTGTGTTTAATGATGATCACATGACTTTGCAATGACATTGAAATGATCATGTGTGAGAGCGAAAATTACGTTTTGCTCCGTATTCACACAGTTGATTACACCGACATCCCAATGTTAATTAACTAAAAGACAGATGGGCTGGCATCTGACATACAGACAGCCTCATACACAAAGACATTGATTAACGACACTCAATGATATGCCTATCCTTCCTCCCACCAACATTAGCGTTATACAGCTGGATGGATGACTGGATGGATGGATGGATGAATGGATAAATGGATAGATAACTCATGTTCATTCTACACGCAACATTTCTATCTTTCTATAGATAATAACTGTATGTCAACAGATGGCGATGGCCATCACAGTGACCAGGTTGGCAGTGTTGGATGTAGAGGTTCCTCCTCTCCTCTCTTCCATCTCCCCGTGAAGTTCTTTCACCCCGCCACAGCAACAGCAACAGCCACAGCGGTCCCCCCACCCATCCCCAGGACCGGGGTAGACCCAGGGGGAGAGAGGCATCCAGGCTGCCTTCCCCAGCCTCCTGGGACAGCAGGGTCTTAGCCTCCCCAGGGGCCAACAGCAGGGTCCTAGACTCCCAGGTAAGAGGTCATGGGGTCATATTGCAGCTGCAGTGCTGGTTGTAGCGAGAGTGGAAGTACAAAGAAAACATCCTCCGAAACATGACTATGGCCAAGCCGCACTGCTTCTTGACACACTGCTCACT
This sequence comes from Brachymystax lenok tsinlingensis, assembly GCA_030435695.1. Taxonomy (NCBI): domain Eukaryota; kingdom Metazoa; phylum Chordata; class Actinopteri; order Salmoniformes; family Salmonidae; genus Brachymystax; species Brachymystax lenok. The sequence continues at coordinate 30,254,707 of CM059812.1, read as the reverse complement.
TAACCCGCACCAATGTGTCAGAGGAAACGCCGTACAACTGGCGACTGCGATGCAGTGCTTTAGACCGCTGCACCACTCGGGAGGCCCTATCGTTTTACATCAATGTTTGCCGATCAACTAGAAATACCTTAGAGATCGACCGTATATTCAGGTGTGTGCTATCATATTGATAATTGTATTACATAGTGTAGTATATGAACTTCAGTGTAACAGCCATGGGTGTTATAATGGTAGAAGACGTTTGTGGGGTGAAATACCCATCAGATTCAGTTGTTTTCCACTCGTTGGTAAGGGCTACACTCCACTAGAGTTAAGGTCCATGTGGATGCTTGCTATAAGAGATGACATTTACAATATACTGTAGCTAACTCTTTTATATTCTGAGAGGGGGAAGTATACAGGTGATACACAGCAACCATTTTGTTCCAGAAAGCTCACTGTGGTTGAGACAGTTATTACGGAATAAAACAAAATAAATGGGCATATCTGTAAGGAGTGAGTGCATCAAAGTTGAATTATACATCTTCTTATTCAGACCTTTTATATCTTCCTATTTAGACTTTAGAGCACCGTGTCTTTCATTTAAATAGTCTTCTACGGTACTAAGTGTGCACTTTCGTTTATGGCACACAAAAACAAGCAATATTCTTCTTCTGCTTCATGGGTAACCATGGCAACAGCATGTAACTGACCTTTTCTGTATCTATTTGTTTTGTTTATGTCATTTCCAGGAGTGCTTTGTGAGATTCTATTCCAGTACATGTCTACAGCTCTACACTAATTAGCTAGGTCATCCCTTCTCTACTTGACTCTCTCTGTTTTCTTGATTCTTGTGCTTAATACTTCATCCCACTCTCATTCACTTTTTTTCTCTCCCTGTCTCTCTCTGTCTATCTCTCTGTTTCTTTCACTTCTCTCTCTCTCTCGCTCCTTACTGCTCTCTCTCCTTTCCCCCCTTGCTATCCCTCCACCCCGCCACCCCCTCTATCCTTCCTCAGCACCCGTCCCACAGTGACTCGTCCCTGGCCACAGGCAGCTCAGAGGGCAGCCTCCAGACCACCCTGGAGGAAGGTCTCAGCTTTAGCGTCTCCCCCCCTCGAGGAGATCTGGGACTCTCCCTGGCCCTGCCTCTCCTCTGCCCTCTCCCCCTCCCTCACCTCGACGAACCCCGACAAACCCCCAGATCGCTGGGTCACCCCTCACTGAGAGGCCGCAGTACCGCATTCAACCTCCATGCCACTAGAGGGCACCAGAGGAGCCAGAGCAGCTGTGGCAGCAGCACCAGTCCCGGCTGCCTAAGGCAAGACTCTATGGACCCTTCAGATGACGATTTTGGGATAGGGACGGGAGGCGAAGGATCCAGTCAGGCTTTTAACAGCGAACATTTATCAGAGACACTTAGTAGTTTGTCTCTAACGTCACTGCTGTCACCTAGTTCCCTGGCACCCCCGCTGGTGAAAAAGTGTAATAGCACTGGGAGTTTGGACCAGGCAAATCTTTCTGTCAGGAGTAAAGATGGACAACAGTACTATGAGATAGATGCTCATGGGTACCTCACCAACCCTTGGACTGAGAAAAGGGGTGGACAGGAAGGGGAGACGGGGTTTGGAGTTAAAAGTACAAGTCAGAGGATGGATGCCGGCTCGAGGAAAAACAGATGAAACTTTATCTATTGGTTGGAACATTAATTTTTGTTCTCAAGAGGTGTTTGATTGATATCTGTTCAGTGAACTCATCTCCTCCCTCTTTCTCTCTTTTTTGTCAGTGAGGTGTCCATGTTCTCTTCTTTCCATGACGATTGGGTAACAATTGAAGCTGAGGGATTGGTATTCATTTTGTGGAGGATTACAATAACTTCTGGGTAATGGAGTTTAATTAAGGCATCTCATTTTCTGAGACGTGGATATTCTTTGAGAGGACTACAGCAATGACAGGACCCTTGAAAAACATGCTAATTCTGGGCTTGCATGGAGCATAGTCACCCTCATCCATACACCCAAAGAAAAGCTAAAAAAAAGTACCAAAATGTGAATTTCGTGTGAGCATTGTTGGAACAACGATGAAACTCCAAACATTGATGGAACTCCAAAAGAAAACGATTGGGTTCTCCTTGACTAACAGGGCTAGCTTAGCTTAGCGGCTAATGCTCCTGTGATTGATAACAGGGATAGCATAGCCTAGTGGCTAATGGTAGTCTAATGCTTTTGTCTTCTTGAAAAAAGACAATGCTTATTATTAAGATAAGCAGATTGTAGTAGGAGTCCTTTCGATGAGACTTTGTACAGAGTTTTTTTTCTTCTCACATCTATAAGGTAGCATTGATTACCAACTTTTAACTACTTAGGGAGCAGTAGGGCGCCACTCCCGACACTACCCGGTGAAATGTAAGGCGCCAAATTCAAAATCCAAAAGTTAAATTATTAAACATTCATCAATATACAAGTGTTGCATAGTCATCAAAAGCTCTGATTCTTGGCAATATCACAGCGTTGTCAGATTTCAAAAAGGCTTTACAGCAAAAGCACAACATTTGATTGTTTGAGGATAGCCCCTCTCATATTTTATGCATTAGCATAAATCCATAACCAAAGCAGGTCTCATAAAACGCATAAAATCGCTAATATAAAATCCCTTACCTTTCGAAGAACTTCTGCTGAGGGCTTCCCAAGTGTCCAACGAAGACATCCAATGGTTCTTTTGTTAGAAAAAGTTATTTATTATATCCATAAATCTCAGTTTGGTTGGTGCGTTATGTTCATAAAATACAGCGTCCACTCGCCCATTGAACCATGAAGAGAACAAGTTCAACCTATACCTATACATTTGTCCAAGAACAATCAAACATCATTGATAATGTATCCTTAGGAACACTTTTATGTATATTTACTATAATATTTCAACCGGATTATAAACTGGACGATAGGAAAGGAAAAAACCACAGCGCGCGCGAGCCCGTGAACGCGCCTCCTCTTCTGTTTACAACCGATGACTAGTTCGCAACCTAACATCACCAAACACTGTCTAGAGACAGTGGAAGCAATAGGTACTGCAAACTTACTCCCATATATGGCTGTTTTCCATAGGGAGGGGTTCAAAATGAGGCAATGTGTCAAAAGCACTTTTTCCAGGACAGAAATTCCTCTGGTTTTCGCTTGCTATATCAGTTCTGTTATACTCACAGACAATATTTTAACACTCTTAGAAACTTCAGAGTCTTTCCTATCCAATAGTACTAATTACGTGCATATCCTAGTTTCTGGGCCTGAGTGGCAGGCCTTTTACTTTGGACACGCCAGACTCTCCAAAACCGACACCTCAGCTGCCGCTCCCTAAGAAGTTAACTAACATTTGATAGGTGAAAGAAAATCAAGGTTGCATATTTGATGTGTTTTCTAATTATAAAACATATTGGATCTGTATGAATGTAGATGTGTCCCTGTGTGTGTGTTAGGGTGAGATATAAAGGCTAATCTAGAAATATTAGAAATAGCAAAAGGGCACCTTTGAATGGAAAAAAAATCTATATGTGAGAGCTATAGTGAAGAGACGTGGGGAGTGAATGAGAACATGTGCCGTACCATAGAGGAATAGGCCACGTTCTCATGAATCACCCATGAACCAAGGGCTTAAGAGAAGAAGATGCTCTCCTATTCCTACTGGATAGATGCACCATATTCAATGAGAGATCGAGATCAGAGGCCATCTTGGTTGGTGAAACACAAAGTAAAACGAAGTCCCGGTCAGTTTCACAAAATGGAGGTCTTGTCTCTTGTCCCCTCCTTGTTGACATTTGTGCAGCGTTGTGTATCGACGTTTTGAAGGGAAATTGTATACCTCAGGTGGATTACAGAAAACACTGAAGTGGATCTATAAAAAAAAAAACATTCTACACTCACACTCAGATGGTCACACAAATACACAAGCACACACACACCACAACCACAAAGATGTCAAAGATGTCAGCTCAACTGCAGTATGTTTAGGTTTTTCTTGAAGACAGAAAGAGATCAGAGAGGAACAAATCTCTCACTCGATTGCTTATCGTCCAACTTATCCTCCTTTCATTCTTTCTCATTATCCGTTTGAATTAAAAGGGGCACTCCACTATTTTCTAACCTCATATTCAATATCTCCATGTAGACAGTGGCATGTTGCAGGAAGGACATTAGGAATATCAGGTTAAATAAGTAGCAAAGTGTCACTTTAAAATACCCACCTTGGAAAAGCCAGTTTATATAACATATTATTTCCCCCGTGTTTGAGATATGCAATATTTGAAGCATACAGATACAGATATATGACACAGTTATAGGTAGAAGATATTATGTATTACAGTAAAATGTCAATGGGCTCCAATGAGATTCAAAGGTCATTCAATGATGATGTGTTAGAACGTCTGTGTATTCCAAGATGGTAGATTGAGGATGTTTTTTGTTCTTGTCTTTTCCCCGGACCCTAAGTTGCATGTTGTCATTCTTTTGTGAAATGTCATTTTAGAGTCGTAAAAGTTGATTAGCTTCTCAACCTCTGCTGATTCTTGAGACCTTTTCTTTAACATGGTGACTTGTCCTGTTTATAGGATGCGTCCTTTTCTTGAGGCTCCCGAAGTCTCATTCTCTCCCAAATGTTAATTGATTACGTTACTGATTCGTCGTAGTAGCAGCTGTGTGGGAACCTTAGCAATTGATAGCTCCATTTCAATGCATAATTCCTTGTGATGACTTAATGGAAGGTATACTCTTCCACAGGGGATGTTGTATGTTTTGATTGTAAGGACGAAGTTAAGGTTTGTTAGTGCTGTCTACATGTGTATGTCATTTTGAGAGTAGATTTGTAAGGATAGAATAACACAGTTAGATAAGAACACAAACCCAACCCATGTATTATGCATATTCATCAGTGTCAATGTTGAACTCTATATCTGGTGTTCTTCTCTCTCTCTAAACATAATGGACTCCAAACTACTCCAACTATTCAAATAGCCTTCTTCATTTACCTTCATTTACCTTACATTCCTCTTGATTGTTCTAGCTCAACAAACAGACAGGCCAAGTCAGAGAAATAAGCTAGAAGATAATCAAATCAAATTGAAACTTCAGTGTCTCTTAGGACCTGATGTGTGTGTGGAAACAAGGGTAATATCTTTGACAAATATTTGAAATGAGAAACCGTGGGTTTGGCACTTGTAGTTGGCTTCAGATTTAATCACTTGGTCCACACAGATATGAATGTCGGTTACTTAAAAAAAACGCAGATTTTTCTTTGCCGGCTTTTTAAAGACCCTTATCATTCCATGATACTAACACCATGTTAAAATACAAACTTGACAAGACTACATATGTTCAAGCATATTTTGTTTTCAGACATTTCAAAAGATTTGAGGCCAGAAGAGACGTTGTTTACTACAAAAGGCTGCTGTTCGGCCAACCGGCTGTTTAGTAAGCCTTTGATACTGTATCTGAAATGAACACATCTCTTATCGCTTCATGTCAGATTAGATGCTGTTTAGTAAGCCTTTGATACTGTATCTGAAATGAACACATCTCTTATCTCTTCATGTCAGATTAGATGCTGTTTAGTAAGCCTTTGATACTGTATCTGAAATGAACACATCTCTTATCTCTTCACGTCAGATTAGATGCTGTTTAGTCTCACAGAGATATATCAGATAGCAGTTTATCTTTTTTGCTTTTTTTCTCTCTCTTTTCTTTGTTTTTCATGTCCTGCTGTCTTTCTGAGCCGTGTCTCACTGTTTAGTGTCTTAAATGATGAACAGTAGCATCACAGTCTTCCTCACACAGCTTCTAACAGTAGAGTGTGTTTGACATCTATCAGTATCAAAGAGAAGCGTATGACTCTTAGCAGCAGGTATGTTTGTCTGCTTTAATGAGTGTGTGTGTTTGTGAATGCTCACGTCCCTCTGCTCTCAATATGGCCTACTACACCATTGTAGGAAACGGCTGCAATTGAAGAAAGAAATTGATGTATGAAAGTCATTGATCCTAGTCAGAATCTTTCCTGTGGGTTTCATTGGTATTCAGCAGCAACATGCACATTATCAGCTAGCCTAGCCTAGCCTTCATTCCAACATTATTAAGTGCTAACAACACTAGCTTTCTGTATCTGGGTCTCGTCCTCTAAGTTTGAAAGGGTTTTCAACATCAATCAATGGTTGCGTTGCAAATGGCCCTCTATTCCCTATAATACCCTGAGGTTAAAAGTAGTGCACTATATTGGGAAAAGGGGGCCGTTTGGGACAAGTCTGTAACACTGGTACACCTGGGGCTTACCTCCCTTGGGGAGAACCAGACTGATCAAAAAGCACACACACACACGGACACACACACGCACACACGCACACACACACACAGCGTGATACACTGGTACACCTGCGGCTCCCTCCTCTTCCCTGGAGAGAACCTGTCTGATCAAAAGACTGCATACGTGAACAGGCATTTAAACACCTAACACACAGCTGTCCACAGCAATCTACAACCCCTTGATGTACTGTACTCACATTCTATTGAATTAGATGAAGACAGAGAGACAGAGAGAGAAGCACAAAGGTTACTAGGTGTGTTTGATCAGACTAACACAAGAGAAGGAAGAATAGGAATGAATAGGGATGAATGAGAGTGAAAGGATGGTGATGGTGATAGGTGTGTAGTGTGTATACACACACACACACACACACAGACATAGACATAGACATAGACATAGACATAAACAGAGACACACACTCACACAGACACACACACACACACACACACACACCTTCGCTGGCATGGTCCCAGCCTTAGCTTGTTAGATGTTGGCCAGCTGCGGAGAGGGTTGATGTTGAATCGTGTTCTGGGTGCGTATGGACATCTGGGATACACGGAGGGAGCGAGGTAGGGAGGGAGCGAGGGAGGAGGAAGGGAGGGAGGGAGGGAGCGAGGGAGGGATGAGGAAGGGAGGGATCGTCCTTTGAAGTTGTCACCCTCAGGATACACAGGTTCTCTCTTCTCTCACATTGATGTAATGGAATAGATATGCAGTTTAACACTGTGCAAAGTGTCACCAACTCAGAGTAAAGAGAGGGATGGAGAGAAAGAGAGAGGAGGGGGGGGGGGAGACAGTGCATGTGATGTGTGAATTCATGCTGTCATTGCTGTGTGTGTCACTCAGTTATAGGACCCTTCGGTAGCAACGCAGCATATGGAGGTGTCTATTCACCTGCCGTTTGAACACAGGCAGTGACAAGACCACCCGTTGGGTCCTAATGTGTCAACAGTAATTAAGCATCGTTCAAGTCAACGTCCCCATCTCCCTACACTGTTAGTGCTGCGGCTAACGCTATCCTTGTTATCTAGCGTGTCTTGATTGATTTAGCTTGACAAGTAGCGTAGAGGTGATGTGACTTTCGTCTGACAGACAGATTGAGCCGTCAGATTGACTTAATTGAACACTAACTAAGATGGCAGGCACCTGTTATAGACTACACATGTGCCATTGGTTATAATGGATGGAGTTCAGATGACTTTACATAGTGTGATACAATAGGCTGATTTAAAGCTACAGTCTGATTGGTCTTCTCAAATCATTGGGAATATATCACTGATTTCCAAAAACATATGCAAATATTCCAGTTTGCACCTTTATGTGATGGTCTTCATACTGTGTTCTGTTGAATGAAACCTTCTGGGTGGTTTTGAAATGATAATGTATAAAAGGTGGGATGAATCTATTCACGTTTCATAATCCAAAAGCATTTTTCTAACAAGGTGGGGAAATGAGAAATGAATAGGAACTGTAGAGAATGCATTCATGTGGGAACATAATGTGATTTAATAAATGGTTCATGTTTTGTTGTAGGGGAATGTGGATTATACGTACATGCACACGCACTAAGGCCAAACTGAAGCGCATTATTACTTGATAGAATTGTTTACAGAAATAAGAAGATAAGAACTCTCTCAATTTAATTGGAATTCCTCAAAAAATATATATATTGCAATGCAACACTAGTGGGTTTTAGAAACTGGTGGGCTCAGATAGCCAATTAATCACTGAAGCGGCTACATGTGTTTTGTTTTGCTGTCTCAGAGTCTGTTTAATGGAAGTGAATGACAACAAAGAGCCTGTAGATGAAGATATGCAATTACCAGCTTATTTCCTTATCTAGGCTTAGGGTTTATGACCATACAGTGGGGCAAAAAAGTATTTAGTCAGCCACCAATTGTGCAAGTTCTCTCACTTAAAAAGATGAGAGAGGCCTGTAATTTTCATCATAGGTACACTTCAACTATGACAGACAAAATGAGGAAAACAAATCCAGAAAATCACATTGTAGGATTTTTTATGAATTTATTTGCAAATTATGGTGGAAAATAAGTATTTGGTCACATACAAACAAGCAAGATTTCTGGCTCTCACAGACCTGTAACTTCTTCTTTAAGAGGCTCCTCTGTCCTCCACTCGTTACCTGTATTAATGGCACCTGTTTGAACTTGTTATCAGTATAAAAGTCACCTGTCCACAACCTCAAACAGTCACACTCCAAACTCCACTATGGCCAAGACCTAAGAGCTGTCAAAGGACACCAGAAACAAAATTGTAGACCTGCACCAGGTTGGGAAGACTGAATCTGCAATAGGTAAGCAGCTTGGTTTGAAGAAATCAACTGTGGGAGCAATTATTAGGAAATGGAAGACATACAAGACCACTGATAATCTTCCTCGATCTGGGGCTCCACGCAAGATCTCACCCGTGGGGTCAAAATGATCACAAGAACGGTGAGCAAAAATCCCAGAACCACACGGGGGACCTAGTGAATGACCTGCAGAGAGCTGGGACCAAAGTAACAAAGCCTACCATCAGTAACACACTACGCCGCCAGGGACTCAAATCCTGCAGTGCCAGACGTGTCCCCCTGCTTAAGCCAGTACATGTTCAGGCCCGTCTGAAGTTTGCTAGACAGCATTTGGATGATCCAGATGAGGATTGGGAGAATGTCATATGGTCAGATGAAACCAAAATAGAACTTTTTGGTAAAAACTCAACTCGTCGTGTTTGGAGGACAAAGAATGCTGAGTTGCATCCAAAGAACACCATACCTACTGTAAAGCATGGGGTGGAAACATCATGCTTTGGGGCTGTTTTTCTGCAAAGGGACCAGGACGACTGATCCGTGTCAAGGAAAGAATGAATGGGGCCATGTATCGTGAGATTTTGAGTGAAAACCTCCTTCCATCAGCAAGGGCATTGAAGATGAAACGTGGCTGGGTCTTTCAGCATGACAATGATCCCAAACACACCGCCCGGCAACGAAGGAGTGGCTTCGTAAGAAGCATTTCAAGGTCCTGGAGTGGCCTAGCCAGTCTCCAGATCTCAACCCCATAGAAAATCTTTGGAGGGAGTTGAAAGTCCATGTTGCCCAGCGACAGCCCCAAAACATCACTGCTCTAGAGGAGATCTGCATGGAGGAATGGGCCAAAATACCAGCACAGTGTGTGAAAACCTTGTGAAGACTTACAGAAAACGTTTGACCTCTGTCATTGCCAACAAAGGGTATATAACAAAATATTGAGATAAACTTTTGTTATTGACCAAATACTTATTTTCCACCATAATTTGCAAATAAATAAATAAATTAAAAATCCTACAATGTGATTTTCTGGATTTCTTTTTCTCATTTCGTCTGTCATAGTTGAAGTGTACCTATGATAAAAATTACAGGCCTCTCTCATCTTTTTAAGTTGGAGAACTTGCACAATTGGTGGCTGACTAAATACTTTTTTTGCCCCACTGTATAAGGACCATATTCTGTTGCCTAAAGTACTGTACATGAATAGTGCAAGGAGTTAATCAGTCTGTGTGTGCGCGCGCGCGCGCGCGTGTGTGTGTGCGTGTGTCTGTATGCTTTTCATTGGCCTAATAGGCTGTCAAAATGGTATTACTACAACCCAAGATCCTTGATATCCCCTCTCCTATTTCAATTACTGAAACCACAGTGAAGAGAAATATAATGGAAAGCAAATTATTGTCATTATTGATGAGGTTTCCTCTCTCATCTGGTCTGTGTGTGGTGTCAGTGTGTGTCTGATTGAGGTTGAAGGGGGGAGGTGGTGTGTGTGTTAGTGCGTGTGTGTGTGTGTGTGTGCATTCACACGTGTGTGTGTGTGTGTGTGTGTGTGTCTGTGTGTCTGTGTGTGTGTGTGTCACCATCATGATCTATCTGTGCTCAGTCTTAAAGGACAAACACATCAATCACAACAGCGGCCATTTTGTTCTGAATAATAAAAGGGGTCAGTAGCCTAGCTCAGGCTAACTCAGGAATCTCCATGTATTTACATAGTGCTGGTACTGTATGACCAATTTTATCTTGATAAACCCATTTATTTATTTATTTTCAACCAGCAACTAACTCTTTCTCTCTCAAACAGACAGATCCCACTCATTCCAAAACCATTTCTCATGTCTTATTTTCTCAGATGCCATTGTCATGAAAATGTCTCCTTCCCTCTCCTCTCTCTGTCACTCTCTCCTCTCCCTCTGTCGCGCCGCAATAAGACACTCGTGAGGGAAGGAGACATGTTCATGACAATGGGATCTGTAAAGCTCAAAGAGGGAAACAGTGGTAGAGGATTGATGTGTACATTTGAAGTTAGGTGTAGTTGTGGCCGCAACCGGACTAGATTGTGAACGACTAGTGGAATGCTTTGCTTGGCTGCCGTGAGGGTGATCCGCACAATATCGTTCGCAAACTGCTTCCCCCCAAATTATTTTCGAGTTTGAGTCTGTTGACCAGAGGCTGTGCATGTTTTTGGTTCTACAAAGCAGTGGCCATCGTAACATTCAATCATCAATCAATTGCAGATATTGTTGCACCATGCGATCAATTATCAGTTCCGATGTCTTTGTATTCTCTACGCTGCCTGCAGCGTGATCTGTTTAGCCTGCGTTCATATATGACAGACAGGTGTGGGTCGCAGCGCGTCTCCTGAGTCACCGGAGGAGCGCATCATTCCTCTTGCTGTAGGACTCACTAAGTCTAAGTCCATCTCCAAGAACTTGAGTGGAGAGTGTGTTGACTTGGTTAGTCCTCTCGCATAGGGAGTGGACACATCAATATTCACTCTTCTACCCTGTTCTGATGCATGGTCAGCAGCATTAGATAATGCAGTATAGTGGTTGTTATGGTTTCTACAGTAACATACAGTTGAAGTCGGAAGTTTACATACACTAAGTTGGCTGTGCCTTTAAACAGCTTGGGAAATTCCAGAAAATGATGGCTTTAGAAGCTTCTGATAGGCTAATTGACATCATTTGAGTCAATGGTAGGTGTACCTGTGAGTGTATTTCAAGGCATACTTTCAAACTCAGTGCCTCTTTGCTTGACATCATGGGAAAATCAAAAGAAATCAGCCAAGACCTAAGAAAAAAACGTGCAATTTCCAAATGCCTGAAGGTACCACGTTCATCTGTACAAACAATAGCATGCAAGTATAAACACCATGGGACCACGCAGCCGTCATACTGCTCAGGAAGGAGACGCGTTCTGTCGCCTAGAGATTAACATACTTTGGTGCGAAAAGTGCAAATCAATCCCAGAACATCAGCAAAGGACCTTGTGAAGATGCTGAAGGAAACAGGTACAAAAGTATCTATATCCACAGTAAAACGAGTCCTATATCGACATAACCTGAAAAGCCGCTCAGCAAGGAAGAAGCCACTGCTCCAAAACCGCCATAAAAAAAGCCAGACTGCGGTTTGCAACTGCACAAAGATCGTACTTTTTGGAGAAATGTCATCTGGTCTGATGAAACAAAAATAGAACTGTTTGGCCATAATGACCATCGTTATGTTCGGAGGAAAAAGGGGAAGGCTTGCAAGCTGAAGAACACCATCCCAACCGTAAAGCACAGGGGTGGCGCATCATGTTGTGGGGGTACTTTGCTGCAAGAGGGACTGGTGAACTTCACGAAATAGATGGCATCATGAGGTAGGAAAATGATGTGGATATATTGAAGCAACATCTCAAGACATCGGTCAGGAAGTTAAAGCTTGGTCGCAAATGTGACCCCAAGCATACTTCCAAAATTGTGGCAAAATGGCTAAAGGACATCAAAGTCAAGGTATTGGAGTGGCCATCACAAAGCCCTGACCTCAATCCTATAGAAAATGTGTGGGCAGAACTGAAAAAGTGTGTGCGAGCAAGGAGGCCTACAAACCTGACTCAGTTACACCAGCTCTGTCAGGAAGAATGGGCCAAAATTCACCCAACCTATTGTGGGAAGCTTGTGGAAGGTTACCCAAAATGTTTGACCCAAGTTAAACAATTTAAAGGCAATGCTACCAAATACTAATTGAGTGTATGTAAACTTCTGACCCACTGGGAATGTGATGAAAGAAATAAAAGCTGAAAGAAATAATTATCTCAACTATCTCAACTGCCAGGTCACAGTTGTAAATGAGAACTTGTTCTCAACTTGCCTACCTGGTTAAATAAAGGTGAAATAAAAATAAATAAAAATTATTCTGACATTTCACATTCTTAAAATGAAGTGGTGATCCTACCTGACCTAAGACAGGGTATTTTATAGGATTACGTGTCAGGAATTGTGAAAAAACGGAGTTTAAATGTATTTGGCTAAGGTGTATGTAAACTTCCGACTATTCAACACACCTGAGGGCAGGTACAGATTTCTTCGTCTACCATATGGGATTCTCTCAGCGCCAGAGGTCTACCACAAGACAATCCACATGATCTTCGAGCATATTCCTGGAGTGGAGACCATGATGGATGACATCATCGTCTGGGGGGCCACAAAAGAAGAACACGACGCAAGAGTGAGACAAGTGCTGGACCTGACACGGAAGGTCAAGTGAAAGTGAAGTGAGTGAAAGAACATACTATTCTTCTCCCCTCAACCCTTTACTCCTCTCTCCCCATTCTCTCTTCTTCTCCTCAACCCATGTACTCCGTTTCTGTCACCCCTCTTCCCCCATCCTCATAATTCCTGAATCCATCTGAATGTGTTTTTTCTAAGATAAGCCAATGGCACATCCACAATTGGATAACTATTTATTTTTGTAAGGAAGAGGAATCAGAGGAAATAGTCTATAGAGGGAGAGAGAGAAAGAGAGAAAGAGTCCGGCCCAGTCGTGTTGGATTGCAAAATCGAATCACAATCCCACTTGGCTCATCAGACACAAATGTTATTCACTTTAATTGCGATTGACATTTCAGCTGTCCAGGTTGTTGAAGTTCCTCTTAGGACTGTACTACAGGGGGGAAGAGAGAGAGAGAGAGAGAGAGAGACTAAATAGGGAATAGGGTGCCAGCGAAGAACATGATCTAGTCACGGTCAGTGTACTTTTGTATTTTTTTGTATGCACATTAACATACACAATATAACAATTGCCCATTTTCTGTACTGTATGTATGCCTTGTCCAGTGCTGCTATGTTTAGGGAACGACAACATATTGAAGGGTTTATTTGCATAAAGATCTATCGCATAAGGCTAGAAATACGATCCATGTGTCTGGTCTTGACGGTGCTGCTTTGGGAGATATGGGAGAAAGAGGAATTAATTAAAACTGTGTATTAGTGTAAGGTTGTTAGGTTGTCTATTAAGGCAGAGATTATTGAAAGGGCTACATAATGACTTCATATGCATAACACCTTTTTCAACCAATCACCTCTATCTAACATCAACAAACCTCATGATCAACCTCAGGCATTATTCCTGTGTGGTATGAGGTATTTGTGCTCACTGTTCAAATCTGTTTCTATTTTCTCTTCCTGTTTGTCTTCCCACTTCCTCAATCAATCAATCGAATGCATTTATAAAGCCCTTTTTACATCAGCTGATGTCACAAAGTGCTTCTACAGAAACCCAGCCTAAAACCCAAAACACTAAGCAATGCAGATGTAGAAGCACGGTGGCTAGGAAAAACTCCCTAGAAAGGCATAATGCATTTTGAGCTCTAAACTATGACTCCTCTTCTCTTTAAAAGTTGCTTCATGTCCAGTCTGTTAAAAGGGCCAATAATTGTGAACATATAAAAACATTGACACAGCCTACTGTATCTGATTCAGTTTTACTTTGAACAGTTGAACAGTAAAAGCAACTTTCGTTGTTTTTCATCGCTTCTTTTCTGTTCACCAAACTGAAACTGTGCAATAATGAAGAAGTATAAAGACTGAATGATGAACATGTGTAAAATGTATTGTAAATATCAATCCAGGTGGGCAATATAAACCGTGGTAATTTCCCACTAGAATAGAACAGAAGAGATGTTAGAAAGAAGAGAAAGAAAACTCTAGAATGTTAAACCAGTGTCGTCCCTCTTCCCAAACCCTTCCTTGGTACCTTTGCTGCAGTACCTGACTCCATTGTAAAATGTATTGTATGAAAATAAAAATACATTGAAATTGTTTATGAGAAAAGACTGTTTCAAGTTTCAAGAGTGTTTATTAGCAGTGTATTTTTCATTTGTATGTGTGATGCATGGCGTACACAGATTCACACATTAATTTAAGCACAGGCACAAATGTCTGAACGTATGTTAACTAACCTCCAAACGAGCTTCAATGCCATACAACACTCCTTCCGTGGCCTCCAACTGCTCTTAAACGCTGCCTGCACCCGCCCTCCCGACTAGCATCACTAGCCTGGACGGCTCTGACCTAGAATATGTGGACAACTACAAATACCTAGGTGTCTGGTTAGACTCTCCTTCCAGACTCACATTAAACATCTCAAATCCAAAATCAAATCTAGAATCGTCTTTCTATTTCGCAACAAAGCCTCCTTCACTCACGCCGCCAAACTTTCCCTAGTAAAACTGACTATCCTACCGATCCTCGACTTCGGAGATGTCATCTACAAAACAGCTTCCAATACTCTACTGGATGCAGTCTATCACAGTGCCATCCGCTTTGTCACCAAAGCCCCTTATACCACCCACCACTGCGACCTGTATGCTCTAGTCGGCTGGCCCTCGCTACATACTCGTCGCCAGATCCACTGGCTCCAGGTCATCTACAAGTCCCTGCTAGGTAAAGCCCCACCTTATCTCAGCTCGCTGGTAACCATAGCAGCACCCACCCGTAGCACGCGCTCCAGCAGGTATATCTCACTGGACACCCCCAAAGCCAATTCCTCCTTTGGCCGCCTTTCCTTCCAGTTCTCTGCTGCCAATGACTGGAACGAACTACAAAAATCACTGAAACTGGAGACACATATCTCCCTCACTAGCTTTAAGCACCAGCTGTCAGAGCAGCTCACAGATCACTGCACCTGTACATAGCCCATCTGTTAATAGCCCAACCAACTACCTCATCCCCTACCGTATTCATTTATTTATCTTGCTCCTTTGCACCCCAGTATTTCTACTTTGCACATTCATCTACTGCACATCTACCATTCCAGTGTTAAAATGCTATATTGCAATTACTTCGCCACCATGGCCTATTTATTGCCTTACGTTCCTTATCTTACCTCATTTGCACACATTGTAAATAGATTTGTTTTTCTACTGTATTATTGACTGTATGTTTGTTTACTCCATGTGTAACTCTGTGTTGTTGTATGTGTCGAACTGCTTTGCTTTATCTTGGCCAGGTCGCAGTTGTAAATGAGACCTACCTGGTTAACTTCTTTGGGGGCAGTGCACGAGGTGACGGTTTTGGAGAGCCTGGCGTGCCCAAAGTAAAATGCCTCCCATTCAGGCCCAGAAAATAGGATATGGACATATTTAGTACCATTGGATAGGAAACACTCTGAAGTTTCTGAAAGTGTTAACATTTTGTCTGTGAGTATAACAGAATGGATATGGCAGGCAAAAATCCGAGGAATGTCTGTCCTGAAAAAAGTGATTTTGACACATTGCCTCATTTGGAACCCCTCCCTTATGAAAATGCCCATATAAGGGCATATGAATGCAGTACCTATTGCTTCCTCTGGATGTCAACAGTCTCGAGAAAGTGTTTTGATTCTGTTTAGATGCTTTATATGGCAGAAGAAGAAGAATTAGGAAGTGGTCACACAGAATGTCAATAGAGGAAAAGGCGCGTTCCCGGCTGGCGCGCTATGTGGTTTTTTCCTTTCTTATCGCCCAGTTTATATTCCGGTTGAAATATTATACTATTTATACATAAAAGTGTTCCTAAGGATACATTACCAATTATGTTTGATTGTTCTTGGACAAGTTTATAGGTATAAGTTGAACGAGTTCTCTTCACGTTTCAATGGACGAGTCGACGCTGTATTTTCTCATTATAACGCGCCAACCAAATGGAGATTTATTGATATAATACATTACTTTTTCTAACAAAAGAACCATGGATTGTCTTCGTTGGACACTTGGGAAGCCCTCAGCAGAAGTTCTTCAAAAGGTAATTGATTTGTTTTCGCTGTGAAATCTGTTATGTGTGAACCGTGATGGCTTATGAATTTATGGTAATGGGAAAAATATGTGAGGTGCTATCCTCAAACAATCAAATGTGGTGCTTTCGCTGTAAAGCCTTTTTGAAATCTGACAACGCTGTGATATTGCCAAGAAGCAAAGCTTTTGATGACTATGAAACACTTGTATGTTGATGCATGTTTAATAATTCAACTTTTAGATTTTGAATTTGGCGCCTTGCATTTCACCGGGTAGCGCCCCACCGCTCCCTAAGAAGTTAAATAAAGGTGAAATAAAAAACAAAATAAGAGTGTGAGATACATTCTCTTAGCCTATCACACGTTAGTTACCATAGAGACCGGCTTGACTTCCCTCACCCCCGGCTGAGGCTTTGACAACTTAAATCCAAGATGGCCGCCACCACTCTGCAAGTGTCATGATGATAAGAAAAATGAAATGAAGTTTGACCTTCCCGAGAGTCGGTGAGGAGCGGAGAGAGCGTGAATGGGGGAATTTTTTCCAGGAAGAACGTTATTGAAAATCGAAATGAGAAGTTTGTGGCCGATACGCCATCCGCATGGATTATAGCTCCTTAAAGAGAGATTTCTACATACGATAGGTTTGATTCTACTGTGCATAACAGAACAAGATCATACCCACTGTAACGCCATGGCCATATCATAAGCACGCTTCAACACATGGAAAGGCTACATAGGTCTTCCTCCCATCCTGTTCTGTTTGACTCTTCATACATCAGGAGCAACACCATGCCCTTGTAACGCCCTGAGAATATCAGAATTAAGCAATAAGGCCCGATATTGGCCATACACCACAAACCCCCGAGGTGCCTTATTGCTATTATAAACTGGTCACCAACGTAATTAGAACAGTAAAACGACACATGTTTTGTCTTACCCGTGCTATACGGTCTGATTTACCACGGCTGTCAGCCAATTAGCGGTCTGGGCTCAACCCACCCAGTTAGTAATCATTATTAAACATATGTGGCAAGGATATATAGATTCCTTCCCCACCTCACTATCACCATCCCTTCAGTTTATCTTTTATTGAAAATTTAAAGTAGAAGTGAAACTTTTTCATTCCCTATTAGAATATAGAGCATTCTGTATAAACAGAACCATGTCTGACTCATTGAGTTAGCTTATGGGCCGTAACAGATGGTATAGCAGTCACTGGACGGCACTTGTGTTTTCCGTGTCTTTCGGTTTCTTTAGGTCTTGACTTGGATCTGCTGTTGCTGCTTTTAAAGGCCGACACTTGTCCAATTATTCATGGAGCAATTTCATTAACACAGTGTCCAAAGAAGGGCCAGAAGTATACAGAATGGTGTCGTCTGGATAGAGGTGGATCAGGGAATCACCCGCAGCAAGAGCGTCATCATTGATATATACAGAGAAAAGAGTCGGCCCGAGAATTGAACCCTCTGGAACCCCCATAGAGACTGCCAGAGGTCCGGACAGCAGGCCCTCCGATTTAACACACTGAACTCTGTCTGCAAAGTAGTTGGTGAACCAGGCGAGGCAGTCATCTGAGAAACCAAGGCTATTGAGCCTGCTGATAAGAATACGGTGATTGACAGAGTCGTAAGCCTTGGCCAGGTCGATGAAGACGGCTGCACAGTACTGTCTTTTATCGATGGCGGTTATGATATAGTTTAGTACCTTGAGCGTGGCTGAGGTGCAGCCGTGACCAGCTCAGAAACCGAATTGCACTGCGGAGAAGGTACAGTTAGATTCAAAGTGGTCAATGATCTGTTTATTAACTAGGCTTTCGAAGACTTTAGAGAGGCAGGGCAGGATGGATATAGGTCTATAGCAAATTGGGTCTAGAGTGTCACCCCCTTTGAAGAGGGGGATGACCACGGCAGCTTTCCAATCTTTAGGGATCTCGGACGACACGAAAGAGAGGTTGAGCAGACTGGTAATAAGAGTTGCAACAATGGCTGCAGATAGTTTTAGAAAGAGAGGGTCCAGATTGTCTAGCCCAGCTGTTTTGCAGCTCTTTCAGAACATCTGCTATCTGGATTTGGGTGGAGGAGAAGCTGGGGAGGCTCGGAAAAGTAGCTGTGGGGGGCAGAGCTGTTGGCCGGGGTTGGGGTAGCCAGGAGGAAAGCATGGTCAGCCGTAGAGAAATACTTGTTGACATTTTCGATTATCATGGATTTATCGGTGGTGACCGTGTTACCTAGCCTCAGTGCAGTGGGCAGCTGGGAGGAGGTGCTATTGTTCTCCATGGACTTGACAGTATCCCAAAACTTTTTGGAGTTAGATCTACAGGATGCAAATTTCTGTTTGAAAAAGCTAGCGTTTGCTTTCCTGACTGCGTGTATTGGTTCCTGACTTCCCCTGAACAGTTGCATATCGCTGGGACTATTCGATGCTGTAGCAGTCCGCCACAGGATGTTTTTGTGCTGGTCAAGGGCAGTCAGGTCTGGAGTGAACCAAGGGCTGTATCTGTTCTTAGTTCTACATTTTTTGAAAGGGGCATGCTTATTTAAGATGGTGAGGAAGTTGCTTTTAAAGAACAACCAGGCATCCTCGACTGACGGGATGAGGTCAATATCCTGCCAGGATACCCGGGCCAGGTTGATTAGAAAGGACTGCTCGCAGAAGTGTTTGAGGGAGCGTTTGACAGTGATAAGGGGGTGGTCGTTTGACCGCGGGCCCATAGCGGATGCAGTCAATGAGGCAGTGGTCGCTGAGATCCTGAAAACAGCAGAGGTGTATTTGGAGGGCAAGTTGGTCAGGATAATATCTATGAGGGTGCCCATGTTTACAGATTTAGGATTGTAGCAGGTGGGTTCCTTGATGATTTGTGTGAGATTGAGGGCATCTGGCTTAGATTGTAGGACTTCCGGGGTGTTAAGCATATCCCAGTTTAGGTCACCTAACAGAACGAACTCTGAAGATAGATAGGGGGCAATCAATTCAAATATGGTGTCCAGGGCACAGATGGGAGCTGAGGGGGGTCTATAGCAGGCGGCAACAGTGAGAGACTTATTTCTGGAGAGATACATTTTTTGAATTAGAAGTTCGAACTGTTTGGGCATAGACCTGGAAAGTATGACAGAACTTTGCAGGCTATCTCTGCAATAGATTGCAACTCCTCCCCCTTTGGCAGTTCTATCTTGGCGGAAAATGTTGGGTATGGAAATCTCCAAATTTTTGTTGGCCTTTCTAAGCCAGGATTCAGACACGGCAAGGACATCAGGGTTGGCGGAGTGTGCTAAAGCAGTGAGTAAAACAAACTTAGGGAGGAGGCTTCTGATGTTAACATGCATGAAACCAAGGCTTTTTCAATGACAGACGTCAACAAATGAGATTGCCTGGGGACACGCAGGGCCTGGGTTTACCTCCACATCACCCGAGGAACAGAGGAGGAGTAGGATGAGGGTACGGCTAAAGGCTATCAGAACAGGTCGTCTAGTGCGTTGGGGACAGAGAATAAAAGGAGTAGATTTCTGGGCGTGGTAGAATAGATTCAGGGTATAATGTGCAGACAGGGGTATGGTGGGGTGACGGTACAGTGGAGGTAAGCCCAGGCACCAAGTGATGATAAGAGTGGTTGCATCTCTGGAGGTGCTGGTAATACTGGGTGAGGTCACCGCATGTGTGGGAGGTGGGACAAAGGAGGAATCTGAGGCATGTAGATTGGGCCTATGGGCTCCACTGTAAACTAAAACAATGATAACTATCCTAAACAACAGTAAACAGGGCATATTGACGTTTGAGAGAGACATAAAGCGAGGCATAAAGCAAACACAGGTGTTGATCGGGAGAGCTAGCTAAGACAACAACGGGTAAGACCACAACAGCTAATCAGCTAAGACAACAACAACAGGTAAACTGGCGATGAATGGGCAAAGAGGGTTGGTTAGCTACACACAGGGCCTGAGTACGCAGCTGGGGCCCGACAGATAAACAAAAATAAACAGAACGGAGTACCGTGATTAATGAATAGTCCAGCAGGCATCCGCTATGTAGCCGAGTGATCATAGGGTCCAGTGAACAGCAATAGATGGACAAGGAAGCCGCGAGGTATTCGTTACTACGCCGGCACACAGGAGACATGGCGTTTAAAGTTAGAGTTAGCCGGCCGGGGTTTGTAGAACCATCTGCTCCGACGTCCGATGGCGAGAGAGGTATTGTTGTTGTGGTACTTTCCTTTGCTAGCCGGGAGATGCGCGTTAGCCACTATAGCCACTCGGTAGCAGCGATGAATCCGGTGCCAGGGCCGAGAGCTTACGGCAAAGAACCGGTGGAGTAGTGGGTTCTAGCCGTGTTTGGGTGGAGTCTGGGTGAACACTGAGGAGGCTGGGAGGTGGGCCTGGCTCATTGCTGGGTCATTCGATGGCAGCTAGCTAGCTGTGGAGATCAGGTGTAGTGGTCCAGGGTTTACGGCAGGGATCCGGCGTTGTAATGGAGAAACAGTCCGATAGTGGTAGGCTGTCGAGTATTATCCAGACTAAAAAAGGGCTGGTGTCTGTGCAGAAGGTAAAGGCCGCTAGCAGTGGCTAACAGTGACTAAATAGCTAGTAGCTAATTAGCTGGCTAGCTTCCAATGGAGTTCTGTCTAAAAAGTTGCGGTTCGTAGCACATTGGGTGAGGCAGGTTACCGGAAGGTATATTTAATATAAAATGGAAAAGAGATTGAAAATAAATGTGAAATATATACAAAAAAGACAAAAAATACAAAAGTACACTGACCGTGACTAGATCATGTTCCTCACTGGCACCCTATTCCCTATTTAGTGCAGTACTCTCTCTATCTCTGTCTCTCTCTGTCTCTCTCTCTGTCTCACACACACACACACACACACAAACAAACACACACAGAGAGACCATACACATTGATGGCATTTGAGAGTCTCTCAGAAACATTAAAGACTCACAAGAATGATTAAGATGTAGAGCCTTTCATTTATTGTAATCATGTCCAAGAGTGTAGCATGAATTACATAATGTAATCACTGCCTCTCACACAATCCAGATCAAGTAAATTAAGACTGGCTGTTTCATTACCCTGTACTATATTGTAATGGTCTATGTCAACTCTTACTCTACAAGGTCCGGAGCCTGCTGGTTTTCTATTCTACCTGATAATTAATTGTACCCGCCTGGTGTCCCAGGTCTAATTCAGTCCCTGATGGGAAGAATGAAAAAAATGGTACTGGTTTCGAGGTCCAGAGTGGAATTTGAGGGCTCTTTGACTTTCCTCACCCCCTCCTGAGACTTTGACAATTTAAATCCAAGACGGCAGCCACCACTCTGCGAGTGTCATGATGATAAGAAAAATGAAATGAAGTTTGACCTCTATGTAATTCTGTTTCATTACTATGTCAGTTAGTGTGCAGCTACAGTGCCTGCAAAATCTATGTATTTCAACGTTATCCTTTGGAGTTAGGGCTATGATATGGTTTTAAAGTTCCAGTACATTGGGGTCATAGTGTCTATTGCTAAGTAAATGTTGACAAGATGAATTTGATATGTACAAAAAGGTAATGTGTAAAAGGTGAATGTATTTTGTTGATAGAATTCTAGTAGGCCTAAATTAAATAACATGTAGGGGGGTGAGGAGGAGGACAATACAACATAACCATTAAATGATTAAATAAAAAAATAAAAAGTGTGTTTTGACCTCTGTAGCACAGGCTAACACTTTACTCTTGCTGTAAGTATACACATCGTATTTACTGCCCCACACACTGAATTAATGACACACACACACACATACATATAAAGTGTGACAATTGGACCTTTGGTGTGAATGTGTGTGTGCGTGCATGCCTTTGTGTGTGTGTGTGTGTGAAACACAGTGTATTTGTGCGAGCGTGCCTTTATGTGTCTGCCTTCTTGCCTGCCTATGTGTGGGAGTGTGTGTGTGTGTGCATTCCTGTGTGTGTGTGTGTGTGTGTGTGTGTGTGTGTGTGTGTGTGTGTGTGTGTGTGTGTGTGTGTGTGTGTCTGCCTGCTAGATACAGCTTCACTACAGTAATTAACGTGGAGTGCCTTTAAAGTAGATTCTAGTCATGGGTGATGAGGTGATGACTCATAATCATATGCGGAGGAAAGGCGACTGATTGGTGTCACTCACTGTGGTTCATTGGCGCAGGAGAGATGGAGTCACTATGTGGCAGGTACCCTCTTGTCTAGTGAGTGTGATTGGTTCAGGAGAGATGGGGTCAGTATTTGTCAGGTCCGCTGGGATGTTGTTAGTCTAACTTAATAATAATGTGGCCACGGTAGATGGATCAGGAAAATTGTGATAGAGACACGGCAGGTTCTCGGGGGAGAGGAGGAGCGAGGGAAAGTATGCATAAGGGATTTATTTAATTTAGTGTTTGTGTGTAAGAGAGATTGAGGTAAAGATAGGAGAGACACAGTGACAGAGAGCGAGAGAGAGAGAGAGAGAGAGAGAGAGAGAGAGAGAGAGAGAAAGAGAGAGAGAGAGAGCGCAGATATAATTTGATAGTTCATGGGTCACCAAGATCTTATAGTTTCCCTTCCAAATTCAACGTATTATGGTGGTTACAGGGTTAATTCCGCGTGGTTACAGGGTTAATTCCACTTGGTTACAGGGTTAATTCTGCGTGGTTACAGGGTTAATTCTGCGTGGTTACAGGGTTAATTCCACGTGGTTACAGGGTTAATTCTGCGTGGTTACAGGGTTAATTGCGCGTGGTTACAGGGTTAATTCCGCGTGGTTACAGGGTTAATTCCGCTTGGTTACAGGGTTAAAACAGAAACAACTCAAAGGGTTAAGTTTATGTATTCATTCTGAGTGGTTAAGGATGGGGCTATGGTTTGGGGAAGGCTTAAAGAAAACAATTAAAAACTACTAGTGCCGGGCAATTGTTTGTCTTCTTTTGTAAGAAGCACAGAGGAAGGCACATATCAACGTTCTCAGAACCTTTTCAAACGTCTGAAATCGCCATCTGTTTTTAGTGATCAGGCTGGATAGGTGGGTGGCCGTGGAGATGAGTGTTGTATATTTGTTCCAGTGGCTCAGTCACGGAGAAAGATAGAGGGAAACCTTGCCAGTAGTCTCCCTGACGTCACACACACACACAGACAGACGCACACATGGAGACACACAACGTACACACACACTTGCTCTGGCAGGTTGTTGCACTGGCTGGCAGTGACAGCTGCTTCAGCTTGAGCCCAGGCATCAAAACCCAAATGTCAAACTGTTACAAACACACACACACAAACACACACACACCATAACAAAACGTTCATGGGCTAGAAGATTGAGAGACGATAACAAGCCAATATTAAGAAGACAGGGAGAGAAGTTTGTGTGGGTGTGTGTGAGAGGGAGAGAGAGAGACATGCAGAGAGATGAGGAATGGAGAACGATAAAAAGGAGAGAATGAGGGGAAATGAAGGTAAATGGATAGATGACTGTTGCGGTGCTGAAGAATGAGACTGGCTTTTGCAGCAGTGTTTGTGATGCATTTCCTTAGCTCTTTCTCTCTCTCGGTCTCTCCCTCGTTTAATTTCTCTCTCTATCTGCCCCTCCCTTATTCTCTCCCTCATTATTTTTTTCTCATTCTCTACCTCTCTAATTACTCAACTCTTTCGCTTTCTCTCTCTCTATATATATATATCGTTCTCTCTTCCGCTCTATTTGTCTCTCCCACTCATTTCCTCAGCTTTTTTTCTCTTTCTCTAATTCTCTCTCCCTCCCACATTTAATGTTCTTTAATTCTCTTCCTCGCATTCTCTCGCTCTGTCTTTCTCCCTCTTTCTCTCGCTCTCTCTCTATCTCAGTGAATGAGGGCGTTGAGAGAGAAACCCCTTGAGCACATCCTGTCAAAGAAGAAGCCGACGCCCTTTACTTTTCCTTTTCTGTCAGATACATTTTATATTTTAACAAGGACTGAAATCCAAGAACAGTCTTAAATACAATCCTCAGACTAGTCTAGTTTAAACCTGAACTTCACTTCATTCTTGACACCCTCTCCTTGTCTCGTGCTCCGACTTCACTGCTACTCTTTTGTACGTTTGTTAACTCAGTTCGCTAACTCATCTCGTTAACTTGCCCTGCACCAATTAAGAATTAACCCATGTCCCACTGACTTTCCATTTCCCTTTGACAGCGCTATCAAAAAGCTTGGCAAATTCACGACATTTCCCCCTTGTGTTTTCTGTGTAGGAGGTGGAGAGACCACATACTGATTTCAGACACTGTTAGATGTTAATACATGTTAATGTGTGACAGACTCTATAGAAGACAACACACCCTTTTTTTAACATTCTATTTCGGAATAAAATCTATTACATTGTTCTGTCGTCATGATTCCGACATTCCAACACTTAACTTGTCACAGCCCACAGAATTACGTATAAAATCTAAGTAATTGGATCTCTGTGTCACAGCCTTTGCTTTTACACATGCTAATATAGCTTTACATAGATGACAATGATACATATATGACAATGATACGTTATTGCAATTATACTTAAATCTCAATGATACATATATGACAATGATACGTTATTGCAATTATACTTAAATCTCAATGATACATATATGGAAATGATACTTAAATTACAATGACACATATATGACAATGATACATATTTCACAATGATACATATATGACAATGATACACATATGACAATGAAACATATATGACAATGATACATATATGGCAACAATACATTTATGGCAACGATACATTTATGACAATGATACATATATGGAAATGATACTTAAATTACAATTACACATACATGACAATGATACATATATGGCAATGATACTTAAATTACAATTACACATACATGACAATGATACATATATGACAATGATACATATATGACAATGATGCATATATGGCAATGATGCATATATGGCAATGATGCATATATGGAAATGATACATGTATGACAATGATACTTAAATTACAATGACAAATATATGACAATGATACATACATGACAATAATACATATATGGAAATGATACATATATGGCAATGCTACATGTATGACAATGATACTTAAATTACAATGATACATATATGACAATGATACATATTTGACAATGATACATATATGACAATGATACATATATGACAATGATACATATATGGCAACGATACATATATGACAATGATACATACCTGACAATGATACATATATGGAAATGATACTTAAATTACAATTACACATACATGACAATGATACATATATGGCAATGATACATATATGACAATGATACATATATGGCAATGATACTTAAATTACAATTACACATACATGACAATGATACATATATGACAATGATACATATATGGCAATGATACATATATGACAATGATACATATCTGACGATACATATATGACAATGATACATATATAATGATACATATATGACAATGCTACATATATGACAATGCTACATATATGGCAATGATACATATATGACAATGATACATGTATGACAATGATACTTAAATTACAATGATACATATATGACAATGATACATATATGACAATGATACATATATGGCAACAATAAATTTATGGCAACGATACATTTATGACAATGATACATATATGACAATGATACATATATGGAAATGATACTTAAATTACAATTACACATACATGACAATGATACATATATGACAATGATACTTAAATTACAATGACAAATATATGACAATGATACATACATGACAATAATACATATATGGCAATGATACATATATGGCAATGATACATGTATGACAATGATACTTAAATTACAATGATACATATATAACAATGATACATATTTGACAATGATACATATATGACAATGATACATATATGACAATGATACATATATGGCAACGATACATTTATGACAATGATACATATCTGACAATGATACATATATGGAAATGATAATTAAATTACAATTACACATACATGACAATGATACATATATGGCAATGATACTTAAATTACAATTACACATACATGACAATGATACATATATGACAATGATACATATATGGCAATGATACATATATGGCAATGATACATATATGCAATGATACATATATGACAATGATACTGTCACGTCTTCCGCCAAAGTCGGTTCCTCTCCATGACGTCACCGATCTACTTGTCATCGCTGATCCACTTTTCATTTTCCATTTGTTTTGTCTGGTTTTCACACACACCTGGTTTTAATTTTTACTCATTACTGTTGGGTGTTTAACCCTCTCGTTCCCCCATGTCTGTGTGGGGAATTGTTTGATGCATGTTGGTTTACGCTGGGTTGTATGTTTCACCCGTGCCTTTTGTTGGCTGGTATTTGTGCGGTTTATTGTACTTCGTACTGACTTACTTGTTTTAGGCATTTGTTTTATTTAACGAAGTTGCGTTATGTATTCTGCTTAGTAAAGTGCTTAGTCCACTCATCTCTGCTCTCCTGCGCCTGACTTCTTCACACCAGCTACGCCCACCGTTTGACAGATATATATATGGCAATGGTACTTAAATTACAATGGTACATATATAACGATACATATATGACAATGATAAATATATAACGATACATATATGACAATGACACATATATGACAATGATACATATATTAAAATGATACGTATATGACAATGATACATATATGACAATGATACATATATGACAATGATACATGTATGACAATGATACATATATGACAATGATACATATATGGCAATGATATATATATATGACAGTGATATATATATGGCAATGGTACTTCAATTATTATGATACATGTATGACAATGATACATATATGACAATGATACATATATGGCAACGATACATATATGCCAATTACACATACATGACAATGATACATATATGACAATGATAAATATATATATATATATATATCATTGCCATATATGTATCATTGTCATATATGTATCATTGTCATATATGTGTCATTGTCATATATGTGACATTGTAATTTAAGTACCATTGCCATATATATATCATTGTCATATATATATATATATATGACAATGATATATGGCAATGGTACTTAAATTACAATGACAAATATATGACAATGATACATATATGGCAATGATATATATATATATGACAGTGATATATATATGGCAATGGTACTTCAATTATTATGATACATGTATGACAATGATACATATATGACAATGATACATATATGGCAATGATACATATATGCCAATTACACATACATGACAATGATACATATATGACAATGATAAATATATATATATATATATATATCATTGCCATATATGTGTCATTGTCATATATGTATCATTGTCATATATGTGTCATTGTCATATATGTGACATTGTAATTTAAGTACCATTGCCATATATATATATCATTGTCATATATATATATATATATGACAATGATATATGGCAATGGTACTTAAATTACATTGACAAATATATGACAATGATACATACATGACAATAATACATATATGGCAATGATACATATATGGCAATGATACTTAAATTACAATGACACATATATGACAATGATTCATATATGGCAATGATACATATATGACAATGCTACATAGATGGCAATGATACATATATAGCAATGGTACTTAAATTACAAGGATACATATCTGACAATGATACATATATGATGATATATATGACAATGATACATATATGGCAATGGTACTTAAATTATTATGATACATGTATGACAATGACACATATATGACAATGATTAATATATGACAATGATACATATATGACAATGATACATAGATGGCAATGATACATATTTGACAATGATACATATATGACAATGATACATATATGACAATGAAACATATATGCAATGGTACTTAAATTACAATGATACATATATGACGATACATATATGACAGTGATACATATGACAGTGATACATATATGACAATCATGAACTGGCTGCATTGAGATGATTACTTGGACCAGATATATATTATTTCTAATACACATGGTGTTGGTGGAAATGTTTAATGATGACAATTGAAGTCAAAGTCAAAGTCACCATTATTAGTCAGTTGTACAACCGAATGCCTTCAACCGAAATGTGTCTTCCGCATTTAACCCAACCCCTCTGAATCAGAGAGGTGCGGGGGGCTGCCTTAATCGACATCCACGTCTTGGCGCCCGGGAACAGTGGGTTAACTGCCTTGTTCAGGGGCAGAACGACAGATTTTTACCTTGTCAGCTCGGTGATTCGAACTTGCAACCCTCCGGTTACAACGCTCTAACCACTAGGCTACCTGCCGCCCCTGCCGCCCCTGGCCACTAGGCTACCTGCCGAAGACATAGAGGGAGAGATAGTGAGTAGATTACGTGGTCTGCGTACCAAATGGTATCCCTATTCCATCTATAGTGCACTACTGTTGACCGGAACCCTATGTGCCCTGCACTCTTAAACAAAATGGTGCTATCTAGAACCTAAAAGGGTTATTCGGCTGTCCTCATAGGAGAACCCTTTGAAGTAGCATTTTTGGTTTCAGGTAGAACCCTTTTGGTTCCAGATAGAACCCTGTTGAGTTCCATGTAGATAAAAAAAAGCGTTCTACATGGAACCAAAATGGGTTCTCCAATAGGGAATAGCCTTTTAGAACCTTTTTTTCTAAGACTGTGGTCAGTAGTGCACAGAATAGGGAATAGGGTGTCATTTGGAAAGCAGTCTTGGACTAGCTCTACTTGATCTCTAATACAAATGGTGTGTTAGACAGCATGTCTGGCTACGCTCACCATAATACAACCCTGGTTAATCACATCACCATAATAATGCATGGGTTCACGGATGAAGCATACTAATCCATTTGTAGGCCTAACACACACACACACACACCACTGTACACTTAGCTACTGCGTAAGCGGTCCATGATCATGGATGAACAAACAAATATGAATGCTGGATATTACATGGAATGAAGGCTACGTAAATAGAGGAATGTGCAGTGAAGGATTTACTTCAAGGACATAAAGTCTGTGTTTGTGTGTGTGTGTGTGTGCAGAGAGGTGAGCATGGTGGTGGTGCTATCTGTTATTGACAACCCTTGATGATGAATAAGTATTTGTGTTCCATACTGACGCCCACTCATCATGAAGAGGGAAGTGTTCTGTGCTTTCTCTCTTTCTTTGTCACGATCTTCAAAACGGACAGACCAAGGCGCAGCGAGGCATCCAGTATACATGCTTTATAAAATACACGTAACTGGGCAAAAATAACAAGCACGAAGATCGTAACAATAAACATGCCAAAACAACAAATGCTATGAACAAACAATAACCCACAAACCCCTAGTGCAAACTACAAACATATATATGGTTCCCAATTAGAGACAACGACACACAGCTGCCTCTAATTGGGAACCATTACCCCAACATAGAAACACAACACCTAGAACAGAAAAAACCCTACACCAAAACAAAACAAAACACTCCAGCCTGTCTTCTCAGGCCTGGACGTGACACTCTTTTTCCATGTCTCTGTCTCTCTCTCTCTTTACCTCTCTCCCCACTTCTCCTCTTATTCGTTCATCCGGTTACCTGCTGCGCACTTTGTCCTTCTCCAGTCTCTTTGTCTGTCAAAAACAAACACAGAAATCCAAACATATTTAGAGAGGTCTCTTTTCAAGTCTGTTTAAGTGATTGATTGTAAACAAACATTTATATCATGATCAAGGTCTTTCAGTTTATAGGGAAAATGTTTACTCAGAAACAGTTGATCATTCACTATGACAACCGGAAGAGAGTTCTGGAGCCCAAGCGGTTGGAGTCAAACTGTTGTTTCCATGACGTTCTATATTTCACCTCTTCATCATTATTTTTGTCATTATTTTGCTCACTTTCATTCTCTTTCTTTAAATCTGTCTGAACCATCACTGTCTTGTACACCTCACAGTTCAATACAAGTCCATATGTGGTTCACCACCTCTTTCTCGCTCTCTCTCTCTCTCTCTCTCTCTCTCTCTCTCTCACTCAGCCCCCCCTCCCCCCTCCCCTTCATGCGCCCTGTCATAGTTGTAATTGTATTTCTCACCTTGTCATCAAGGTCTGCCCGGCCTGAGATCAGAGCTGATTGATTATGCACTGTTGGGAGTATACACACACAGACACAGACACACACATACACTGTCACACACACAGATGCACACGCTTGCACACACACTGATGCACAAGCACATAGGCACACACACACACACAGCTGTTGTATGCCTGATCTTCAATAAATTCCTCTTCATCAACCTGTGTGAGTTTCGGTTGTTTCATTCGCCATGTGGCAAAGTAGGAGAGGGAGGAGAAGAACGATGGATGGGCACTGAGTCACTAACCTCCATCTAGTCCTGTCATTCTCCTCCGTTACTCATCCCCCTTTCCTCACACAGCTATTCATCTCACTCTGGATTGCCTGGCAAATATTTCATCTGTCCATCCGTAAATCGCTCTACTACCCCATCCTCCCATACTGCTTGCTATACACAGGTTGACGTTTATTTTCATGAGTCTTGTCCAGGAGACAGAACTGAGCGATTTCCACTAAATGGGCCAGCTACAAAGTAAAAATTGGCTATATTTAAAAATAATAATTTATGGTTAGGGTTAGGCATAAGGGTTAGCAGTATAGTTAAGGTTATGGTTACGGTTAGGGTTGGGTTTAAAATCAGATTTTATGACTTTGTGGCTGTGCCAGCTAGTGACCACTTTGCAGAGCTTCCTCCAGAACAAGACGGCTGACCTGCTTGCTACAGCCTACAGTCTGACCCAGGGACGGACTGGGACCAGAAGTCCTCCTGTGTATTTCTAACACACCTGCCCATGTTTTTCCTCAAGGCCCGCATTAGTAGCCAAATAATGATCGTTTTGCGCATAACATTTCCGGCCCTGGCCTATCTATCTAGTCAAACCAAGTACATCAGCAAGAATCCCATTCCAACACTTTAGGCCTACAGAACATATCCAACACAGCGCTTCATCTTCTGTCTTTTCATGTCATGCTTTTCTGTCCACACAAATGCTGGCAGTTGCAATTTGGACTGTCAATTCACCTAAACAAGCCCTTTATGTTAGGCTAGGCTACTGATCCTAGGCATAGTGTCCATAAGCAGGCAGAGGTGGAGCTTCTGAGTATTTCATGAGGAAGATCAAAGAGTCAACATCGTTATGGTTTTTCACTTCAAGAACATATCCAGCTGTAAGCGGGGAATTCATTAGCCAATGTAACTATGCCCATATCTTCTTTCATGAAAAGCTTTGAAAAGCTTCTGGCTTTACAAGAAGAGGGGTGTTCCGTCCTTCACACAGCAAACAAACCACCTCAGCACGCGGGCTCTCCTGGCAATCCTTGGTGAAGAGCGGGAAAATGGAACCCCCCCCCATGAGGGGCCTGTGCTGAAAATGTATGATTGCGTTATGTTGATAGGGCTCGGTTCAAACTGCACTGCGCTGATACGGAGCGGCAAATCCATATTAACAGAATAGAGGAGTCAATCAATGAAACAAGGTTATTCTCTCGTGCTCCTTCTCTCTCGCCCTCCCTCTGTCTATCTATTTCTTTCTCTCCACGCGTTTTTCTTAACCACCGAGGAGAGATAGAATAAATGAGCTTCAGGCAATCTACAAATTAGCCGCCGTCCGTCTCAGCCTAAACAGTTTGTGCATTTGAAGTCAGGAACGGCGAGGCGCGGTGGAAGGCAGCATTGCCTCCAACTGTGAGTCACCATCATCATAAGCGACAGCGCGAGACGCTTGACAGAGGGTACAGGCTGTAATCAATATCATCTC
Organism: Brachymystax lenok tsinlingensis; assembly: GCA_030435695.1. Taxonomy (NCBI): domain Eukaryota; kingdom Metazoa; phylum Chordata; class Actinopteri; order Salmoniformes; family Salmonidae; genus Brachymystax; species Brachymystax lenok. Next base: position 30,222,486 of record CM059812.1, on the reverse strand, counting down.
AACCCTCAACGATACTGTGAAGTGTGTGGCACTCGGGATGAATACAGAACGGGTGCTCTGAGCTTGTGTGATTGTTGTGTGTTAAAGGGGTTCACATGGGTGTGACATGGGCTCATCAGGCATTAGCGGGATACATTATAGAACAATTATATTGTATGCATCATGAAAACCAGTGACGACATTAATAGCGTGGGTCTGAATAGTGTGTGTGTGTGTGTGTGTGTGTGTGTGTGTGTGTGTGTGTGTGTGTGTGTGTGTGTGTGTGTGTGTGTGTGTGTGTGTGTGTGTGTGTGTGTGTGTGTGTAGGCCTACAAATGGATTAGCATGCTTCATCCATGAACCCATGCATTGTTATTGTGATGTGATTAATTAGGGTGAGCGTAACCAAACATCTAATTTCCCCTCCAACACCATTGTCATCTGTGTGTGTGTGTGTGTGTGTCTGTGTGTGGGGGGATGTGTGAGAGAGAAGGAGAACTTAATCTATATGAGAAATAATTGTGACGCTATAACAAAGGAGAGACACAGTATGAGGGACAGATTTTTGTGGGTACACCAGAAGCTATGCGGATGTCTGCCAACGCGGGTTAACGCTCGATCTGATTGAATCCAGGCCTTAGTCAGTGCAACACAGACAGCCTTGTGTGCTAATGGGCTAAAGGCAGCGGCATTCAGCCCCTGTCATGCCCAGCAAGCCTAAAAAAACATTTGCATATAAATGACATGCAGTGATGTGTGTAAGAGGGAGAGAGAGAGCGAGAGCGAGAGAGAGAGAGAGAAAGAGAGAGGGAGTGAGGGAGTGAGAAAGAGAGAATCAAATCAGAAACTGTATTGTCTAATGGCCTCGTCAAGGAGAAGTGATCTTGAGTAACTGAAATAAATGACACAGACAAAATAGATTAATCAAATTGGTCCCTAACTCACAGATCTGCTGCTCTCTCTCTCTCTCTCTCTCTCTCTCTCTCTCTCTCTCTTTCACTCTCTTACTCGCTCTCTCTCAGACACACACACACACATGCCAACAAAAAACTCCTCCAACATTTTGTCCATAAACTTTTACCCAAATCAATTAGCTAACCCAGTGGTGTGATGTGATTTGTTAGGATCCCCATTAGCCGACGCCGATAGCGACAGCTCTTACTGGGGTCTGACATATAACAAAAAAGACATTACAGACAAAAGACTTTACAATTGACATACATTTAAAAACATTAACATGTAGTGTGTGTGTGCATCTATCAGTTACACGTACAGTACGTCAATATGTCAGTACATACACACAACAAGTAGGTCACATGGGGGAGAGCCGTTGTGCCGTGAGGTGTTGCTTTGTTTTTTGAAACCAGGTTTGCTGTTTCCTTGCGCTATATGAGATGGAAGGGAGTTCCATGCATTCCTGGCTCTGTATAATACTGTACGTTTCCTTGAATTTGTTCTGGACTTGGGAACTGTGAACAGACCCCTGGTGGCATGCCGGGTGAGGTAAGTGTGTGCTGTGTGTAAGTTGACTATGCAAACAATTTGGAATTTCCAACATATTATTGTTTCTTATAAAAACAAGAAGTGACTCAGTCAGTCTCTCTTCAACTCTTAGCTAAGAGAGACTGGCATGCATTGTATTAATATTTGCCCTCTGATTAGGTCCTATGATTGAGTGTAGTCTGGCCCAGGGGTGTGAAGGTGAATGGAAAGAAACTGGAGCGACGAACCGCACTTGCTGTCTCTGCCTGGCCGGTTCCCCTCTCTCCACTGGGATTCTCTGCCTCTAACCCTATTACAGGGGCTGAGTCACTGGCTTACTGGTGCTCTTCCATGCCATCCCTAGGAGGGGTGCGTCACTTGAGTGGGTTGAGTCACTGACGTGATCTTCCTGTCCGGGTTGGCGCCCCCCTCGGGTTCGTGCCGTGGGGGAGATCTTCGTGGGCTATACTCGGCCTTGTCTCAGGGTAGTAAGTTGGTGGTTGGAGATATCCCTCTAGTGGTGTGGGGGCTGTGTTTTGGCAAAGTGGGTGGGGTTATATCCTGCTTGGTTGGCCCTGTCCGGGGGTATCGTCGGACGGGGCCACAGTGTCTCCCGACCCCTCCTGTCTCAGCCTCCAGTATTTATGCTGCAATAGTTTGTGTTTCGGGGGTTAGGGTCAGTCTGTTATATCTGGAGTACTTCTCTTGTCTTATCCGGTGTCATGTGTGAATTTACGTATGCTCCCTCTAATTCTGTCTCTGTCTCTCTTCCTCTCTTTCTGTCTTCTCTCAGAGAACCCCCCCACAAACACCTTCTGACCACACTTGTCGATCAATAGGGTGCAAGGACAGGTCAGAGGAGCAATAGAGAGTCCCGTTTCGTACATTCAATACGAAACAGCGACTTTAAAGGACAACACATCCACAGACACACAACATTATTTGGTTTCCTTGGAGCGCTACTGAGTTATTCGCCGACTTCTCCTGGCTTATGGGCTGCTACCATCTAACGGTGAAATGTGGTACTACAACCTTTATAGAACAGTAATTTTGTTATGTGATTGAGCACACTACAATTTTGCGGAACAGCAAGTCTGAACAAAACTAGCAGTTCACTTCCGAGTGTAGGTTAGGCTCCCTCCCCTCACACACACCCTCTCGGGAAAGGTATCGGAGAGAGAGGCTCAACCAACAACAAGTTGTGACAAATCCTTTTTTATCAAGGACAGGGAGTTCGCACAAAACTAAAATTGGGCGGTGAGAACCATGCACGTTTTTCACTGAATGGACCGAACGGAAGAATCGATTTGAGTGGAAGTTTATTGTTCTTCTTCTTTCAGTTGAGTCTGGCGTACCTCCTCCTCTCGTGTCTAGGCTACTACCTGCGTGTGTAGGGAGCCGAGGATTGCTGTGATTTTTCTGTTGTCTTCTCTCTGAAACGGTTCAGTACTGATTTAAAGGATTGGAAATGCCTGGAAACGAGAGAGTTTCTCGTCTCTTGAAAGAGATCATTCAAAAGCCAGGGAACGACGCGTGCGCAGACTGTGGCGCGCCTGGTAAGTTGAAATTGGCTACTGACGTTATTATAGCTTTGCTGCAAAGAACCTTCTAGCCTAGCCGTTCTGGTGGGAGAGGGTGGGAGTTGGCATGCAACAGGCGCTGACATGTATAGGTAGAAAAATACATTTAGCCTACTTCAGCCCTATTTGAGTTGCTCTGGGAAATTTAGGAGCAGAATAGGCTTACTTGCATTTTAAATCGACTTTTCATTGGTCGTTTTACGAATTTGCGAAAGTACAATATGTTACGAATTTGCTAAACGTATGACATGTTACGAATTCCAATTTGTTGTGTCTAATGTTAGCTGGGTGGCTAACGTTAGCTTGCTCTATTTGTTAGGGGTTAAGGTTAGGAGCCGAACAGGTGTTGTGGCGAAAATCTCCCCCCTGCCAGAACCCCCCACTTGCCAGAACCCCCCTTCTAATTTCCTTAATTGTGTGGCTAGTCAAATACTTTCTGTGCCACACATCCGAGTCAAATACTTTCTATAGAACAAACTTCACGTCAGGATAGGCAGCCGAAATTAATAATTAATGTGTGTTATATTAAACATAGATTAGGGAGTAGGTGCGGGCGTTGATGGGGGGTTCGCCCAGTGCGCCATACAAGGTAGAACCGCCACATACACTTGAAACAAATAGCCAAACCGAAAACTGCAGACAAAAATGCTTTCTGCTACTAAGATCAGTGAAATGTAGGCTACACTGACAACGGAGAAGAGCAGAAATCTCAACTAGCAAGCAAGTCTCAGCAATGAAGAACGCGAAGGTGGCGGAGAATTCTGTCAGAGGGGAGATTTTCGGCACAACCCCGGCCCGCTCATTAGGCAGGATAATTCTGCCCAAAAACAATGATATATTCCAACCAATGGCATAATTATGGGCTTTTTAGGTGAGCGCTGATGCCTATCTGTGATAAGCAGTGCCCACTTTGTCAAAGGCAGGGAGGCAAGATATTTATCCTAGCACACCCGGCACGCTTTTCCATGGTGCTTTTGGAGACCTGCATCGATGCGGCGCTCCACTAACATTCCATCAAATAAATGATCTAACATAAATCATGTAACAGATATAGCATATGGTAGAAAGAGTGTGACCTTTTCTATAGCCTACAAGCAAAACAGAACAGGTCAAAGTAAAATGGACAATATGGAATGGACAATCAGGCTAGTCACAACTGCTGGCCAGGAGTTTCATCCCGTGGGCTAAATTATCATGATCAGTGGATCATGACTCATTGCAAATAGGCTCACGATAACAACTGATAAAGTTGGGTAGCTGATATTCAGAGCTGAAATAGACAAATTGATTAGTCACAGGAATCAGGACTTATAAAGCCAATGCAACGGCCTGTTTTACAAACGGTGGGCCTACCACATGGATGGGCATTCATACAATTCCATTGCAGGCCGACATGGTAGGCTACACCCCAGTAAGCACGGACCCACGCCAACATCTTTAGGGCTTATTTTTGTGCAGGGATACTGAATCTATAGACGTAGATATGTATAGAGGTTAGAATACTATATACAGAGTCAGTTCCAGTACCATATTATAATGTACAGGGATACTGGATCTATAGAGGTAGATATGTATAGGGGTAAGATACTATATACAGGGTCAGTTCCAGTACCATATTATAATGTACAGGGATACTGGATCTATAGAGGTAGATATGTATAGGGGTAAGAATTCTATTTACAGGGTCAGTTCCAGTACCATATTATAATGTACAGGGACACTGGATCTATAGAGGTAGATATGTATAGGGGTAAGAATTCTATATACAGGGTCAGTTCCAGTACCATATTTATAATGTGCAGGGACACTGGATCTATAGAGGTAGATATGTATAGGGGTAAGGTGACTAGGCATCAGGTTATATAATTAACAGAGTAGCAGCAGCGTATGTGATGATTTTATCCGAGTGGGTGTGTGTAGTCTATAAATGTGTGTACATATTATGTGTGTGTGAGTAAATTATGGAGTGAGTGTATTTATATTTATTTTGGATCCCCATTACTCTTCCTGGGGTCTAGCAAAATTAAGGCAGTTTATACAATTTTAAAATACATTCACAGATTTCACAAGACACTGTGTGCCCTCAGGCCCCTATTCCACCACTACCACATACAGTTGAAGTCGGAAGTTTACATACACGTTTTTCAACCACTCCACAAATGTCTTGTTAACAAACTATAGTTTTGGCAAGTCGGTTAGGACATCTACTTTGTACACAAGTCATTTTTCAAACAATTGTTTACAGACAGATGATTTCACTTATAATTCACTGTATCACAATTCCAGTGGGTCAGAAGTTTACATACACTAAGTTGATTGTGGCTTTAAACAGCTTGGAAAATTCCAGAAAATTATGTCATGGCTTTAGAAGCTTCTGATAGGCTAATTGACATATTTTGAGTCAGTTGGAGGTGTACCTGTGGATGTATTTCAAGGCCTATCGTCAAATTCAGTGCCTCTTTGCTTGACATCATGGGAAAATCAAAAGGAATCAGCCAAGACTTCAGAAAAAAGATTGTAGACCTCCACAAGTCTGGTTCATCCTTGGAAGCAATTTCCAAATGCCTGAAGGTACCACGTTCATCTGTACAAACAATAGTATGCAAGTATAAACACCATGGGACCACGCAGCCGTCATACCGCTCAGGAAGGAGACGTGTTCTGTCTCCTAGAGATGAACGTACTTTGGTGCGAAAAGTGTAAATCAATCCCAGAACAACAGCAAAGGACCTTGTGAAGATGCTGGAGGAAACAGGTACAAAATGATCCATATCCACAGTAAAACGAGTCCTTTATCGACATAACCTGAAAGGCCGCTCAGCAAGGAAGAAGCCACTGCTCCAAAACCGCCATAAAAAAGCCAGACTACGGTTTGCAACTGCACATGGGGACAAAGATTGTACTTTTTGGAGAAATGTCCTCTGGTCTGATGAAACAAAAATAGAACTGTTTGGCCATAATGACCATCGTTATGTGCGAGCAAGGAGGCCTACAAACCTGACTCAGTTACACTAGCTCTGTCAGGAGGAATGGGCCAAAATTCACCCAACTTATTGTGGGAAGCTTGTGGAAGGCTACCTGAAACGTTTGACCCAAGTTAAACAATTTAAAGGCAATGCTACCAAATACTAATTGAGTGTATGTAAACTTCTGACCCACTGGGAATGTGATGAAAGAAATAAAAAATAAAATAAATCATTCTCTTTACTATTATTCTGACATTTCCCATTCTTAAAATAAAGTGATGATCCTAACTGACCTAAGACAGGGAATTTTTACTAGGATTAAATGTCAGGAATTGTGAAAAACTGAGTTTAAATGTATTTGGCTAAGGTGTATGTAAACTTCCAACTTCAACTGTATCTACATTACTAAATCCATGTGTATGTATAGTGTGTGTGTCTGTGTGTGTGTATGCATGTGTCTGTGCCAATGTTTGTGTTGCTTCACAGTCCCCGCTGTTCCATAAGGTGTTTTTTTTATCCGTTTTTTTTAATCTGATTCTACTGCTTGCATAGAGTTCCATGTAGTAATGGCTCTATGTAATACTGTGTGCCTCCCCATAGTCTGTTCTGGACTTGGGGATTGTGAAGAGACCTCTGGTGGCATGTCTTGTGGGGAATGCATGGGTGTCCGAGCTGTGTGGTAGTAGTTTAGACAGACAGCTCTGTGCATTCAACATGTTAATACCTCTCATAAATACAAGTAGTGATGAAGTCAATCTCTCCTCCACTTTGAGCCAGTAAAGATTGACATGCATATTAATATTAGCTCTCTGTGTACATCCAAGGGCCAGCCGTGCTGCCCTGTTTTGAGCCAATTGCAATTTTCCTAAATCCTTTTTTGTGGTACCTAACCACACGACTGAACAGTAGTCCAGGTGCGACAAAACTAGAGCCTGTAGGACCTGCCTTGTTGATAGTGTTGTTAAGGCAGAGCATCGCTTCATTATAGACAGACTTCTCCCCATCTTAGCTACTGTTGTATCAACACGTTTTGACCATGACAGTTTACAGTCCAGGGTTACTCCAAGCAGTTTAGTCACCTCAACTTTCCACATCATTTATTACATGATTTAGTTGAGGTCTAGGGTTTAGTGAATGATTTGTCCCACATACAATGCTCTTAGTTTTTGAAATATTTAGGACTAACTTATTCCTTACCACCCGTTCTGAAACGAACTGCAGCTCTTCATTAAGTGTTGCAGTCATTTCACTCTCTGTAGTAGCTGACGTCAATAGTGTTGAGTCATCCACATACATAGACACTCTGGCTATACTCAGTCAGTGGCATGCCAATAGTAAAAATGGTGTGTGTGTTGGAGTGTCCGTGTGCGTAGTATGTAGGGCCCTGTGAGTGTGCTTAGAGACAGAACAAAAAACAAAGGTCTACTTAGATTGCCTAACAGCATGGCTGTCTTATGGCATGAGGACAGAAGGATGCTGGGCAGATGCTGGATTCTGCAGTAGTCCCTAGACAAGACATGCACTGACTAGACTAATACGTTACTATTGGCATCTGCCAAATCACTCGTGAAGTCACTCATAACATTTCATTTATGTATGGGGTATAGGCCAGTTTAGTACTTAAAGGTCCCATTACACGGGGCAATAACATGCATTTTTAAGTAGAATTAAAAATCTATTTTTTAAATTGATTCCCCCACAGTTTGAAATGAGTGTTGGTTATTCAGGCACGTCTAGATGTGAAACAGGCCTACTCAGCACTCCAGATATGATCATGTCATTATCAGAATGAAACAAAGTAGGATATGAAAAGGATACAACAGTAAGACATTCTGTAGGTTAACACTACTGTGGGCTACCGGATCATTTAGAACAGAACAGGTCTAGGCCTACTGCAATGTAGACCAATGCAGTGTTTCTGTGGCCTACACTGACTGAGATTGTCATAGGGGATAAAACAGTGTAGTAGGTTAAAGATACGCACACTCCGTGGGTTGGTAGCTGGCCCTGCGGCACTGTGTGTCAGGTAGATAAGATAGGTGTGGTCAAGCTAAAGGGAACAGGTATGAGTCAATTGAGGGAGAGGGAAGACATTCAGTAGAAATGTTAAATCAAGATGAAGGTTTCTCTTCCCTGACTGCCTTCATATCTGCTCTGAAGGTATGTGGTCCGGCACTTTGTACCGAGTTGTAGTGTGGTACGTTGTTGTACATCCTATACACCTTATCATTGGATCTTTACAGAAAATCTGCTCCTTGCTCAAGAGGACAAAGGTGAAAGCAAGCATTCCAATTGTTTGTATGTGAAATGTTGATTTTTCTAAAGGTATTCAATTTGATCTAGTACCACAAACTCCCAATGAAACCACATACAGTATATCACAAAAGTGAGTACACCCCTCACATTTTTGTAAATATTTGAGTATATCTTTTCATGTGACAACACTGAAGAAATTACACTTTGCTACAATGTAAAGTAGTGAGTGTACAGCTTGTATAACAGTGTAAATTTGCTGTCCCCTCAAAATAACTCAACACACAGCCATTAATGTCTAAACCGCTGGCAACAAAAGTGAGTACACCCCTAAGTGAAAATGTCCAAATTGGGCCCAAAGTGTCAATATTTTGTGTGGCCACCATCATTTTCCAGGACTGCCTTAACCCTCTTGGGCATGGAGTTCACCAGAGCTTCACAGGTTGCCACTAGAGTCCTCTTCCACTCCTCCATGACAACACCACGGAGCTGGTGGATGTTAGAGACCTTGCACTCCTCTAGCTTCCGTTTGAGGATGCCCCACAGATGCTCAATAGGGTTTAGGTCTGGAGACATGCTTGGCCAGTCCATCACTTTTACCCTCAGCTTCTTTAGCAAGGCAGTGGTTGTCTTGGAGGTGTGTTTGGGGTCGTTATCATGTTGGAATACTGCCCTGCAGCCCAGTCTCCGAAGGGAGGGGATCATGCTCTGCTTCAGTATGTCACAGTACATGTTGGCATTCATGGTTCCCTCAATGAACTGTAGCTCCCCAGTGTCGGCAGCACTCATGCAGCCCCAGACCAGGACACTCCCACCACCATGCTTGACTGTAGGCAAGACACACTTGTCTTTGTACTCCTCACCTGGTTGCCGCCACACACGCTTGACACCATCTGAACCAAATAAGTTTATCTTGGTCTCATCAGACCACAGGACATGGTTCCAGTAATCCATGTCCTTAGTCTGCTTGTCTTCAGCAAACTGTTTGCGGGCTTTCTTGTGCATCACCTTTAGAAGAGGCTTCCTTCTGGGACGACAGCCATGCAGACCAATTTGATGCAGTGTACAGCGTATGGTCTGAGCACTGACAGGCTGACCACCCACCCCTTCAACCTCTGCAGCAATGCTGGCAGCACTCATACGTCTATTTCCCAAAGACAACCTCTGGATATGACGCTGAGCACGTGCACTCAACTTCTTTGGTCGACCATGGCGAGGCCTGTTCTGAGTGGAACCTGTCCAGTTAAACCGCTGTATGGTCTTGGCCACCGTGCTGCAGCTCAGTTTCAGGGTCTTGGCAATCTTCTTATAGCCCAGGCCATCTTTATGTAGAGCAACAATTCTTTTTTTCAGATCCTCAGAGAGTTCTTTGCCATGCGGTGCCATGTTGAACTTCCAGTGACCAGTCAGTATGAGGAAGTGTGAGAGCGATGACACCAAATTTAACACACCTGCTCCCCATTCACACCTGAGACCTTGTAACACTAACGAGTCACATGACACCGGGAAGGGAAAATGGCTAATTGGGCCCAATTTGGACATTTTCACTTAGAGGTGTACTCACTTTTGTTGCCAGCGGTTTAGACATTAATGGCTGTGTGTTGAGTTATTTTGAGGGGACAGCAAATTTACACTGTTATACAAGCTGTACACTCACTACTTTACATTGTAGCAAAGTGTCATTTCTTCAGTGTTGTCACATGAAAAGATATACTCAAATATTTACAAAAATGTGAGGGGTGTACTCACTTTTGTGATATACTGTACCTCTCTCTGTTGTTCTCTGTTCTTACTATTTCTCTCTCTCTCTCCCTTCTTGCCTCCATCAGATCCTAGTTGGGCCTCCTGTTCCTTAGGAGTGTTCATCTGTGTTCAATGTTCCGGGATCCACAGGAATATTCCCTTCATCGGAATGAAGGTCAAATCCCTCAGCCTCTCCCGCTGGGAAGACCAGGAAGTAAAGGTGTGAGCTGCTCACCAAAATTCCCCAAAACGGGAATATTCTCTAACATACATTTCTTCAAATCCAATCAGCTCTGGGTTCAGTACTATTTTAAATCATTTAAAATGCTTTATCTGTGATTGATCGAGCTTGCCTGGCTGAACAGACTGATAGAGTAGTCCCAAAATGGCAAACCCCGTCCATCTGTCACTACAGGCAGGCTAGAGCCAACGCTCAAAGTACTTGAAAGATTTGTAATAGTATTTGAACCCAGGTCTGAATCCATGACTAAACATAGTCATTTATGACTGAGTCATAACTCAGTGATGAACTTGATATGTATATGAAATGATTTCAGACAGGCTTTGTTCCATCCATCCTCTGTCTGAAGAACAGGACATTATCCTCTAGCAAATGAATGGTTATGCTGCATTTATCACATTCAAAACAATCCACTCAAAAGTTGGAAGGAATTGTCTGTGTCTAGCTAATACATGGTATGACACATGCGATCATGACTCACCCGCCCGTCTGTTCTGTCTCTCTCAACTTCTCTCTTTCTTTGCGTGTGGGTGTCCGTGTGTGCGTGCGTGTGTGTGTAACAGTTCATGGCGGAGAATGGGAACGAATTGATGAAGCATAAATATGAGGCGGTTGTTCCTGTCTACTACTACACACCTACCCACAAAGACTGCCAGTAAGTGTGGCTGTGTGTGTGTGTGTGTGTGGTGACCATGGCAACATGACCATTGTAATAATGACATTGTGATGAGGGGGATATTTTTGGGGACTCATGGCAAAGAGGCACTGGCTAAGGCAGGATACTGAAAGGAACACACACACACAGACACACACTGTATTCTTTATCATGATAAATCCATTAGAAAGACATTAGGATGAAGTGCACATTATAATATGTTCCATAATAAGATCAGAACTTGATTTCCTATAGTGTTTCATGTGTAGGATAGAGGAATCATTGAGTTTCAGTCATGTGTTTTACACTAGTTATTGGATATGTTTCCTTGTTCATTATTTCCTCGCTTTCTCTCTCACTCTCCGCTCGCTCACTTTCTTTCTCATTCTCTCTCTCTCTCTCTCTCTCTCTCTCTCTCTCTCTCTCTCTCTCTCTCTCTCTCTCTCTCTCTCTCTCTCTCTCTCTCTCTCTCTCAATTTAATTTAAGGGCTTTATTGGCATGGGAAACAAATGTTTATATTGCCAAAGCAAGTGAAATAGATAATAAACAAAAGTGAAATAAACAATAAAAAAATTAACAGTGAACATTACACTCACAAAAGTTCCAAAATAATAAAGACATTTCAAATGTTATATTATGTCTATATACAGTGTTGTAATGATGTGCAAATAGTTAAAGTACAAAAGGGAAAATAAATGAACATTAATATAGGTTGTATTTACAATGGTGTTTGTTCTTCACTGGTTGGCCTTTTCTTGTGGCAACAGGTCACAAATCTTGCTACTGTGATGGCACACTTGTATTTCACCCAATAGATATGGGAGATATGTTAGGAAGTGAAGCTCAGTTTCCACCTCATTTTTTGCACATAGCCTGTCTTCTCTTGAGAGCCAGGTCTGCCTACTGCGACCTTTCTCAATAGCAAGGCAATCCTCACTGAGTCTGTACATAGTCAAAGCTTTCCTTCATTTTGGGTCAGTCACAGTTGTCAGGTATTCTGGTTTGGTAATCACTTCCTTTTAGGTGGTTGTAGAATTTAACGTCTCTTTTCTGTATTTTGATAATTAGCGGGTATCAGCCTAATTCTGCTCTGCATGCATTATTTGGTGTTTTACCTTGTACACAGAGGATATTTTTGCTGAATTCTGCATGCAGAGTATCAATTTGGTGTTTGTCCCATTTTGTGAATTCTTGGTTGGTGAGCGGACCCCAGACCTCACAATCATAAATGGCAATGGGTTCTATAACTGATTCAAGTATTTTTAGCCAGATCCTAATTGGTATGTTTATTTTCCTGTTGATGGCATAGAAGACCCTTCTTGCCTTGTCTCTCAGATCGTTCACAGCTTTGTGGAAGTTACCTGTGGCTCTGATGTTTAGGCCGAGGTATGTCTAGTTTTTTGTGTGCTGTAGGGCAACTCTGTCGGAATCATTCCTGCGCCTGTTTCCCGAATCATTCATACCAGCGGGACAGAAATAGTGAGATTACAACAGTCTCAAGTGTCTTTGTGTCTTGGCTACTTTCCCGTCATAACACCAGGGTTTTAGACAAAAAACATTCTCTGCTGTTATGTGGCAGGTAATCTGGGAACCATCTTAAATCCTTATGTTATGTTTTAATTAATGTCAGAGATACCTGATGTTTTCTGTGTGTTTGATGTCGTGTGTTGACTGTCACGTGTTTATCTCGCGCTGGGATCGATGGCTTGTCTCGTCGGCTTCGTCTCACTGTCGTCTCGTCTTCGTCTCGTAATCGACAACGCTAATCCTGTCATCAGATTTCTGGGCATCCCAGCAGTCATCAGACAGCACTCAGCATGGACACACACCCACACAAGCACACACACAGACATGCATAAGCGCGCACACACACACTCGCACGCATAAATGCACACACCTCCCATCTGGTTGTTATGTAGTCTGTCTGATTGCAGTACTTGACATGGACGGATGTGTCTGAAGAGAGGGAGGGAGGGAGGAAAGAGGGAGAGGGCTTCTCTTTGTCTCTGAAGCTGTACATTGATCCCAGCTCCAATGTTAATGAACACTTCACATTTTCCTTGCTGCCAAATGTCACATATTACACACACACATGTACACACACATGTACACACACACACACAGACACACACTGGAGCAATAGAATCCAACCTGATCTGGGAAATTGCTGCAATATGGATGAACGTCTATTTTTGACCTATTCATTCCAGGTGGTTACAAATAATGTGCTGTTTCCATCAAGTATCATAAAGAACTCTTCCTGCTTGTTAGAGCACTGTGAACTGCCGTGGTGCAGTGGTATCAGTAGTGTGCTCTGACTCTGAGCCTCGTGAGGTCAAGCCCAGTGCTGTGGTGGTGTTTTTTTGGTGAGCACTGAGGAAGGCATATATCGACGTTCTCAGAACCTTTTCAAATGTCTAAAATAAACAGCTATTTCATGTAGAATCAGTCCCATAGGAGGGGTGTAAGAGAGCAAGCTCAGAGTGAGAGAGAGAGAGAGAGAGAGAGAGAGAGAGAGAGAGAGAGAGAGAGAGAGAGAGAGAGAGAGAGAGAGAGAGAGAGAGAGAGAGAGCTGTAAGGGGAAGGATGGGAGGGAGGGAGAGAGAAATGGTTGGTTGTACTGCTGTCTCCTGCTGCTGTCTCCTCTCATCTCTCTCTCTCTCTTCCCTCCATCCCTCTCTTCCCTCCATCTCTCTCACTCTCAGTTCAGAGGTTTAGAGAAGCCCCTGTATCTCTTTCTGCTGGAAGGGGACAATTACGCAGCTCTTAGGAAGGACTCACACAGACATCCATGCACACACAGACACTCTCTCTCTCTCTCTACACACAACACACACACACCATGCTATTCACAATGATCACATGATTCACATCATCACTGTGTTTTAAAGCAGCTCCACAGAGAAACAGGTGTAGAGGTCAGAGCTAAGCTTAGTTACTCTCTGTTGGCCAGGTGTAGAACAGTGGTATCTGGCCTACAGAGAGTATCTGTTCTACATCTGGCCTACAGAGAGTATCTGTTCTACACCTGGCCTACAGAGAGTATCTGTTCTACACCTGGCCTACAGAGAGTATCTATAACACTCACTGTAACACTCACTATAACACTATACTCTGCTGTTCTCACAATGACCATAATTAGTTAATATATGTTTTGTGTGTAGAGCTTTCATGTAGTTTGGTTGTCTGGGGATTTTGAGACGTTTTCCTGATGTGTGTGTGTGTGTCCGTGTCCGCCCAGGGTCCTGAGGGAGCAGTGGATCAGAGCGAAGTACGAGAGGAAAGAGTTTACAGGGAAAGGGAAGAAACGGACCTATGAGGAGGGTGAGTACACACACACACACAACGCATCACACACTCATGCTCATATACACACACACAGATGAGAAGCTTGTCACTGTGTCACTGATAGGAACGAGAGATGGAATGTTGATGAAAAGGGGGCGGGACAATGGCCAGTTCCTCAACCGACGATTCGTTCTCTCAGAAAGGGAGGGGACACTGAAATACTTCACCAAGTATGATGTAAGTCTGACTATTTACTGCTGTCTTCATCTCACAAACGCTCTCTTCAACATATAGTGCATTCGGAAAGTATTCAGACCCCTTGACTTTGTTTCACATTTTGTTACATTACAGCCTTATTCTAAAATTGATTAAATTAAAATGTTTCCTCATCAATCTACACACAATACCCCATAATGACAAAGCGAAAACAGGTTTATAGAAACGTTTGTAAATTCATTACAAATAAAAACTGAAATACCTTATTTACATAAGTTTTCAGACCTTTTGCTATGATACTCAGGTGCATCCTGTTTCTTGAAGTGTTTCTACAACTTGATTGGAGTCCACTTGTGGTAAATTCCATTGATTGGACATGACTTGTGCACACCTGTCTATTTAAGGTCCCACAGTTGACAGTGCATGTCAGAGCAAAAACCAAGGCATGAGGTCAAAGGAATTGTCCGTAGAGCTCAGAGACAGGATTGTGTCGAGGCACAGACCTGGGGAAGGGTACCAAAACATTTCTGCAGCATTGAAGGTCCCCAAGAACACAGTGACCTCCATCATTCTTAAATGGAAGAAGATTGGAACCACCAAGACTCTTCCTAGAGCTGGCCGCCTGGCCAAACTGAGAAATCGGTGGAGAAGGGCCTTGGTCAGGGAGGTAACCAAGAACACGATTGTCACTCTGAAAGAGTTCCAGAGTTCCTCTGTGGAGATTGGAGAACCTTCCAGAAGGACTACAATCTCTGCAGCACTCCACCAATCAGGCCTTTATGGTAGAGTGGCCAGACAGAATCCGATTCCTCAGTAAAAGGCACATGACAGTCCGCTTGGAGTTTTCCAAAAGGCACCTAAAGGACTCAGACCCTGAGAAACAAGATTCTCTGGTCTGAATGCTAAGCGTCACATCTGGGGGATACCTGCGGTGAAGCATGGTGGTGGCAGCATCATGCTGTGGAGATGTTTTTCAGTGGCAGGGACTGGGAGACTAGTCAGGATCGAGGGAATAATGTAATAATAATATATATTTATTTATTGTTTACATTTGCAAACATGTATGAAAACCTGTTTTTGCTTTGTCATTATGGGGTATTGTGTGTAGATTGATAATGGAAAAAAGTAATTTAATCCTTTTTAGAATAAGGCTGTAATGTAACAAAATGTGGCAAAAGTCAAGGGGTCTGAATACTTTCTGAATTCACTGTTATAATCATACAAATACTGAGACAAAATCTTTTAGCTTTGATACTGTTCTGCAGCCTGCCCTACCCTGTAGGACACACACAACACACACACCTTTCTAACCACTGAGTCACAGGAAGGCCTGCCACGTTACAATACAGCAAGTTCAGACAACTCCCTCCCTCCCCGTGTGTCTTTGCTACCAAAACCTGCCAACTCTCTCTCAGTTTAACAGTACTAAACCAATTAGAGACAAATCCCGTGCTAAGTACTGCAGTTGTCACAATACACTTTAAGTAACTCTGTGTTTTAATACTTATTTGGCTTCCAGAAAGTATTTCACTTTGCATGTTACAACAGTGAAAGGGGATTGAGTGTGAATGTGTGAGTGAGTGATGCAGTGTGGGTGCTACTGTGAGTCGTATCGATTGCCTCGGGGAAGGCAATGCCTACTTACACAGTCAGCCGAGGAAGTGTTTAGTTGTAGTTCTCATGGAAACCTACCAATTGGGTTGCACTTGATGTCCAGGTATGCCTTCTGGGGATTTGAAAGGGGATTAAGCCAACTTGTCTAAGTTACTCTTGTGTTCGTTTCACTTAAAATGTTGGAGCCCATTTTGTTCTCCTTCTAAAGTGCTAATTCAACCCCCCCTCCCAGTGAGTCCTCGGCATGTACAGTAACTACTGTTGGCAAAGTATTATTATTCATAATATGCAAAGGCAGAGCAGCTCCTCCACCTAAAACCTAGACCACAGGTAGACAACCCTCCTGGAGAGTTTCTGGATGCACCCTACCCCTCTCTCCCCTTTACCTCCACTCCCCCTTCAGCCTCCCATCCCACAACTTACCTGCCACCCTACCCTCCAATGCCTCTCCACCACCCCTCTGTTTTCCTCATTCCATCCCTCTCACCACCCCTAACTCTCTCTCTCTCCCTCCCCTCTCACCACCCCTAAATCTCTCTCCCTCCTCTCTCACCACCCCTAACTCTCTCTCTCTCCCTCCCCTCTCACCACCCCTAAATCTCTCTCCCTCCTCTCTCACCACCCCTAACTCTCTCTCCCTCCCCTCTCACCACCCCTAAATCTCTCTCTCCCTCCCCTCTCAAAACCCCAAGTAAAAATGGAGCCAGAGCAGAAGGCAGACGTTTTACGTGCCCCCAACCAATTGTGTTTTTTTGTTTGTTTATCTGCGTAGTTTTTTACTCATTTTGAACATAATGCTGCCGCTACCGTCTCTTATGACTAGAAAGAACTTCTAGACATCAGGCCGGAGAGCGGGCTGCCTGCTGAGAATTCGAAGGCGATCGAATAAACCCCCACTGCACGTTTGCTAGCAGAATTGAGGGAAATCTTTGGAGAATAAAATCTACGAGTTACGGGGAAGATTAAAGTACCAACGGGACATTAAAAACTGTAACATCTTATGCTTCACGGAGTCGTGGCTGAACGACAACATTATCAACATAGCTGGCTGGTTACATGCTTCACCGGCAGGATAGAACAGCGGCGTCTGGTAAGACAAGGAGCGGGGGACTAAATAACTAAATAACAGCTGGTGCACTATATCTAAGGAAGTCTCTAGCTGTTGCTCGCCTGAGGTTGAGTATATCATGATAAGCTGTAGACCACACTACCTACAGAGAGAGTTCTCATCTGTATTCTTTGTAGCTGTTTACATACCACATCAGTCAGAGGTTGGCACTAAGATAGCATTGAATGAGCTGTATTCCGCCATAAGCAAACAAGAAAACGCTCACCCAGAGGCAGCGCTCCTAGTAGCCGGGGACTTTAATGCAGGGAAACTTCAATCAGTTCTACATAATTTCTATCAGCATGTTAAATGTGCAACCAGAGGGAAAAGAACTCTGGACCACCTTTACTCCACACACAGAGATGCATACAAAGCTCTCCCTCGCCCTCCATTTGGCAAATCTGACCATAATTACATCCTCCTGATTCCTGATTACAAGCACAAATTAAAGCAGGAAGCACCAGTGACTAGATCAATAAAAAGGTGGTCCGATGAAGCAGATGCTAAGCTACAGGACTGTTTTGCTAGCACAGACTGGAATATGTTCCGGGATTTCTCCAATGGCATTGAGGAGTACACCATATCTGTCATTGACTTCATCAATAAGTGCATCGATGACGACGTCCCCACAGTGACCGTACATACATACCCCAACCAGAAGCCATGGATTACAAGCAGCATTGAGCTAAAGACTAGAGCTGCCGCTTTCAAGGAGCGGGACTCTAACCCGGAATCTTATAAGAAATCCCGCTATGCCCTCCGACGAACCATCAAACAGGCAAAGCGTCAATACTGGACTAAGATTGAGTCGTACTACACCGGCTCTGACACTCGTCGGATGTGGCAGGGCTTGCAAACAATTAGAGACTACAAAGGGAAGCACAGCCGACAGCTGCCTAGTGACACGAGCCTACCAGACGAGCTAAATAACTTATATGCTTGCTTCGAGGCAAATAACACTGCATGAGAGCATCAGCAGTTCCGGAAGACTGTGTGATCACGCTCTCCGCAGCCGATGTAAGACCTTTAGACAGGTCAACATTCACAAGGCCGCAGGGCCAGACGGATTACCAGGACGTGTACTGTGAGCATGCGCTGACCAACTAGCAAGTGTCTTGACTGACATTTTCAACCTCTCCCTGTCCGAGTCTGTAGTACCAACATGTTTTAAGCAGACCGCCATAGTGCCCGTGCCCAAGAACACTAACCTGCCTAACTGACTACCGACCCGTAGCACTCACGTCAACACCATCATCCCAAAAACCCTAGACCCACTCCAATTTGCATACCGCCCCTACGGATCCACAGATCATGCAATCTCTATTGCACTCCACAATGCCCTTTCCCACCTGGACAAAAATAACATTTATGTGAGAATGCTATTCATTGACTACAGCTCAGTGTTCAACAGCATAGTTCCCTCAAAGCTCATCAATAAGCTAAGGACCCTGGGACTAAACACCTCCCTCTGCAACTGGAAACTGGACTTCCTGACGGGCTGCCCTCAGGTGGTAAGGGTAGGTAACAACACATCCGCCACGCTGATCCTCAACACAAGGGCCCCTCAGGGGTGCGTGCTCAGCCCCCTCCTGTACTCCTGTTCACTCATGACTTCACTGCCAGGCACAACTCCAACACCATCATTAATTTGCCGATGACACAACAGTGGTAGGCCTGATCACCGACAACAGCGAGACCACCTATAGGGAGGAGGTCAGAGACCTGGCCATGTGGTGCCAGGACAACAACCTCTCCCTCAACATGATCAAGACAAAGGAGATGATTGTGGACTACAGGAAAAAGAGGACCGAGCACACCCCCATTCTCATCGACGGGGCTGCAGCGGAGCACGTTGAGAGCTTCAAGTTCCTTGATGTCTACATCACCAACAAACTATCATGGTCCAAGCACACTGAAACAGTCGTGAAGTGGGCACAACAAAACCTATTCCCCCTCAAGAGACTAAAAAGATTTGCCATTGGTCCTCAGATCCTCAAAAGGTTCTACAGCTGCACCATTGAGAGCATCCTGACTGGTTGCATCACTGCCTGGTATGGCAACTGCTCAGCCTCCGAATGCAAGGCACTACAGAGGGTAGTGCGAATGGCCCAGTACATCACTGGGGCCAAGCTTCCTGCCATCCAGGACTTCTATACCAGGCGGTGTCAGAGGAATGCCCTAAAAATTGTCAAAGACTCCGGCCACCCTAGTCATAGACTGTTCTCTCGGCTGCCGCACGGCAAGCGGGAACCGGAGCGCAAAGTCTAGGTCCAAGAGGCTACCCCCAAGCCATAAGACTCCTGAACATCTAGTCAAATGGCTACCCAGACTATTTGCATTGCGCCCCTCTCCACACCACTGCCACTCTCTGTTATCATCTATGCATTAATAACTTTAATAACTTTACCTACATGTTCATACTACCTCAACTAACCGGTGCCCCCCGCACATTGACTCTGTACTGGCACCCCCCCTGTATATATTGTTCTGCTGCTCTTTAATTACTTGTTACTTTTATCTCTTATTGTTATTAATATTTTTTGAAACTGCACTGTTGGTTAGGGGCTTGTAAGTAAGCATTTCACTGTAAGGTCTACACCTGTTGTATTCGGCGCATGTGACTAATAAACTTGATTTGATTTCTCCCTCCCCTCTCTCCACTGCTAACTCTCTCTCTCCCTCCCCTTCCTCCACCCCTAACTCTCTCTGTCCCTCCCCCCTCTCCAGGCCAAGGAGCCTAAAGCGGTGATCAAGGTGGACTCTATCAACGCAGCCTTCCAGCCAGAGAAGATCGGTAACCCCAACGGACTACAGATCACCTACCTAAAAAGACTACAGCACCAGAAACATCTTCCTCTACCACGACAACGCCAAGGTAGCTGTGTGGGGATGTGTCTGTCACTCTAAATGGATGTGTATGGATCAATTCAGTAAGGTAGCTCACTCCTCCCCCTCTCTATTTCTCTTTCACTCTCTCTTGTCATCCCTCCATCAGGAGATAGTAGACTGGTTCAACTCTATAAGGGCCATCCAGCTCCACTATCTAAAGGTGGCCTTCCCAGGGGCGAATGATGCAGAGGTGAGTACACACACACACACACGGACGCATACAAGTACACACACAATATCACTCTGTATTTAATCATGTTTTTCAGCTGATGCCCAAATTGACCCGCAACTTTCTGAAGGAGGGCTATATGGAGAAAACAGGACCCAGGGTATGTTTAAACACCCATGCACGCACACACACACACACACGTTTATTTTACTATTGTTGTGAGGACCAAACAATTGATTCCCATTCAAAATCCAATTTTCCCTAACCTCTCCCCTTTGGTATTTGGGATTTTATTAGGATCCCCATTAGCTGATGCAAAGCAGCAGCTACTCTTCCTGGGTTCCACACAAAACATGAAACATGACATAAAACAGAACATTAATAGACAAGAACAGCTCAAGGACAGAACTACATAAATAAATTAAAAAAGGCACACGTAGCCTACGTATCAATACATACACACAAACTATCTAGGTCAAATAGGGGAGAGGCGTTGTGCCGTGAGGTGTTGGTTTATCGGGGGGGGGGTTTGCTGTTCATTTGAGCAATATGAGATGGGAGTTCCATGAAATAATGGCTCTATATAATACTGTACGCTTTCTTGAATTTGATCTGGACTTGGACTGTGAAAAGACCCCTGGTGGCATGTCTGGTGGGGTAAGTGTGTGTGTTAGAGCTGTGTGTAAGTTGACAATGCAAACAATTTGGGATTTTCAACACATTAATGATTCTTATAAAAAGAAGAAGTGATGCAGTCAGTCTCTCCTCAACTCTTAGAGAGACTGGCATGCATAGTATTTATATCAGCCCTCTCATTACAATGAAGAGCAAGACTGGGTCTTTTCTTGCAGCACTGGACCACACAACTGGACAAAAATCAAGATAAGACAAAACTAGAGCCTGCAGGACATGCTTTTTGGAGTGTTGTGTCAAAAAGCAGAGCATCTCTTTATTATGGACAGACCTCCCCATCTTAACCTGTTACGGATCCAATCCCGTGAACGGGATCGATTTTGACAACATCCGGTGAAATGCAGAGCGCCAAATTCAAATTACAAAAATACTAATTTCAAACATTCATGAAAATACAAATGCTGCACACCCTTCAAACGCTTAGACTCTTGTTAATCTAACAGCATTGTCAGATTTCAAAAAGGCTTTACGATGGCTCACTGTTCGTTGTTGTCATTTCCTGCCTAAGATTGCCCACTTTGCCAATTAAGTAATCATTAAAATAATTGCCAACATCAAATGGTTTTGTGATGAATAAGCCATCTGATTCGATAAAAGATGGCATGGAATTTGTCTTTCTGCCCATAATTTCATTTAAAGTACTCAAGTTGTTTTCCTTCATTCTTTATATAATTGATCTTGGCTTCATAAGTTTCTTATTTTTTGTTGTTGTTTAGTCAATTTGCAGTAAGTCATCCAGTCAGATGTGAAGCCAGACTTATTAGCCACTCTTTTTGGCCCATCTCTTTCAACCATACAGTTTTTCAATTCCTCATCAATCCATGGAGCCTTAACAGTTCTAACAGTCAGTTTCTTAACAGTTGCACGTTTATCAATAATTGGAAGAAACAATTTCATAAATTCATCAAGTGCACCATCTAGATCCTCTTATTATAAAGGGCTGGGACACTGATAGACTTAATCACTTAGGGAGAGATTCTCACACACACACACACATGCATACTCTCACACACACACACACACACACACACACACACACACACACACTCTGTGTTAAATCACTGTGTGGAGAGGCCTCCCAGGGACTAGAGGGAATAAAGGGCTGGGACACTGATAGACTTAATCACTTAGGGAGAGATTCTCACACACACACACACACACATGCATACACACACACACACGCACACACATGCATACACACACACACTCGCACACATGCATACACACATACACGCACACATGCACACACACAGACACAGACACAAGCACTGTGTTTATTCTGTCACTGTCAGGTTACCACATGAAAGAGGTTTCTAACCTGCTGCGTTTGACTACAATAGAACCCATTTTTCCACAGTTATAAAGAGAAAGAGACACTCCCTAAATTAATCAGGAACACTTTCATACACACTCTTGACAGAAGGATATTACGACATTTAAAGAGGACAATTTATCAGTCAGCGGGGACTAACATGTCATCATTATTTGAAGCATGACTGGCTCAAAGGAGGTCAAAGTGGCTGCTCTGTGATGGGGTGTGTTGTCCCGAGGACCATAAGACAAACTCCTGGGTCGTGTTCAGTAGGTGGAGAAGGATCAGAAAAGACCACCTGGACCAATAAGAACGCAGATGATGTCATCTGTTGCAAATAAAATTGCTTCAGTGTGCCTTTCTCAACAGGACCCTTAGTTTTCTATCTGCTGTGTGAGTTGGTAGTTGTGACTGATCTGGGGCCTGTATCTACAAAGTGTCTCGGAGTAGGAGTATCCACATAGTGTCTCAGAGTAAGAGTGCTGTTCTAAGATCAGTTTTGCCTTCTAAATCATAATGAATAACAGGGAGGTCTGATCGAAGATCAGCAGAGCTACTCTGAGATGCTTTGTGGATATGGGCCCTGGTCCCTCTGTTGTTGCTATATGAGGTGGTGTCTTATTCTGGTGGTGTCTTATTCTTCTGTAGTTGCTATGTGGGGTACTGGTGTTGTCTTATTCTTCTGTAGTTGCTATGTGGGGTACTGGTGGTGTCTTATCCTTCTGTAGTTGCTATGTGGGGTACTGGTGTTGTCTTATCCTTCTGTAGTTGCTTTGTGGGGTACTGGTGGTGTCTTATCCTTCTGTAGTTGCTTTGTGGGGTACTGGTGGTGTCTTATCCTTCTGTAGTTGCTATGTGGTAGCTTATCCATCTATACACCTGCTGTGTGTCTCTGATGCCAAACAGAAGACAACAATCTCGGTGGGGAAGGAGCAGACACTGACTTGCTCTCTCTCTCTCTCTCTCTCTCTCTCTCTCTCTCTCTCCAGCATACAGAAGGGTTTAAGAAGCGTTGGTTCACCCTAGACCACAGACGTCTCATGTACTACAAAGATCCCCTGGTAAGACTGGTTTCACATGCGCGCACACACACTTTTCCCAGGTAGGCTCTTATAGGCCAGTCACTTGATATCAAAACGTTTGAAAGGACTTCATACTGACTGATGAAGTTTCCCCTTGCTGTATCAGGTTAGTACAACATGTTCTGTGTTAGTTTTAACAAAGAGCTGCTATGTAGAGGAGACTCGCTAGACAGTAATCTGATACTTCTATCAGAAGACTATCACATACACACATCAAACATGACTCCAAAGACTGCACACAGAAACTACCAGTGATGCACACACAGACACACACACGCACACACACCAAACCATGACTCCAAAGAGGCAGAGAACTCACTAGCACCCTCTCAACTCACCTCACATCAACGCCTAAACTAGTAATGGACATTCTGTAGAGTTGGTATGAGGGTGATGTCGTGCTCAACTTAGCGTGCTAGTGTGGTTTTAATCACCCAGCAGTCGTCATCACACACTTACAACAATGGAAAGTGGAAAGCACAGGGAGCGCTAGGGAGAGCCAGACCTAGCCTGATGAACTAGCTCACTAGTGCACTTTGGAAAAGAAAAGGGGAGCCTCCCACTCTAATGGCTCCGATGCAATATGTTGAATAATCCAACGTTTGGACAGCTAAGCTGCCTTCATCAAGGTTTCACACTGGGGCTGTTACAGAGAGCCATAGACAGGCTTTGGTGAGGTTTGGAGCCGTTATAGAAATAAAGAGATTTGAAGTCTTCCAACTACTTCCTAAATGCCCCCCTATTCCCTTTATAGTTCACTACTTTTGACCAGGGATCTTAAGGCTCTGGTCAAAAGTAGTGCACTATAAAGGGAATAGGGGGCCATTTGGGATGCAGCCTCGTCTGTTTGATGAAGTAGACCAAGTTGTATAGCCAGCCAATGCAGCCAGCCAGAGACCGGCTTTGACCAGCACTCTCTCGCCAGCAGAATATAAATACATCATGAGCAGTGTTAGCGGATAATTGCTGCAAAGGTTTTACGTGAAAGAAGCTGGTCAGTGAATGGCAGTTTTAAGAAGTAGAATGTGAGAATAAGTCAACGCTACAATGTAACTGTATGGATATTCTGTACAGAACGCTACAATGTAGCTGTATGGATATTCTGTACAGAACGTCACGCGACAGGTTAAGTTGTGTGTAGACTCACCCTCGCCTCACCCCCTCTACCTCATCCTCACCCCCTCTGTCTCATCCGGTCTACCTCACCCTACCCCCTCTACCTCACTCTCACCTCACCCCCTCGACCTCACCCTCCCTCCCTACCTCACTCGCCTCACCCCCTCTACCTCATCCTCACCCTCTGTCTCATCCGGTCTACCTCACCCTACCCCCTCTACCTCACTCTCGCCTCACCCTCAACCTCACCCTCCCTCCCTACCTCACTCTCGCCTCACCCCCTCTACCTCATCCTCACCCCCTCTGTCTCATCCGGTCTACCTCACCCTACCCCCTCTACCTCACTCTCGCCTCACCCCCTCTACCTCATCCTCACCCCCTCTGTCTCATCCGGTCTACTCTCACCCTACCCTCTACCTCACTCTCGCCTCACCCCCTCTACCTCATCCTCACCCCCTCTGTCTCATCCGGTCTACCTCACCCTACCCCCTCGACCTCACCCTCCCTCCCCTACCTCACTCTCACCTCACCCCCTCTGACTCATCTGCTGTCGTGGAAAATGGTTCCTCAAAAATATGAAACTCTTACAAGAACTTGTGAATTCAAAAAGACTTTAATACACGTAACAAAGTCTTGAGCCGGTCCATGAAACGACTGCCTCTACTCATCACAGGGCTCTGTTTATATACCTTTGTAGCACACGGGTACATTCCCATCTATGTATATGATTTCTCCTTGCCACCATTATCCTCCAATCAGAGCTCTTGCTTGTTTACGCCCAGTAACGCCCACCTCTGTTCCAAGTTTAGATTATAATAGTGGCAAGCTTCTAGACCTTAATGTATTAAATCAATGGATTAAATCAGCATTACATCTTTCCCTGATACGTCTATGATCTCAATGCCCTGTTCTCTGCATATGGAAAAATAGCTTGTCCTTGCCTCTCTTCACCACATTCTTTGTCTTCACACTTGCTTGCTGTCACTCATACTTGACATTTGGTTGGGCTATATTATTAGTACTGCAAGCACTTGACCTTTAACTTATAGTTTCTGTCTTTCCTAAGTCCTTATGCTTCCACTGTTCGCCTGTCTGATTATACAGACAGTTACTTGACTCTATGTCTGACTTTTAACATATGTATTTACGGGTCTCAGCTTTGTACCCTTGTCACCAGCCGAGACAACCTTTGGCATGTGTTCTGCTGAACAGTGACAAGCCTACTAGTGTCATCCTGCTTTCTATGTGTCCTGTGTAATTAGTGATATGCATGTTTGTTAAGGGAAAGGAGAAAAGACAATTAATGTCATCAAATTATCCCCTACACTGCCTCCTCTACCTTGCCAGGATGCCTTTGCCAAGGGTGAGGCTTTCCTAGGGCACCAGGACCAAGGTTACAGCGCTAGCCCCGGCCTTCCCGCCGGAACCCACTGCAACGGCGCCTGGCAACACGGCATCACCATAGTGACACCGGAGCGCAGCTTCCTGTTTACCTGCGAGACGGAAGTTGAGCAACAGGATTGGCTGAAACACTTCAGTGATGTCATCAGCATCCAAATGTCCCCTCAGGAGTACTCAAGTAAGAGATTACAACCTCTTATTAAAGGTTTATATAGTGTTTAGTAACATCTATGTGTGTTTATAAGCATACCGATGTCCCCTCAGGAGGACTCCAGTAAGAGAGGACAATCTTGTACTATTTATAAAGGGTTTATAAACATATATTGCTGTTAATGTTTATTATGAAGTGTTTATTAACATCTGACCTCATGTTTGTGTTTTGCAGTGGAGGCTATGTTCAGACATAAGCATTGATGGACCTGTGGCCTGATGGACTCTTCCTTCTCCCATCCTCCTCTCCTCTACCCGTCTGCTATTCCTCCTCTCATCCTCCTCTCCTCTACCCATCCTGGAGATCACCAAAACGTTTGAATTAGGTTTGGCTGTCCTTGCCTAAGAAAGAAAGATGTACAAACACACTACACTGCAGCAGTACCTGTCATCATGGTCAACCATTGTGCCTTACACTAAGTCCTTATTTTAATGTCTCAGATCAATGTAGATTTTTCCATTTAAAGTTCCCTATTAATATCTTAGAAATTGTGTTTTTGATGGGTGAGTTTTGTTAGGAGATATGTAAGATATTTGCGCCATTTGAATATAACCATGGATAATGTCCAACCCTCTTAGAGTTGTGTAGAAACAGTTAGTGGGGGGTTTTGTGGTGTTTCAAGAATATCACAGATCTCTCTTTCTACATATCCTGTATGATATTTCCACCCTGTTATTTTAAGGTATTATACAACCTATTTAGACTGAGAAGACATTCAAATAATATATAATTGATTGATACATATTTGTGATTCATCCCATGTCATGCTTCTATAAGTGTTATCAAGGGTGTTTTCCATTATAGAAGAAGATTGGTTATACATGATCATGTTCGAGGTACTGCAAACCATCAGTTTCACCATGTTTTATGAATCCATATATTGGTCCTTGTCTCCTCTCCTTTTAAAGATGTCAATGATTTGAAAAGGACTTTGAATGAGTTCATTAGTGAGATGTAGAGATTGAATGATATGTCAGTGTGTGTGTTAATGAATATACGTCAGTGTGTGTGTGTGTGTGTGTGTGTGTGTGTGTGTGTGTGTGTGTGTGTGTGTGTGTGTGTGTGTGTGTGTGTGTTTATGTATGCTAGGTTGTATGCGTCCTTGTGCATGCATGTGTTCGTACCTGCGTTTGTGTGTGTGTCAATTGCATTGTGTGTGTGTTTTAGTGCCAGCGAGCCAGGGGTGTTTAAAACTGCACCCAGGTGTTTAAAGAGAGAAAGGCCAGGGCTGAGGTGAATCGCTCATAAATCCATAGTCATCCTGGGTTACACCTATATGAGAGAGAGAGAGAGAGAGGAGAAAGAGAGCAGGGGAGAGGTAAAGGGCACAAAGAAAGAAGGAAAGGGGTCAGAGAAGGAAAGAGAATAGAGGAGTGCAGTTGAAAGACATCAAAGAAGACGGACACAACAAAACGCGTATGAAGAGCTCTGGAATGAAATACTAGAAGGGACCTCAGTTACTCTATTGGAACACCCCAACATTGACCTATTGAGAGGTACCAAAAATGACCGTCCACCATGCCAGCTGAGAACACAAGGCAAACTAACCTCTGGATACAGTCTGAGAGCTTCTGAATCACCACAAACTTACCAACGACAACACACTGTCAACTCAGGACATCAAGCTACTTCCACTCCCAAGTCACCGGTGCGGTTCAAGTCCACCAGACTGAAGCGTCTGTCTGTTCTACAGTATCGCCTGGATTTTGTCCGGCACCCGCCGGAAGGAAAGGATCATGGGAGCTTGGAGGAGCTGGAGCAGGGACGTGAAAACGTCTCGAGATAAGAGACACTCGATGAGGTGGACTTGTCAGCCATGTCCTGGTTCACCTTTAGACTACCCTGCAGATTACCAGTAGTAGTGGAACTGAAGCCACTGTTGAAGCAGCACTACACACTGCCTGTTTTCCGATTGGATTTAGATTCAATTTAGATAAGAGTCAGAAGGCCAATGACGATTTCAGTGTTTTCAAGTCAAATTTTATTTGTCACATACACAGTTTCCAGCAGGTTTAAAAGGTGCAGTGACGTGCTTACGTGCTCCCTCAACAAGGCAGTACAAATGTAGTTTTTGTCTTGTTTTGTCTGTTTTTTACTGGATCTTATGCAGTGAGGAAAGTTGCTTTAAATTCTTAATAATTCTCTATTCACTCCAACATGGAACACTTTAAAATCTGTTTGGAATCCATAAGCAACTCTTTAAAATCTTTCTGAATACTAAAATAATAACAGTTTATTCCAGTAAAGCTATCACTTCATTGTAGGGACGTGCTGGCCTTATTTATGAACTCAAACCTATCCCCAACAATGAACCAGAGCCAGACGCCCATCCTGGCCTCCATCTCCCCCCAGTCAGGGCATGGTTCTGGGGGCTCTGGCGGTGTCTCTGGAGGGGGTTGGGGTTTGTGGGTGACCTCTCTCCTCGGCGCTACCCTCTTAATCATGCTCGCAATGGGGGTGGCGGGCAACATCTACACCCTCTTCATCATGCGTTCCGCGGCTCTCCGCCGATCCGGCTCTATGTACGTCTATATACTCAACCTTGCCCTCGCCGACCTCCTCTACCTCTCTACGATCCCATTCGTCATCTGCACCTACTTTGCTCACGATTGGTTGTTTGGCGAGTCCGGTTGCCGGGTCTTCCTGAGTCTCGATCTCCTCACCATGCACGCCAGCGTCTTTGTCCTCGTCGCCATGTCGTTGGAGCGTTACCGGGCCGTGGCGAAGCCGTTTGACGCCCAACGATCCAGCACGCGGGGACGGAAGGTAGTGGCGGCCGTCATCTGGTTCGCGGCGTTTGTCCTGACACTACCCATGATGATTATGATACGGCTGAGGGAAGGGAAGTCGAACGCGGCCGGGAACGTCAAGCGGATCTGTTACCCGACGTGGACCCGAGAGGCCTTCAAGGCCTACCTCACCGTCTTGTTTCTGACCAGCGTCCTCGTACCGGGGTTAGTCATTGTTGGTCTCTACGCTGGCCTAGCACGTCGATATTGGACTGCTCAGGCTAGCCTGGGAGGAAGCAGCCGTTCAGCGAGAAGACAAGGCTTAAAACAAAAGGTAGTAACAATGATTTTTTGTATTGTTGTGGCGTACTGGGTGTGTTTCCTGCCTTTCTGGGGGTGGCAGTTGGCACAGTTATTTTCCCCACAGTCCCTCAGGGCTCTGTCTCCGGCCACTCACAGTTACATGAATTTCTTTGTAACGTGTCTAACCTATGGGAATAGCTGTATTAACCCTTTGTTGTACACCCTCCTGACCCGGAACTATAAGGACTATCTGGCTCAGAAGGGTCTGAGCACAGGGTCAAATAGGGGAGACCTGGGGTCGGCAGCCGAAGCACCCCTACAGGATCTATAATCAGAGTAGAGGTGACCTGGGGTCAGCTGCCGAATAACCCCTACAGGAAATAGAGGAGAAGAGGGGGAAGTATTTTGACGTGACACAAGTAGGAACTATTGTACTTCACTTAAATCCTTTTTATCCTGGGGAGGATAGGTCATCCATGCAGGAACTATAAAAGAGGGGGAGTTATTCTGACGTGACACCAAGAGCACTATTGCCAAAGCATTTCTGATACAACATTTGTATCTTTTCACACTGAAGAGTACCTTGGATTTGGTGAAAACATGAGGACATTTCTTTATAGTTGTTGGGGCAAGAGCAGCCTTTTAGTAGTCAGTGCGGCATAAACTTGACCTAACAACATGGCTTACTCTAAACTCAGTAGTTTTTGTATTTTTACATAATCTGAATATTATTGGTGTATATAGTTATACAGATGTTGGATCTTAATTTATGGCAGTTTGCTACAACAGGAAAATAATCCTGCAGCAACAAGAAATGTGAATTATTATGTAGATTATAATTAATGGACGTTTTCTGTAGGGATTGATAGATTTTTCGTAAGGGAAAATCAAGTCTGAAATTTCAAAGTGGAAATTACTAATTTATGAAGCCTTGTTAAACCTCAAACCTCTAATTGTTTAATTTCACACATTACAGGAAGGTTGTCCTGCAACAGGGTGATCAAATTAAGATCCTACATCTGTAGCAATAGCTTTGCATTTGTCATGTAGGCTGCTGTATTTCTTGTCATATATTGACATGAATGTCATTTAACCAGTCACTATGTCTTTTTTTTTCTTACTTCGACTTTGTTGTGATATTGTCAAAAATGTGTCAAGATAATGTTCTTGGTTGGTTTTCTCGTCTTTCTAATAAAGTTTTGACAGATTGATTTTGAGGTAAAATGACTACGATATTGCCCTCTGCTGGCAAAAAAAAATTAAAAATTACATTCCAAGATTTCAAAGGGCACCAACCGCCAAGTCAATAAATGCCATCACATATATCAGCAATTGTAAAGAATGCACTGTGTCTCCCATTGGTGGCTAGTTTCCTCACTATATGTGTCTATGATAAATCCCACTGACACACACACACACACACCTACCCCTACCTCCGCCCCCAACACACACACACACCTTCCCTAACCCCCCCCAACACACACCTACCCCTAATCCCCACACACACACACCTACCCCTACCTCCGCCCCCAACACACACACACCTACCCCTAATCCCCACACACACATACCTACCCCTACCTCCCCACACCTATCACTACCTTACCCCCACACACACACACACACCTACCCCTACACCCCCACACCTACCCCTACCTTCCCCACACACACACTCTCCAGACCACCGCCTCTCACCAGGGAATGTGGTCTCACCATGCAACATTCCAAAGCCTTGAGGCAGGTCTCTTCGTGTTGTCTTGTAAATTGTCTCTCAGGAATGTCTAGCGTTATTCATCCTGCCAAAATAGACTAACAGGACCTACAGAACCACACCACAGACTGGACTGCTTGGATACAGATTATATGAACCATTTGGTCTGAATAACTTGAGTTGATTGATATTAATTGTCCTTCAACTGACAGATCTTTACTTAATTGCTTTAACTGAAAGTTAGTTACTTGAGTCCAGTTTATGTCAGTCAACATCTAATATGTGTTTTTTAACCCAACTCCCCCTGAGGCACTCAGAGAGGGAGGTCACAGCCAATTATCAACGACAACCCTGGAGCGATCAGGGTTAAGTGCCTTGCTCACGGCCACATCAACAGATTTTTCACCTTGGCTCTGGGATTTGAACAAGCAACTTTTTGGTTACCGGCCCTACGCCCTAACCACTAGGCTGCCAGCCACCCTTGATAGCTTGTTGCTCAGCCTTAGTCATGACTCAGCACTGATCAACATCGGTCATAAAGAGAGTTAGCATTGAATTGGTATCAACCACTACTACTACTAGAAGGCCACATGTGAGTTCAGTCCACTGATGTTCCAGTTCACCCAGGAGACAGACAGGAGGCAGGCAAACAGGCAGACAGGAGGCAGGCAAACAGACAGGAGGCAGACAGACAGGCAGGAGGCAGACCGACTAACAGGCAGACAGACAGGAGGCAGACAGGCAAGTCAGTGACAATAGACTACAAGTGAGTACACTGACCTAGTGAGTTTACAGTCAATTATTTTATGGTGGGAGACCATGGTTAACACCCAGGCTACACTAGTGTGTGTGCAGAAGAGGATTGACACCCAGGCTACAGTTTAATAAACAGTAATGTGTCTCGTTCGGATGATGTCATGACTGAACGCTATACGAGTATGGGGGCAGGGGGGTAGAGGGAAAGAGAGATAGAGGGAAAGAGAAACGAGAATACACTAAATCAAATCGAAGTTTATTGGTTGCGTACACAGATTTCCAGATGTTATTGCAAGTGCATCTAAACGCTTGTGTTTCTATCTCCAACACTAGTGAGTAAGGAAATAAAGATTTGGGCTCTCGTTAAGGACACACCAAAAGCATTCAAAGATGATACAAAGGCCACATAAAGATATTGAAAACATTGTTTGCTTTCACAGCGGTTTTATTAACACATCTGGAATGGTCTCCAAAGGTTTCAGGTAGAAGTACATTTGGCAGTGGCGCCACCTAGTGGGGTTTCCTCTCACTACACAACGTACACAACAAGAGCTCTGAGTTGGTATAAATAAATTCACAGGTATTGTTTCAAAGGATTTAGACAACTGTCAGAGATTAAAGGTCAACCTCTATTTGACCTTAAAGCTGATGACCTTGACATCTCCGTCAACCATGATGTGGTTGTACTTGCAGTCGCCAAGGCGATTGGGGAAGTCCATCATGTGACCGTCTGGCAGCTTGATGTAGAACTGCTCATTGGTGAAGTTGAGGACCAGCTGGACGGAGGGATGAGAGAGAAAGAGAGAGAAATGTTTAGATTCTCATTTACCAGCCATGTGTCTTGTAGTCTGCAGTCTGTAGCAGTCAGGCATGGGAGGCTAGAATCTTTGAGGCAAATTATAATGATCTACTGCTTCATTTCTGTAGACTTTATTTGAACGGCTCCTGGTTAATGACTTATTTGTAATGATTCAATTCAGCAGTTAGGCGGGCTTACACTGGCTTCCTAGTGAGCCACATCTGAGCCATTGAGATGAATTACTAAACCATAAAACGTGTATCTCCTCTATCAGATGTACTTATACAATAGATGCAGTTATAATCACCAGTGTAGACTAACTGCAGACTCTATAACTGTTAAATATTATATTTTGCAGTTAGAGTCAAACCAGACTGACCTATGATCAAATGTTAAACTGGTGATTATTACCTTATCACACACACACGCGAGCACACACACACACACACACACACACACACACACACACACACACACACACACACACACACACACACCTTGAACTGCTCTCCATCCTGGAAGGGGAAGTGTCCTTCCATGAGTTCATCTCCCCAGCTCCCTCCAGACAGAGAGTTACACACGATTTGTCCGTGGCTGAAACGAGGGTTGAAGTGGAGGGCGAAGTTGTCACTGTCGTGGCCGATGTTGATGGAGAAACTATGGGCGGGTAGAGATGGAGGAGGAGGGAGATTTAGAGAGAGCGAGAAAAAGAGAGAGAGAGATGGGGGGGATAAAAATGAAAAATGAAACAGGAAATGAGATATGATCATTCAGCCCAAAAAATTTAACACAATAAGTTCTCCATGCTTGTGGTTTGTTTCTGTTTAGCCAAATTGAAATGAAACCATGTCAATAACCTCGGCAACCTTATTGTATGTATATTGTGGGCTGCAAAGGCACCCAATGTGACATCCAGGGCTACAAACACCGAAACCAATAGCTGAAACCAATAGCTGAAACCAATAGCTGAAACCAATAGCTGAAACCAATAGCTGAAACTAATGGTGACTTGTACGTGCACTGTTTGCAGTGTTTCCCATATATACTTCTTGTTGGTGGGCTGCGAAATACCCCAAAAGTACAACCAGGGCTACAAGCACCAAAACATTTAATTGAAACCAAGAGTGTCAGGGTTCTGCTACATCTTGGGAGTGAGCAGTGGGCGAGCCACTAGGAGTGTCTCTAGGACTAATGCCAGGGGAAACACTGTGTTGGGTTTGGGTTGAAAGGTGAACTGTCAGGATCTTACTTAGAGGCTCCAGACTTGGCCTTCCCTGTGAACGTCAACTCCTGGCCCTGTTTGAAGGACATGTTCTCCACACGGAACGTCTAGGAAGGAGAAAGGAGAAATTAGACAACTAAGAGGTAAACAAACGGGATAAATACACAGTAATACGCTTCTTACTGCACTGAGCTCCTAGAAAACAGTTACCGTGCCAAATGAACAAATAGCAAAGACTAAGAGTAAATGAGAAGTGGTGAAAATAAAACTCATTGGTCTGCAGAGTTTGGTTCCCGTAACAGGGATAATGTTCATCTAGGCCCAGTTGACATGACGATGGAGTTGACATGACGATGGAGTTGACATGACGATGGAGCTGTGAACCTTTAGTTGATCATCCTTAAGTGTCAATGACATCTGTATGAACCTTGTATGACCTTTGTGTTTCTGTAAACGTTGTTATCCATAACTGTGGCATGTACTACTGCATGAACTTTACAGCACAGGAGGCTGCTGAGGGGAGGACATCTCATCATTATGACCGGAATGGAGTGAATGGAATGGTATCAAACACGTGGAAAACCATGATGAGTTCCATACCACTCCATTCACTCCATTCCAGTCATTACTATGAGCCTGTCCTCCCCAATTAAGATGCCACCAGCCACCTGTGCTTTACAGATTCCTATCAGCATGTCTGAGGTGCACATGTAACCACGGTAACAGAACCTAAGGTCAGGTTATCTAGTTCAGTGTTAATGATCAACCTTATTGGGGTAGTGAGTGAAACACCCACGGGTAATAAAACCATATCTGGGTCCCAGATCTGTTTGTACTAGACGACTCCTATGGTAATTGTCACGCCATGTTTGCACAATCATATCTGGGATCAGTCATAAAATACCGAACACAGGGTCATAAAAGCTGGAAAACAGGAACTAAACGTTGTTTGAATGCTGTTTGACCGTTGAGAGGGTCACGAAGTGGTCACAAGGAGACAGTAAAGTCATAAATGGTTTACAACACAGACAGTCCGTTGGACAAACAGAGGATGAAACTGGTGATTCAAAGATGGGGTAAGACCCTTCCACACCCTCTGTCTGTCCCACAATCTGTGGTATGTGTGTGCGTGCATCATCAATAATGCTATTGAGATTCACATAATACCTCCCTTCAAACAATCATTGGTTGGATCTAATAAATGATAGGCATTGTGTCCTCTGTATCAATGGGTCAATGTCCCTGGTATCACATGGTATTAGTCACGTAGAAGAAATAGTAGTTAGACCCTATACCTGGGCCACACCTTAGAACACTGCACCACCTGTCTCTGTATCTCAGATCAATTATTAGTTCATCATCAAACAGTCTCCAATGAACTCTCAAAAACTCTGTAACTCGTTGGGAATAGAATCCATTGACGTTGTACACTTCTTGTGGTTCAAAGCAGCAAAGTTAGCCACATTTATATTGTGACACAGAATATTTCTAGACTGCTGAACGATTGGGTATCCTACGATCTACAACCCTAATCTAGTGCACCTGATTGGAATAATTAAGCTGGTTGATAAGCTGAATCAGGTACGTTATACAACTGGGATTGGAGTGGAAACCTACAGGAGCGTAGCTCTCCATGAACAGGGTTGGAGTGAAAACCTACAGGAGGGTAGCTCTCCATGAACAGGGTTGGAGTGAAAATCTACAGGAGGGTAGCTCTCCAGGAACAGGGTTGGAGTGGAAACCTACAGGGGGATAGCTCTCCAGGAACAGGGTTGGAGTGAAAACCTACAGGAGGGTAGCTCTCCATGAACAGGGTTGGAGTGAAAATCTACAGGATGGTAGCTCTCCATGAACAGGGTTGGAGTGAAAATCTACAGGATGGTAGCTCTCCAGGAACAGGGTTGGAGTGGAAACCTACAGGGGGATAGCTCTCCAGGAACAGGGTTGGAGTGGAAACCTACAGGATGGTAGCTCTCCAGGAACAGGGTTGGAGTGGAAACCTACAGGGGGATAGCTCTCCAGGAACAGGGTTGGAGAGACCTGATGTAAAGGCTGTAGAATATACATGTGTCATCCTGTTACTTTTTACAACCCTGAATCCAACTAATCACCAGACTCTAACCACTCACAATAATTCAAAGTACATCAAGATAAGGAACACTATTGCAAAAGACCACAACGAACCACATATTGATTTAATGGACTGTCACTGTAGTATAATAAATAATATTGGCAATGAA
Organism: Brachymystax lenok tsinlingensis; assembly: GCA_030435695.1. Lineage (NCBI taxonomy): Eukaryota > Metazoa > Chordata > Actinopteri > Salmoniformes > Salmonidae > Brachymystax > Brachymystax lenok. The sequence continues at coordinate 30,186,727 of CM059812.1, read as the reverse complement.
AGCCTTTTAATCACAGACTCATATTAAATGCCAGTTGTCCCAAGGTTCTGTGTACTGTGATAATAATAATCATGATAACACGGTATCAAAGGAAAACATCAGTTTCAGGAGCTGCACACAAACCTTACCCGCTAGCTCCCTGTCCCTCTACCTTGTATTGATTTTCCTTTGAAAGGGAGGTGTTTAAACAATGCATATGACATGCTATAGTATGTAGAAAGTTTGAAAGCAGAGAAAGTTGATAAAAGAATAGTTCTGAATTAATTACAGTCATACATACCATCTTGGCGGACTTCTCTCTGAAATCTCAGCAGAAAAAGCCTGAAAAGTGAGAAAGTTTTCATTGTACAGTCTGGTATTGTAGAAAGGGCAGGGTTTAGAATTTTGTACTAGCCAATAAGAGAATGGGTTGTAAAAGTGGTGACCAATCAGGGCCAAGAATATCACTAGCCTACATTTCCAATCAAGCAATAGAAGGAAGCAGTGGAGGTTACTGAGGGGAGGACTGCTCATAGTAATGGCTGGAATGGACTCAATGGAATGGTATCAACCACATGGAAACCATTCCAGACATTATTCCAGCCATGAATATGAGCCATCCTCCCTTTAGCAGCCTCCAAAGTCAAATATATTTGGAGGGAGTTGCCAGAGAATGTATCAAATGACACCATATTCCCTATATAGTGTACACATTTATTTTTTATCAGGGCCCATAGAGTTCTGGTCAAAAGTAGTGCGCTATGTAGGGAATATGGTACCATTTGGGACATATTTCTCAACAGGGTGGAGGGCTCTATCAATTTGATTTCTTTCCTTTTTTTTAAAATTCTTTCTCGTTTCATTCTTCTTCAATTCAGCCTGTAGTAGGGTGTTTCTGAGTCTTACACAACAAAACGGGACGTTTTAGTGATTCTAGTACTGTCAAAGTAGGTGTCCATCCACTGTATTTTGGCCAATGAAACTGCGATCTAGTGGTAAATATAGTTACTACACACATTACTTACCGTACAGTATTTTAATATTTTATTCAAATATTTGCTGTAAGGCGTTTCTATAATCGTGCACACACTATGTTATGTGTGCATATGACACATTGAAAGTAAGAGAAAAATGTCTTGATTTTCTGTTTGTGGGAAATAATTCCATTCTGTGTTGAACACCTGTCAACGTTCAAGAACCTAGGGGTGGAGCTTTGAGTACTGTAGTACTGTAGCCAATCCCGCTTCTGTATTTAACATAGGGGCGGGCCACACTCAAATAGCAAACCTTGTATGTACACTACTACTTCTGGTATGTTGAATTTATATGTTTACCTAACATTACTAATACAACTTGAATTGCTAAGTGAGGGACGTTTGAGCCAAATTTAAACCGTAAGCAGTTGCTGTACGAAACTGTTTGCATGTATTGCATCATAATATGTTTGTGTCAGTAGCAAGCTTGGTTTGTGAGCTAACGTTAGCTTAGCTATGTTATGCTAGCAGTTTGTGATTTAATTACTTTTTTTTTCTGAAGGTTTGGGGAGATGGCGTCGTTGGCAGCAAAAGAGCCAGGGCTAACCCCGGGGACATTACCGAAAGAGGAATCTGTAGTACCAGTTTCTATATTCGCACCGGACTGTGGGGATGACCTTTCAGGGGGAGAGTGCTTCGAAGACGGAGAGAATGTGAACGGCGAGTCCGAGGATCATTTAGACTTTACTAGCAAAGTAGGCCCTGCTCCCGACTCAGCAAAAGCTATATGCATGCGTGGATTTCAATTTAACACCAGCTTTAACAAAAATATGTTGCTATTTCTATGAAAGTGACACATTTATAATACCATTTCATTTGGTTGAATTATGACCGGACACGTATCTTTTCGAGTGACCAGTACCCACCAAAACACAATGAATGAATGACACGTATATATATATATATATATATATATATATGTGCCACTGTGTCGACACTACAGTTGGCGAAACAACCAACGATGATTTGACCTGATTTAGGCCTGGGAAACTCGAGTCCTCTAAGGCCTGATCATGATTAGTTGATTATTGGAGTCAGGTGTGTTAGCTGGGGCTGGGTCAAAAGGGACACCAATCAGGCTCATGAGGACTGGAGTTGCCCAGGCCTGAAACCTATATTTGTCTTGCAAATGTAATTTATTTCAAATAAGAAAGTGTGGATTAAACATATGTTCATAATTGCATGAATCATCATGCATGTGCACTTGTACAACTTGGTCAGGCTTGCCAGAAGCTAGGCTACGTCATTGTAATGTCAACAAACGACCCAGGCCTAGCTACTTGCTTCAATATTTGCATGCTGTCTGTCTGGCCATTCTTACTTTGTTTTGTTAGTATTATACTGCCCTGTCCTCTACTGGACATTCTGTAATGTTACATCTTATTTACAACGTAAATAAAAAATGTATCACAAAGTCCAGTTTACAATAAAAATGTTATTGTAAACACATTTGTCTAAGTTTCTGTCAATTATCAAACAACCATAACACCAGTGAATGAACCTAAAATATATTCTCTCTCTTTCCTAGCTGACTCTGGTCAGCCCCACAGGAGAACAGTATGACTCGTTACTACGGCAACTCCGAGAGAGGATGGATGAAGGATGTGGGGAGACCATTTATGTTGTGGGAGTGGGCTCAGGTGAGAAGGGACAACTTACTTTCCTAGCTTAGTTTCAGTCCATATACCTAAACCATACAACAGAACACATGGTGCTCATGTGTAAACATCTCCAATAAGAACACAGATCAATGGTGACCACCTTACAGAACACAGACCTGATGTCCCAGATCAGTTGTGCTTTTTGTCAGTTGGTTAAACACAACCAGTCAGGCTAGTGTCAACCCCCAAAGCTGGGCACAGTGCGCAGGTTGACTAGGCTACTTGTATTGCCTGGGGTTATTTGGCATGTGAAATTACATGTAGATCAAGGACTGTCAACAGAGTTAGACCTACATGCAGTTCAACACTGAAAGAGAGGGCGCATCAGTTGTCACAATATATAAGAGGTATTTTTGGACGGTCGAAAGAATGTATTATAAGCAAAAAAATATATAATACATTCTTGAAGGACGCATTCTACATTTGGATTGGTTTGAGGTCTGCGGAGCGATGCACTTGTATCTTAAGCATCGGTTCCCGATTCAAATGTTTATCAGTGAATGTTACATCCTTAGCTAGTGTTTTTCAGACTTAACTAGCTAACTTGTTTATCCTTATTTAACCCTTTAATGGTCAACCAGCCTCCACCTTCTCAGCTTCTGCTCCATTGTTCCTATAATTTGCCCAAACATTAATGGAACTACTATAGCTACATTAACTGATGTAAACTGGAAATGCAGTCAAGTACCCTGTAATTAAGGCCTTATGTCTGGGTAAAGCCACAAGCATGGGCGTTCTCCGAGTAATGGGCAGTGTGGTTAAAGCGTAAGGCTTTCTATCCCCACCCATCTTCTCTCTCGATCAGACGGAGGTGACTATGGTCTGGACGAGGGCGACATGGAGGCGTCAGTGGCCACGGTTCAATCCCTGTGTGAGCAGATCGAGGCAGACATGATCCTGCTGAGAGAACGTAGCGACGCAGGGGGGAAGGTACGAGACTACCTCATCCGCAGACGGGTCGGAGAGGAGGACTTCCTGGAAGTGAGGTGAGGAGGAGGGAGGGATAGAGAGGGAGATGAGAGGGCGGGGGTGTGTACAAGACGACCTCATCTGCCGACAAGTCGATAGAGGGAGAATGGGATGCCGGGGAGGAGGAGAGAGAGAGGAGGAAGGTAAGAGATTGATTGAGGGGTAAATTTGTAAATGTATTATTAGGTCTTCTCAGAGGGGAAAGAAGTTGGGGTTTGCTTTCAGGATCATAACAGCTCTCTGTCCTCTAACTTCTCTCTCCCCTTCCCATACAGGGTGGCGGTGGTGGGTAACGTGGATGCCGGTAAGAGCACCTTGCTGGGGGTGTTGACCCACGGGGAGCTGGACAACGGCAGGGGGTTTGCCAGGCAGAAACTCTTCCGACACAAACACGAGATGGAGAGCGGCAGGACCAGCAGTGTGGGGAACGACATCCTGGGCTTCGACCAGAAGGGACAGGTAAGAGTGATGACTTAGAGGTGACTTGGGGTTGACTAAACCTCTTAAGGAGCCCCACTCCCGACACTACCCGGTGAAATGCAAGGGGCCAAATTCAAAATCCAAAAGTTGAATTATCAAAAGCTCTGCTTCTTGGCAATATCACAGCGTTGTCAGATTTCAAAAAGGCTTTACGGCGAAAGCACTACATTTGATTGTTTGAGGGTAGCACCTCCAATTTTTTTTTCTATTACCATAAATTCATAAACCATCGCGGTTCACACAAAACACATTTCACAGCGAAAACAAATCAATTACCTTTTGAAGAACTTCTGCTGAGGGCTTCCCAAGTGTCCAACGAAGACAATCCATGGTTCTTTTGTTAGAAAAAGTCATGTATTATATCCATAAATCTCTGTTTGGTTGGTGCGTTATGATGAGAAAATACAGCGTCCACTCGCCCATTGAACCGTGAAGAGAACTCGTTCAAACTATACCTATAAACTTGTCCAAGAACAATCAAACATCATTGATAATGTATCCTTAGGAACACTTTTATGTATATTTAGTATAATATTTCAACCGGAATATAAACTGGGCGATAGGAAAGGAAAAAACCACAGCGCGCGCAAGCCTGTGAACGCGCATCCTCTTCTGTTTACTTCTTGTGACCACTTGCTAATTCTTCTTCTATTACCATCCAGATCAACTAAATAGAATCAAAACACTGTCTAGAGACTGTTGACATCCAGTGGAAGCAATAGGTACTGAATTCTTTATCCCTTATATGGTCATTTTCAATAGGGAGAGGTTCAAAATGAGGCAATGTGTCAAAATCACTTTTTCCAGGACAGACATTCCTCGGGTTTTCGCCTGCCATATCCGTTCTGTTATACTCACAGACAATATTAACACTCTTAGAAACTTCAGAGTGTTTCTTATCCAATAGTACTAATTATGTGCATATCCTATTTTCTGGGCCTGAGTGGGAGGCATTTTACTTTGAGCACGCCAGGCTCTCCAAAACCGTCACCTCGGGAGCTGCTCCCTAAGAAGTTAAGGGTCACTAAGGACATTTAGGTTGGATAGGGATGACATAGGCAGGAGATGGAGAGTGACAAGACCAGCAGTATTTAAAACGTGAACAAAGCTGACTTGGAGCCTGGTCCATTTTGACCCTAGGGGATTGTCCAGCACTTTGATTTAAACCAACCTCTCTCGGTCTCTGCTCCTAGGTGGTGAATAAGCCAGACAATCACGGGGGCAGTCTGGACTGGACCAAGATCTGTGAGAGGTCCTCTAAGGTCATCACCTTTATAGATCTGGCCGGCCACGAGAAGTACCTGAAAACCACTGTGTTTGGAATGACCGGACACCTACCAGACTTCTGTATGCTCATGGTGAGTGACGGGGGTGGTGTGTTTGTGTTTTCGTTCACTCATGGTCAGTTGCTTATCACCACAGTGAGATTGCTAATCCTCTTTCTCTCGCTCACTCTTCTACATCTCTCTCTCCTTCCATCCCTCTCTCCTTTCCTCCCTCCTCTCTCTCTAGGTGGGAAGTAATGCAGGTATTGTCGGGATGACCAAGGAGCATCTAGGTTTGGCTCTAGCCCTGAACGTACCAGTCTTTGTAGTGGTCACCAAGATAGACATGTGTCCAGCCAACATCCTAGCAGGTGAGAGATGGACTGTTGAACATGGCCCTGTTCAAATCATTATAACATTGGGGGTGGGGGGGTGTACAATGTGTGTTAATAATTGTGTGTGTATTCCAGAGACACTGCATCTGTTACAGAGGTTACTGAAGTCCCCAGGATGTAGAAAGATCCCTGTACTGGTTCAAAACAAAGATGATGTTATCGTCACTGCATCCAACTTCAGCTCAGAGAGGTAAATACCAGTGAAGTAACACAAAGTTTCCTTGTGGTGGTTTTGGTCCTTTTCCTGATTCATCTGAACAGTTTGCCACCTTGTGTGTAAGATGGCGCCGACAGGCATGGCAGCTCTGCTTCAATCTCCTAAGCAAATTTGCAGTATTTTTTTGTTTGTTTGTTATTTCTTACATTATTGGCCCAGAACATTTTTTGTGTTATTACATACATCCGGAAACAACTTTTGGATATCAGAGCAGCGGTAACTCACCAGCGACCGAAACAGAAATAAGACTTTTCTGAATTGCATCCTTTGTTCGCAATCCCCAAGGCAATTGAACTTATCCCAGAGGCTTCTCTAAAATACCACCGGGGCAGAAGAGGTATTTGGAGTGGACTTCTATAGTCCATCTCGGGAGGCATGCACACCATCCACCAATTCAGAGTACATTACTTGCTAATGTTCAGTCCCTGGACAATAAAGTAGACGAGCTCAGGGCGAGGATCTCCTTCCAGAGAGACATCAGGGGCTGTAACATACTCTGTTTCACGGAATCATGGCTCTCCAGATATACTGTCCCCATCCATACAGCCAGCTGGGTTCTCAGTACATCGCGCGGACAGGAATAAGGAACTCTCCTGGAAGAAGAAAGGCGGAGGTGTATGTTTCATGAGGAGGAGGTGAGGGCCCTGGCGGAGTGGTGCTAGGGAAATAACCTCAACGTCAACAAAACAAATGAGCAGATCGTGGTCTTCAGGAGACGGGGAGCACACCCACATCAACAGGAACGCAGTGGAGAAGGTGAAACCGGGGAAGCACTGCCTGCTCTCCAGGACACCTACAGCACCCGATGTCACAGGAAGGCCAAAAAGATCATCAAGGATATCAACCACCCGTGCCACTGCCTGTTCACCCCACTATTTATCCAGAAGGCGAGGTCAGTACAGGTGCATCAAAGCTGGGACCGAGAGAATCAAAACAGCTTCTATCTCAAGGCCATCAGACTGTTTAAATAGCCATCAATAGCTGGCCTCCACCCAGTACCATGCCCTGAACTTAGTCACTGTCACTAGCCGGCTACCACATCGTTACTCAACCATACCCCTTAGAGGCTGCTGTCCTATGTACAACGACATGGAACACTGGTCACTTTAACAATGTTTACATAATGTTGTACCCATTTCATATGTTAATATACTGTATTCTAGTCAATGCCACTCCGACATTGCTATTCCTATTATTTATATATTTCTTAATTCCATTCTTTTATTTTGAGGTTTTGTGTATTGTTGTGAATTGTCAGATATTACTTCACTGTTGGAGCTAGGAACACAAGCATTTCGCTACACCCACAATAACATCTGCTAAATATGTGTATGTGACCAATAACATTTGATTTATGGGTAACGTTATATGTCTTCTTAATCCTCCACTCTTTCCCTCTTCGTCCCATCTTTGTCTTTCTTCCTTTCTCTTCTCCCTCCTCCCCCCTTTTCTCTCTCCTCCTCTCTCCTCTTCCCCTCTCTGTGTCTCTCCCTAGGATGTGTCCAATCTTCCAGGTCTCCAATGTAACAGGAGAGAACATGGACCTTCTGAAGATGTTCCTCAACCTACTGTCTTCTAAAACCTCCTATAGAGAAGATGAGCCTGCCGAGTTCCAGATCGATGACACTTACTCAGTACCGGTTAGTACACACACCACACACACACACTCTAATCATTTAACAACCTGTGTTGTATTGACGTCTCCTATCTCTCCTCAGGGTGTGGGCACAGTAGTATCTGGCACTACGTTACGTGGATTGATACGACTGAATGACACGCTGCTGCTCGGCCCAGACCCACTGGGCAGTTTCCTCTCCATCACTGTCAAATCTATCCACCGCAAGAGGATGCCTGTCAAAGAGGTCCGGGGGGGACAGACCGCCTCCTTCGCGCTCAAAAAGGTGTGTTGTTTTTACGCATCTGATTGTAAGGCTACAACCACACAGACACAATAACACAGATGAAATGCATGCATTCATAAATTGTCTGTTTTTGTGTGTCAAAAGTTCAGCTCAAGTCAGCAACTTTTGAATAAGTTGCATATGTAAATAGGTGGACAATTGTTTCTCCAGAAAATTCTCTGACCATAATCCATCAATGGAAAAAAAACATATCCTCAATAAGCACAATTCTGACACAATGTCTGTCCTAATGTCTGTCCTCTCTCCTCTTCCCCTCTCCCCTCTTTGTTCTCCTCCAGATCAAGCGGTCCTCCATCAGGAAGGGGATGGTGATGCTCTCTCCCAGACTAACACCTCAGGCTACCTGGGAGTTCATGGCTGAGATACTGGTCCTGCACCACCCCACCACCATATCACCACGATACCAGGCTATGGGTGAGCGGCTTTCAAACGTCTGGGTGTTCATGGTTGCTTGTATACTGTGTCGATGCTTAATTTAGCATCAAAGTTTCAGCCATATTCATATTAGGTCTTAGTCTCATTTTTGTGTGATTGTAGGAGAGACAATGGGACACGTCCACGGTCGCTATGCCACTGGTATGTCAATTGTTATTTTTCGGACTTTCTCTCCCTCAGTGCACTGTGGCAGCATCAGACAGACCGCCACCATTCTGACCATGAACAGAGACTGTCTACGTACCGGGGACAAGGCTTCAGTCCACTTCAGATTCATCAAGACCCCTGAGTACCTCCACACAGACCAGAGACTGGTGTTCAGAGAGGGACGCACCAAGGCTGTGGGCACCATCACTAAGGTATGGTGTTGTAACTAGTATATGGGGTTATGAATGGTCATAGGTTCATAAAGGGTCATGGAGTATGGAGCATTAAACCCCTTAGAGAAGTATTTCACAATGTTACAATAACTCACTTCACCAGCTTTGCCGTGTGTGTGTGTGTGTGTGTGTGTGTGTGGTCAAGTGTTATGAAGGGCTTATACCTTTTTGTAAAGTGTCCCAGACTAACTCCACCTGTATGTGTGTCTCTCCAGCTGCTCCAGTCAGCCACCAAGGCCCAGCAGGCCAAGATGCAGTCCACTAAGAAGGGCACCACGTCAGCCAATGAGGAGGCAGGATCTGCACCGCGGCCCGACAGCCCCAACGCAGGACAGCTACCGGTGAGCTACCGGGGTAGGGAGGGGCTTGGACTGAACAACTGGTGAAGAAAGGGTCTACCCTGCGTTCATAACCAAGTGGGAAGGTGGTATTTAAAAACCCACTTGAACGCCCCTCCTACTGGTAATTACTAGTGGGAAACTCATCTATCATCAGAAGCTCCAACTTGTCCCACATGCTGACCTCTGACGTCACCTACTAAGGAAATTACCTCTAACAGCATTTTTGGCAGTTAAATGCAACAAAACGTTATTTATAAAAAATGTATATCTATTAATTTTTAAATACGAATTGGTTTACAAGCAGATTATGGTTGATGAAGCTTGTTGGCCATTAGCCAATCAGCTTTCCTCAACGAGTTCAAAGCACGTGAATGCATCCAACTGGTATTTACGACTTCACAACTGGTAATTAAGGCCTTCCCACTTGGTAATAAACTCAGCATTAGACATGAGGTAGGGGCTAGCTACCGGGAGGCAGAGGCTTAGAAATAACACCTGGTGGAGGGAGGGTCTTGGACAGAATGTACAGAGATGTAATGAGTAGAGCTGACATGATTCCCCAATTCTACATGACAGACAATCATCTGTTCTACACAATATATTTCTAACTAAGGAAGGGGGGTTAGAACATCCCGGAGTAAGAGGTAAAATAATCAACTCTCTGCCCTGCTGCATTGTATGCTTTCATGTCTCTAGTGTTGAGTGACTGAATGGTGTGTGTGCAGACCTGCCAACATGCAGCATTTTGCGTACCAACTACGTAGGTCTCTGTCGAGTACGCAGGTACGAGATCCCAGTTAAAAGTACGCAGAAATGAATAGGGATATTTATATATTTTATTTGTACATTTTAATTAAAAATACATCTGAGTGAATCTAACCTCCCGATTGTGGAGCTGCAGCACACAGACATGTACGGAGTTTGTGTCCACGGACATGGAGATAATAATTACTGGACGTAGCTACCCTGTGTCTGCCCCTCCTGTTGGTTGTGATGCTTTGACTTTCAGCTGTACTTAAACACATAGACAAATCCCTTTTCTACTCCGTGTTGTGGAAAGGTAAACACTAATTGTTTCTAGCTAATGTTAGTGAATATGAGATGGACATTCAGTGGGCTCTAAAGTGCCAGCAGTTCACTCACATTTGCTGGTGAAAGAAATGAAATGCAAATAGGAAAAATATCTGGTCGCATTTGTCCGAGCGTGATATACATTTAATTCTGCGCACCATTAGTTGTGTTTTCCACGCAACATTACGAGGATCACGCAACCTGATAGACTGTAACATGCTGACCACACCGCTTGCGGTATGATTTTATTTATGTATGTTATTCAATCATTGCGCCATCGAGCGTCTGCATTGCCAAGCGCTAAAATAAGTCCTGCATCTCCCATCTCCTCATTGGTTAATAGAAGCATATACCCACGTGCCATCTCCTCATTGGTTATACCCACGTGGGGGATTGAAAGATTAACTTCGGTCGTCGTGGTAATACACCTATGAAAGTTAGATGCCAATCGCCATATAAAGTACAAAGAAGAAAAGGCCTGGAAGGCGGAGAGATGACTAGAAACGATTCGGTTGACTATTTTATGTGTGGATTAATTGTCAGAGTAGAGAACCTTGTGCATTTCAGGTAAAATAGCAACCCAATGTTTATATCCCAGGACAAATTAGCTAGCAACAGCAAGTTAGCTAGCTAAATTGCCATAAATGTTTAATGCTTTTCGACCTGTCCCCAAATTAATATAATTGGTTCGGAGTTTGTTTTGATATTTCCACTTGCGTTTGGTGTGGTGGGACAAGATCAATTTGCGCGTGTCCGGTTTGGGTACAGTGTAACTAATTATGATCCACGTCACAAAAGCTCCCTCAGTACAGACATGCTGATTGCCCTCGTTACCGAGAAGGTTTCAATGATTGCCAGAGGAACGGTTTGCCACAGAAGTCTACCCTGATGCCCTACTGCGTAAGGCTAAATCTGCTAGCTACCTGTCTAGGAAATGATTTCCTGAACAGATTTGTTCTCACCCACTGTTTCCTATCAAAGCTTTTTCCTTTTCACTATGGATCACATGTTTCTTTGATGCTCTGCTTCAAACATTTGTTCTTATCATATTGGAGTTAATTTTTTAATGTTATCGTGGATAAGATGTTTGTACACTTTGTACCTAAACAAATAACTTATTTGTTTAATAATAAAAAAGATAAAGGCCCTTTGTGTTCTTTCTAATTAGATATTGTTAATGTGTGTAAATGGAATGCTGTCAAAGTATTCCAACCTTTTATAGACTTGATTTGGTCCAATTCTAGAATTGCGATCAGACTAACAAACAGAGCGCGTGCAGGGGGGGGGAGACTCGCACGCGTATGGTACTCTAAAAAGTTGGACAGGGTTGGCGTGTGTGTCGTACCAGCAGCTTTCTTCACTTTTCCAATCTGTTGGCTAATCTCTCTTCCGATGCCCCTCCATCTCGTTTCACTCTTTCTTTATCCCTCGCTTTTATGATTGTTCATCACCCTGTCTTTCACAATCCCTCTCCTCTTTTTTTCAAATTGTCCTCCCTTTCCTTGACCCTCTCACACTCGTCTGCCAATATCCCGCTCTTCCTCTCTCGATTTCATTCCACTTACATATTTTTTTCCTCCTCATCCCTCTTTCGTTCACTCCTCTCCTCCATTATCGTCGGACCCCATCACTCGTTCCTTTCATCTTTCCTGACCTCCGTCCATTAAACTTGTCTCCCCGTTCCATCCTTAACACTCCCTCCACCCGTCACTCTTTCGTTCTCCTTCACTCTCTCTCTCCCTCCGTCTGTCTTGTTGGCTGTCTGCGTCAGACAGTGGGGGAGGAGGAGACGCTATGTAAAGACGGCAACAAAGAGAACCAGGTAAACAGAACGAGAGAAGGAAACACCAGTGCCATTTGTCTTAAAGAAGTACTCCCATGACTTTCATTTATCCCAACACTAAAGAGTGTTTTCCTGTGCAGGCCTGAACTTTGACTTCTAAAAGTACTAAAAAGGTTATTTACTTGAATGAAAACATTAATGACGTTTAGGCCTGAACTAATGTTGTGTAATAAAAAAAACAACCTAAATAGAATTTTCAATGGGAATTTGTCTATTTTGGTGGTTGTAAATTTGAAAAGGGTGGTCGTAAATTGTGTGCTTGGCTTAGCATTTAGTAACGCTTGTTCTGTTGTGATTGTTCTCCTCCAGCCCAAGTCAGGAGGTGGAGGCAGGAGGAGAGGGGGTCAGAGACACCGAGGAAAAGCCCTGAACAGCACAGCATCACCAACATCATCACAACCACATACACCAGCCGCAGCAGGAGTGGGCACCACTGCCTAACACCCCCCCACCCACCCCACCCACCCCACAATCTCCCCTCTTTCCTCTCTCTATATCTTCCTCTACACCCTCTCTTCTCTCTCTCTCCTCTACATCCTGTTTTGTAATCATTCTTGTTCCAATTGGAGAAGGAATGAATGTAGCAAAGAAAAGGAGGACGAGAAGTGAAACATTAATCCTAAATGATACAGCTTAACATGTCCATCCTAGTTGGATCACCATTACAGAATAGTTATAGAACATTGTTAAATGTCACTATGGCAACTAACGACTGAACTGGCTCCTGGAATATAGCAGAAAGAAACAAAGTTCATTCAATCTAGCTGACATGGTGTAGTAATAGAAACAAACAAGGTTTAGTTTTATTGTAGACTGATTCATTATTAGATTCATCGTGTTGTTCAGGCACAGAGATCTAACCGCTGTCTGGTTCGTCATCCAGTATAATACTAGCTGACTCAAGATTCAATCTAACAGAAAATAAATGGTATACTTCACAAGGTTTAGATTAAATCTAACAGACCTGGCATAGGAGTCATAAGGTTTAGATTTGTTATTCGATTCATCATTATTAAGACAGGAAAGGAATAGTGTACTCCACAAGGTTTCTACTCAATCGAACAGAACAGGATAGGTGTAGTTAAGACACGGGATAGGCCTACCTAACCAAGCACAATGTTCACTAGGCTCATACACTGCCATTTGACTATACATAAAACAGTGGTTCTCAAACATTTGGATCAGGACTCTCACTGTAGGTCATGGTTTGTTAGATTTTTGCCCTGGCTGTATTTTAATAGGATAAATTACTAATTTGGGCCTTGAAAACCTGGTATACAGAACCAATAATTTAGATATGCGTGCCTTTTATATGTGTGCCCCCAAAAAAGCATTGAGTGGAAACTATGAAAGCTGTGTGGTTTAAATAGTGGGTTTTGGTCTTGGAGAAATTAAGCGAGCTACATTGTTCAAATGGATGCAAAGTTCGTTCAAAGTTCTGTTCATCTTTTGCAGTCAAATGTTGACGTGTACTGAAAAATACAGACAGCATATCTGTTCTATAATTAATTTCAATAGAATTGGGAATCGTTGCTCAGCTACCCTTGTAGCGTGTTCTGTGTTGGATTATTTATTTGGCTTTCATAGATGAAAGGGTTTGGAAAACCCAAGAAAGCTAATACGGCTTAAAAGTATTTGAGGAGGATTTAGAAGTTTTCCATGTTATCCTCAATACCCTCTCAAGGACATTGTTTGAGCCCAAAAACGCAGGCGGAATAGTAGTTTTAAGATTTGTTGTTTTATTCAGTTTCTAGTCATGCACACCTTCTATAAGATTTGTGTTGGAGAAACTAGGGTTTTTGGGATTGAAGTTTTAGGCTAATCCATTTCCATACTTGATATGATTCAAATGTATTTTTTCTAAGCTTTGATATGGTTTTATCAGGTGGTGTGAGCATTTTTATTTTGGGTTTGTATTGGGACAGGTTTCAGTGGTGGAAGGATTGAATTGGTTGTTACCACCAGGTAGAAGTTACACTTTAGTACAGATCTAGGATCCGTTTATCCAACCACAGATGTTATGATGGACATTGATCTCAGTACATTCAACAACTATTTTCTTTCTTGTTTTGTTTTTTTATGGACTGATTGACACATTTTTGTGTATGCATCTTATGTACAAAAAGGAAAGTTGCGTCGAAAGAAAAAGAAAGCCATTTAACTTAAAACACAGTGGTGCCAGTTTGTTGTAAATCCTTTTAAATAAAGATGTTTCAGAGTATCAACATGTTGTGTGGTCATATTTAGTCAATACTGGGCCTTCCAGGGAGTGTGCACTTCTATAAGGGGCCAGTTCACGTTCAGATGCTAGTGCTGATCTAGGATCAGGTCTCCCCCTTTCCATGTAATCTTAATGATTGTGCTCTAAAAGGCGAACAGATCTTAGATCAGCACTCTTACTCTAAGCTTTATGAATACGGGTAGAGGTCTAGGCTGAGGCCTTGGTTTAGAGAAAGCACTGAGGGAGCTGTAAGGTTGAGGAACGAGGCCTACTTTTCCTTTATAGGTGAGGGGAGGACAGAGAAACCGTTGACTTCAGTCTGAGTTTTGCAGGCGTCGAAGTACACTGCATCCAGATAGTCAATCACTCTCAAACACACACACACAGTCCACACACACACAGTCCACACACACACTTCAGTTGTATTTGAAACAGTGAGAACAAGGGGATGTGGCTTTGCTATGATTGAATAAGGAGTTTATTCGGGCCACCGCAGATTGATGGTCTTCACATCAGATGCTTTATAAAGCCAATAACTAAACCCGATGCAGCCAAAATTGATGTCCACGTTTGAGTAAGTGGGAGGCCTTTTCAAATAAGGCTGTCACACAGTACAGTGAGTAGAAGCGAAAGCGGGAGAGCGGGAGAGAGAGTTCTGAAACACACACCATGACCTTGAAGTGCCCGCTTGCTGCTGCGGTCATCAAATCACTCATCGATCCATGGCTTTGCATTAAAAAGAGATTTTCCATTTCATACTGGAGTGGTGAAAGCTGAGCTTTGAAAACAGGGTAAGAGGTTCACTATGGAAAAGTATATTATTGACCTCAAACTCTGAATCAAACGTGGATGGCAATTTGTGGCTGCATCCGGTTCGGTTATTATTGGCTTTATAAAGCATCTGATGTGAAGGCCATCAATCTGCGGTGGCCCGAAAAAACTCCTCATTCAATCATAGCAAAGCCACATCCCCTTGTTCTCACTGTTTGAAGTACAACTGAAGTGTGTGTGAACTGTGTGTGAGTGTGTGTGTAGTGAGGTGTGTCACACAATAGATTTGTAAGTACTGTGTTTTAAGCATTTGTCTTCATCCTGTTAAACCCTTATCTCCTTACCTTATCGCCTTACCACATCTCACTTTTTATAAAACCTACCAGACCTTACCATATCTCACTTTTATACAACCTACCAGACCTTACCATATCTCACTTTTATACAACCTACCAGACCTTACCATATCTCACTTTTATACAACCTACCAGACCTTACGATATCTCACTTTTATACAACCTACCAGACCTTACCATATCTCACTTTTATACAACCTACCAGACCTTACCATATCTCACTTTTATACAACCTACCAGACCTTACCATATCTCACTTTTATACAACCTACCAGACCTTACCATATCCCGCTTTTATACAACCTACCAGACCTTACCATATCTCACTTTTATACAACCTACCAGACCTTACCATATCTCACTTTTATACAACCTACCAGACCTTACCATATCTCACTTTTATACAACCTACCAGACCTTACGATATCTCACTTTTATACAACCTACCAGACCTTACCATATCTCACTTTTATACAACCTACCAGACCTTACCATATCTCACTTTTATACAACCTACCAGACCTTACCATATCTCACTTTTATACAACCTACCAGAACTTACCATATCTCACTATATACAAAAGTGAAATAAACAATAAAAATGAACATTAAACATTACACTCACAGAAGTTCCAAAATAATAAAGACATTACAAATGTCATATTATGTATATATACAGTGTTGTAACAATGTGCAAATGGTTAAAGTACAAAATGGAAAATCAATAACCATAAATATGGGTTGTATTTACAATAGTGTTTGTTCTTCACTGGTTGCCCTTGTCTTGTGGCAACAGGTCACAAATCTTGCTGCTGTGATGGCACACTGTGGTATTTCACCTAGTAGATATGGGAGTTTATCAAAATCGGGTTTGTTTTCGAATTCTTTGTGGATCTGTGTAATCTGAGGGAAATATGTGTCTCTAATTTGGTCATACAGGATGTTAGGAAGTGCAGCTCAGTTTCCACCTCATTTTGTTGGCAGTGTGCACATAACCTGTCTTCTCTTGAGAGCCAGGTCTACCTACGGCGGCCTTTCTCAATAGCAAGGCTATGCTCACTGAGCCTGTACATAGTCAAAGCTTTCCTTAAGTTTGGGTCAGTCACAGTGGTCAGGTATTCTGCCACTGTGTACTCTCTGTTTAGGGCCAAATAGCATTCTAGTTTACTCAGTTTTTTTTTTATTCTTTCCAATGTGTCAAGTAATTATCTTTTTGTTGTGTTACTGTCCTAGGGCTCTGTGGGGTCTGTTTGTGTTTGCGAACAGAGCCCCAGGACCAGCTTGCTTAGGGGACTCTTCTCCAGGTTCATCTCTCTGTAGGTGATGGCTTTGTTATGGAAGGTTTGGTAATCACTTCCTTTTAGGTGGTTGTAGAATTGAACGTCTCTTTTATAATTACTCTGCATGCATTATTTGGTGTTTTACGTTGTACACAGAGGATATTTTCTTCAGAATTCTGCATGCATACTCTCCATTTGGTGTTTGTCCCATTTTGTGAATTCTTGGATGGTGAGCGGACCCCAGACCTCACAACCATAACGGGATAACGGGCAATGGGTTCTATAACTGATTCAAGTATTTTTAGCCAGATCCTAATTGGTATGTCAAATTTTATGTTCCTTTTGATGGCATAGAATGCCCTTCTTTCCTTGTCTCTCAGATCGTTCACCGCTTTGTGGAAGTTACCTGTGGCGCTGATGTTTAGTCCGAGGTATGTATCGTTTTTTTGTGCTCTAGGGAAACGGTGTCTAGATGGAATTTGTATTTGTGGTCCTGGCGACTGGACCTTTTTTTGAACACCATTATTTTGGTCTTACTGAGATTTACTGTCATGGCCCAGGTCTGGCAGAATCTGTGCAGAAGATATAGGTGCTGCTGTAGGCCCTCATTGGTTGGTGACAGAAGCACCAGATCATCAGCAAACAGTAGACATTTGACTTACATTTGACTTACATTTGACTAGTAGGGTGAGGCTTGGTGCTGCAGACTGTTCTAGTGCCCTCGCCAGTTCGTTGATAGATATGTTGAAGAGGGTGTGTCCAATTTTACATTTGCTCAGTACATTGTTTTCACTGAGGAAATGTACAAGTCTGCTGTTAATGATAATGCAGGAGATTTTCCCAAGGTTGCTGTTGACGCATATCTGACGGTAGTTATTAGGGTCAAATTTGTCTCCATTTGAGTGGATTGGCGTGATCAGTCCTTGGTTCCAAATATTGGGGAAGATGCCAGAGCTAAGGATGATGTTAAAGAGTTTTAGTATAGCCAATTGGAATTTGTTGTCTGTATATTTGATCATTTCATTGAGGATACCATCAACACCACAGGCCTTTTTGGGTTGGAGTTTTTTTTTTTTGCCCTGTAGGTTATTCAAGGTAATTGGAGAATCCAGTGGGTTCTGGTAGTCTTCAATAGTTGATTCTAAGATTTGTGTTTTATCATGTATATGTTTTTGCTGTTTGTTCTTTGTTATAGAGCCAAAAATATTGGAGAAGTGGTTTACCCACACATCTCCATTTTGGATAGATAATTCTTTGTGTTGTTGTTTGTTTAGTGTTTTCCAATTTCCCCAGAAGTGGTTAGAGTCTATGGATTCATCAATTACATTGAGCTGATTTATGACGTGCTGTTCCTTTTTCCGTTGTGTATTTCTGTATTGTTTTAGTGATTCACCATAGGCGTAGACTCAGATATTCTGGGTCTCTATGTTCATGGTTGGACAGGTTTCTCAATTTATTTATTAGGTTTTTGCATTCTTCATCAAACCATTTGTCATTGTTGTTCACTATTACAGTGGAACGTTTTGTTCTGGAAGTCGTTTAAAAGGGATTTAATTTGTTGTTGCCTAATTGTTTTTTGGTAGGTTTCCACACTACAGTCCTTCCATCTATAGCATTTCTTAATATTACCCAGTTCCTTGCTCTGTTCAAGTAGACTGTGATTTTGCTGTGATCTGATAGGGGTGTCCGTGGGCTGACTGTGAACGCTCTGAGAGACTGGGTTGAGGTCAGTGATAAAGTAGTCTACAGTACTACCTCCAAGAGATGAGCTATTGGTGTACCTACCATAGGAGTCCCCTCAAAGTCTACCATTGACTATGTACAGGAGTTGTGACCCGTTTTTGTTGGTTATGTTGTCATAGTTGTGCCTAGGGGGGCATATGGGGGACGGAATGCTGCCACCTCCAGGCAGGTGTTCGTCCCCCTGTGTGCTGAGGGTGTCATGTTCTTGTCCGGTTCTGGCATTTAGGTCGCCACAGACTAGTACATGTCCCTGGGCCTGGAAATTATTGATTTCCCCCTCCAGGATAGAGAAGCTGTCTTCATTAAAGTATGGGGATTTTAGTGGGGGGATATAGGTAGCACACAGGAGGACATTTTTCTCTGTTATGATCATTTCCTTTTGAATTTCTAGCCAAATGTAAAATGTTCCTGTTTTGATTAATTTATCAAATCAAATCAAATTGTATTAGTCATATGCGTCGAATACAACAGGTGTAGACCTTACAGTGAAATGCTTACTTACGAGCCCCTAAACAACAGTGCAGTTAAAAAAAAATACGGATAAGATTAAAAGATAAAAGTAACAAGTAATTAAAAAGCAGCAGTAAAAAATAACAATATATACAGCGGGGTGCCGGTACAGAGTCAATGTGCGGGGGCAAAAGGGTAGTTGAGGTAGTATATACATGAAGGTAGAGTTATTAAAGTGACTATGCATAGATGACAACAGAGAGTGGCAGTGGTGTGGTGTGGGGGGGAAGTGATGTACTGGGCCGCTCAAACTACCCTCTGTAGCGCCTTGCGGTCGGAGGCCGAGCAGTTGTCATACCAGGCAGTGATGCAACCAGTCAGGATGCTCTCGATGGTGCAGCTGTAGAACCTTTTGAAGATCTGAGGATCCATGTCAAATATTTTCCATTTCCTGAGGGGGAATAGGTTTTGTCGTGCCCGCTTCACAACTGTCTTGGTGTGCTTGGACCATGTTAGTTTGTTGGTGATGTGGAAACCAAGGAACTTGAAGATCTCAACCTGCTCCACTGCAGCCCCGTCAATGAGAATGGGGGCGTGCTCGGTTGTCTTTTTCCTGTAGTCCACAATCATCTCCTTTGTCTTGATCATGTTGAGGAAGAGGTTGTTGTCCTGGCACCACACGGCTAGGTCTCTGACCTCCTCCCTATAGGCTGGCTCGTTGTTGTCGGTGATCAGGCCTACCACTGTTGTCATCAACAAATTTAATGATGGTGTTGGAGTCGTGCCTGGCCGCGCAGTCATGATTGAACAGGGAGTACAGGAGGGGGCTGCGCACGCACCCCTGAGGGGCCACTGTGTTGAGGATCAGCGTGGCGGATGTGGTGTTACCTACCCTTACCATCTGAGGGAAGCCCGTCAGGAAGTTCAGGATCCAGTTGCAGAGGGAGGTGTTTAGTCCCAGGGTCCTTAGCTTAGTGATGAGCTTTGAGGGCACTATGGTGTTGAACGCTGAGCTGTAGTCAGTGAATATTATTCTCACATAGGTGTTCCTTTTGTCCAGGTCGGAAAGGGCAGTGTGGAGTGCAATGGAGATTGCATAATCTGTGGATCTGTTGGGGCGGTATGCAAATTGGAGTGGGTCTAGGGTTTCTGGGATGATGGTGTTGATGTGAGCCATGACCAGCCTTTCAAAGCACTTCGTGGCTACAGACGTGAGTGCTACTTGTCGGTAGTCATTTAGGTTACCTTAGTGTTCTTGGGCACAGGCACTATGGTGGTCTGCTTAAAACATGTTGGTACTACAGACTCGGACAGGGAGAGGTTGAACATTTCAGTGAAGAAACTTGCTAGTTGGTCAGCGCATGCTCACAGTACACGTCCTGGTAATCCGTCTGGCCCTGCGGCCTTGTGAATGTTGACCTGTCTAAAGGTCTTACATCGGCTGCGGAGAGCGTGATCACACAGTCTTCCGGTACAGCTGGTGCTCTCATGCATGTTTCCGTGTTATTTACCTTGAAGCGAGCATAGAAGTAGTTTAGCTCGTCTGGTAGGCTCGTGTCACTGGGCAGCTCTCGTCTGTCTCGTCTGAGTCCCACTCCTTGAAAGCGGCAGCTCTAGCCTTTAGCTCAATGCCAATGTTGCCTGTAATCCATGGCTTCTTGTTGGGGTATGTACGGACAGTCACTGTGGGGACAACGTTATCGATGCACTTATTGACGAAGCCAACTACAGATGTGGTGTACTCCTCAATGCCATTGGAGAAATCCCGGAACATATTCCAGTCTGTGCTAGCAAAACAGTCCTGTAGCTTAGCATCTGCTTCATCTGACCACTTTTTTATTGATCTAGTCACTGGTGCTTCCTGCTTAAGTTTTTGCTTGTAAGCAGGAATCAGGAGGTTGGAATTATGGTCAGATTTGCCAAATGGAGGGCAAGGGAGAGCTTTGTATGCGTCTCTGTGTGTGGAGTATAGGTGGTCCAGAGTTATTTTCCCTCTGGTTGCACATTTAACATGCTGATAGAAATTTGGTAAAACTGATTTAAGTTTCCCTGCATTAAAGTCCGACGGATACTAGGAGCGCCGCCTCTGGGTGAGCATTTTCTTGTTTGCTTATGGCGGAATACAGCTCATTCAATGCTATCTTAGTGCCAACCTCTGACTGAGGTGGTATGTAAACAGCTACGAAGGATACAGATGAGAACTCTCTCTGTAGGTAGTGTGGTCTACAGCTTATCATGATATACTCAACCTCAGGCGAGCAACAGCTCGAGACTTCCTTAGATATAGTGCACTAGCTGTTATTTACAACAATAATAATCTTCCGCCCCTTGTCTTACCTTATGCCACTGTTCTGTCCTGCCGGTACATCGTATAACCAGCCAGCTGGATGTTGATATTGTCGTAGTTTAGCCACGACTCCGTGAAGCATAAGATGTTACAGTTTTTAATGTCCCATTGGTAGTTTAATCTTCCCTGTAACTCGTTGATTTTATTGTCCAAAGATTACACGTTTGCTAGCAGAATTGAGGGAAGTGAGGGTTTATTTGATCGCCCGCTCTCCGGCCTCTCTTTCTCCGCCTCCTCTTCTTCAGATCACGGGGGTCAGGGCCTGTTCCCGAGGGAGCCGTGTATCCTCCGCCTCGGGCTCGTCAGAGTCGTGAAAGAAAACAAAGGATTTTGCTAGTCCGTAGTGAGTAATCTAAGTCCTGATGTCTAGAAGTTATTTTCGGTCATAAAAGATGGTAGCGGCAACATTATGTTCAAAATGAGTAAAAAAATAAGTTACAAACAACGCAGATAAACAAACAAAAAAACACAATCAGTTGGGGGCACGTAAAGCGTCTGCCTTCTGCTCTGGCTCCATTTTTAGGTCTGCTTTTTACCAAATTAGCATACCCCGTGAGTCCCTTACCTGTTTCACAACTCGTAGTTTGGTGGATGGGACTACCAGCTCTCTGTAACCTAGAGGGCAACCAGTGGGTCCGTCTCCTCTATACCATGTTTCTTGTAGGATGACAATGTCTGTATTTCTGATTTCTTTGATGAAGTCCAGGTTCCTGCTCTTTAGGCCAAAGGCAGATGACCTCAGGCCTTGGATATTCCAGGATGAGATAGTAAAGGCTTTGTGTTCCATAAAGTGTCCAATGTTGTTGGTTGTGTGGTTTGGCCTCAGGCCAGTAAGTGTGAGCAGAGCCTGCTGAGAATCTGGTACATGCCATTGGCTTGGGCTAGTGTAAGAGTGGGGGTTGGGCCTGTTTGCCCGCTCACGGCCTGGGAGTATGTGTGACTTCCATGTTGAGGCCCTCTTTGCGGGGGTGGGGTTCATGCGGTGGGCAAGAGGTGAATAGGTCTGATCTGAGGGGACCTAAATGGGGTGTGGGCATGGTTGACTTGGGGGGGTGTTGATTGGTTGGTGTCGACGTGTGGACGTGGCTGGTGGTGTTATGTCTTCCTGGTCTGGGCGGGGTGTCTATTGATCTGTTGCTCCTGTGGGTCCGGGCAAAGGTGGGCAATGTCCTTTAGGGTCCGGGCAAAGGTAAGAACTGCTGCCTTGTATACGTGGACCTGGTCATAAATGCTGTTCATAAATGCTGTTCAAGTCCAGGGTGGAGTGGTGGGCCAGGTAAACATTTGGTTTTGAGTCACAGTCACGGGAAATACTTGCGTTTACCCGCTGTATGGTAGCAGGGTGGAGGTCTTTTCGTGGCAGCAGGGTGGAGATAACCACTTGTGCGTTGGGGAAAGTAGAAGAAGCATTTTCAATCACTCCCTTGAGTGCTGTGGCCAGCCTTTCCTGCTGTGCTCTCAGGTCGTTTGTGTATTATTATGTGGCTAGGTGAACCTAGTTGGTCCTCAGACAGAAGGTCTAGGGCGCGCTGGGTGTTTGGACACCAGAGTTTAGACACACTGTGTTTTTTGAAAAGTTTATTTTCTTGTATATATTTCCCGTTTGATTCCATATGGAGTACAATCTGTGTCTTGTGTATGTCCTCAGTGGGTTCTGGGGGTTGTCAGGAGGGCTATCAGGGTGGCTGACAGGGGTGCTCAAAGGGATGAGATCCCTGGGCTTGGGGTTCTTCATTTGTCTGTCCCACTGTGATGTCGACGTGGTCAGGGTCTGGGGTGGACTGTTCTGCTGTGGTGTCGAGACTTTTGTCGGGAGCTGAGGTGGGCTGTTCTGCTGGCTTCTCTGCGGGATGGCCATCTCTCTAGTGGGTTCTCTGTCACACATCATCCCCCTCATCCTCTCCTCCAGCAGTCTGATCCTCTCCTCTAGTGCTCTGTTCTTCTCCTGCTCCTGCTTTTTCTCCTGTTGAAGTTATTTCACCACAGTCCAGACGTCAGATATGTCTCTCTCCACCTCCAGCTCTCCAGGTCTGGTTAAGGAGGTTTTGTTGTGCTGGACTGTTGTCTGGGTCTGGTTAAGGGGGTGTTGTTGTGCTGGACTGTTGTCTGGGTCTGTGCTGACTGGAGTGTAATCACCTGCCTTACCTCCAGCTGGGTGAGTTTATCCTTCATTTCAATGAGGGAGTAGTACTCTGTGCTGGGAGGTTGACTTTCCGCTTGGGGTTGCTCATCTGTGGGGTTATATAATGAAGAGGTCTGGTCTGACACGCTCGGGGTGGGGGTATCTTTCTCAATGGAGAGCTTCTCATGCTGAACTAATTATTTGATTAGGTGAAAGTCCAGCTGAAACTGTTTGGGGTTGCCCTGTACCAATACTGTTCCAGACTTATAGAGATTTAAATAACCTGACTCAGAGTCCTCGTTGTCAAGTATCCTGGGTTTCCACCCCTCGGTACACTGTGCCATGCCAGGGGATGGTCTCTGTGGAAGATGAGGTTGCTGATGTTCCGATTTTTATAATAGTCAGCAAAAAGTGTCTCTTGATTTTTCATAAGGAGCTCACTGGTCACCATAGCAGCACCCACACGTAGCACGAGCTCCAACAGGTATATTTCACTGGTCACCCCCAAAGCCAATTCCTCCTACGGCCGCCTTTCCTTCTAGTTCTCTGCTGCCAATGACTGGAACGAACTGCAAAAATCACTGAAGCTGGAGACTCATATCTCCCTCACTAGCTTTAAGCACCAGCTGCCAGAGCAGCTCACAGATCACTGCACCTGTACATAGCCCATCTGTAAATAGCCCATCCAACTACCTCATCCCCATACTGTTATTTTTATTTTTATTTTTTATTATTATAATAATTTTTTGGGCTCCTTTGTACCCCAGTATCTCTACTCGCACACTCATCTTCTGCACATCTATCACTCCAGTGTTTAATTGCTATATTGTAATTATTTCGCCACTATGGCCTATTTATTGCCTTACCTCCGTTATCCCACCTCATTTGCACACACTGTATATATACTTTTTCTATTGTATTATTGACTGTATGTTTGTTTATTCCATGTGTAACTCTATGTTGTTGTTTGTGTCGCACTGCTTTGCTTGGCCAGGTCTCAGTTGTAAATGAGAACCTGTTCTCAACTA
Organism: Brachymystax lenok tsinlingensis; assembly: GCA_030435695.1. Lineage (NCBI taxonomy): Eukaryota > Metazoa > Chordata > Actinopteri > Salmoniformes > Salmonidae > Brachymystax > Brachymystax lenok. The sequence continues at coordinate 30,162,417 of CM059812.1, read as the reverse complement.
GCCTACCTGGTTAAATAAAGGTGAAATAAAAAATGTAAAAATAAAAGGAGCTTCATTTTGTGCTCTTTTTGTGTCTTATTATTCTTTACATACACAGGGTACTGTATTTTAAGCAGCTTTAGGCAGCTTCTAAGGCCTCTCATGTGGTTGGAGTAGACTGTGCGACTCTCCTGTCATTGTTGGGATAAAGGGCTTTGACACCTCTCACTTGTCACGTCAGGGCTAATTGAAGTTGTATCAAGCTTGGTAGCTTTAACTTAGCATTCAGTCCTTATAAAGTAATGTAATGTATTATTCTTCTTGGCTTTTGGAAACAAAATATAGCTTCAGACTAAACATTACTCACTCAGTTCCAGGTTGGATGGTGTTTTCAGGTTTCTGTTGTTTTCCAGAGCATTTGTTGTATTGCTATGGAATAATAATCTTTGGTAGTTGTAAGCCTTCCAGGTGATTCCGTAATTCCGTCCAAAATCAGATTGTAGGGTTTGGGTTTTGATTTGGGGTGAAGGTTTTGTTGTAGAGGGTAGCATCCTGTATAGGGTAGCATCCTGTAACTCTAAATCTATATTTTTTTAAGAACATGCTGAAAACACGCACGCACGCACGCACGCACGCACGCACGCACGCACACACACACACACACACACACACACACACACACACACACACACACACACACACACACACACACACACACACACACACACAGACAGACCCCTTCACTGCTCTCCCTGCCAATTCATTATCTGAGAAGAATTAGTGCCTGACATTTGGGCCGTGGCATCCAATGTTTTTTCAGACCAAACAGGAGTAGCTTTGGGGCTTTTTGGCCCAGGCTGGGCGATAAAGAAAAAGTTCACACTGTTATTCAGGAAAGCACCAATTAGATAGCGGACAGCTGGCTACCGGCATAGGAACAAAGAAAAAAAAGGCTCCATTTTGGCTGCAACAAAATAGAAGATATTCTTCAACTCTGCTCCCCTCTGGAACGAAGTCCTGCCATTAAAGTAGAAAGTCCTGCCATTAAAGTAGAAAGTCCTGCCATTAAAGTAGGAAGTCCTGCCATTAAAGTAGAAAGTCCTAACATTAAAGTAGAAAGTCCTGCCATTAAAGTAGAACTGCCAGGTCGCAATGCAACTAATCAGAAAACACACACACCATCCCATCCTCACAGGCATTGCTTATTCGCCTTTTCTCCTCTCCTCCAACCATTCTTATAAATAAGTAATCTTTTCATTGGTTCTTTATGTCCCCCTGCCTGCAATCTGACCGACTCAGGGGGTTTTATGCAGGGGTAATTTTGTGCTGCCTGCCGGGAGGGAGGGAAAGTCATATTTTCATGTTCTTTAGAGGAGGTCTGAAGTTGGTTGGCCTCTCTCCAGACTAGACCCGATGTAGAGTGTTGAGTCATTGCCACAACCATTCAGTAGATAGATAGCATGGCTTATTCTGTGCCTAGTGTTCCATGCTAGCTCTCTATCTCTCTGTCTCTCCGTCTCTCTCCCTCGCTCTCTCTATCTAATGAGCTATTGTAATGGACATCTCTCTCTCTCTCCTCCCCCTCTCTATTCTCTATCCATTCACATAGCTATTGTCATGACCCTAATGATTTGTCCTGGCTATTAAAGGGAGAGTTCTCAGGATGAGGAAATGAGATGAATGGCTCTATTATCAACTACACAGTTTACACAGACGGACATCCTAACTACTACAAGCGGACAGTATTTCCTAAGACATACAGGGAAAATTTACTAAGTCATGCCCAGAGATGCCGTGTATACGTGTGTACGTGTCGATTGCATATCATCAAATTTTATTACCCTAACCAATTCTGCTAGCTTTAGAATTCACCATTATAGACATCCCATCCGCCTTGTCAGAAGAACCAGTGGAAACTAAATCTCTATACATTATACAGCTTCTTCTTTTGTTTGAAGAAGAAGCTGTATAATGTACAGAATGATATGTGTGTTTGAACAGACTTTAATTAATGGTTGTTGTTGTTAGCTGTAGGACGGAGTACACACACACACAGTGAGAGAGATGGATGTGTCTGTCTCCCTCACTGTTCATCACAGCATGTTTAATAGTGTATCTAATAATGTTGTAAATGTCAGTGCATATTGTAGTTAGTCTCTATAGTTAAGTGTTCATTGTTCTGTTTTACAAGGTGGATACACATTGATGATGGATGAGGTGAGTTACCCATGGCAATGTAGAGCACTGAGACATCAAGGGATGGATGGAGGAAGGAGAAGGAAGGAAGGAAGGAGGCAATGAAGGAAGGAAGAAAGGAAGGAAGGATTGGATTGTCAACAGAGAAAAATAATGAGTATGAGTGAGGAACTTGTGAAGAGAATGAGAGAGATATTTGATTGAACTTTTTTGACAATTCCAAAACAGACTTAGACAAAAACAATAGACAACTCAGCCTTTACGTACACACATTTCAACAATCATTAATGACCTCACACTTGCTCAGAACCACGTTCTCACCGTAACCTCTCCCATCCTGCTGTTCCACAACATACTTTCTCAAACAGCACTATTCTGCCTCTCTGTAGCCCACATTTGCATGAATTTTGTGTCTTGTATAATTAATTCTGCACATTAGTTTATACTGGATTAAGGGCACATTTCCATTAACTGTCATTTCATTAGTTATGTGCTCTGATTTGTTTAAATGAGGAGTAGAAATAGGAAGACAGGGAGAGAGAGAGATATGAGGGTTTCTGAACCTACCTCTATGGTGGAGGAGGTGCTGCCTCACCTCTACCGTCTAATTCTATTGGCTTTCTGGAGAACTCTGTTATTAAGGCTATAACTCTCTCTCACACACACACGCACACAGACAGACAGACACACTCTCACACACTCCCACCCTACTCTGGTATTGCTTACCCCTGTCTGCTCCTAAGGGCTTGACCCCGGTGTCTTCCACTCCCTGTCCGAAATGGATTCCTCTGGTTCCGGTCTCCCGGGGCAACAGCAGAACTCTGACTGTGACCTCTGGTTGGTTGAGCCATGTTTTCTCCTCTCCTCTAGCCTTTACAAGATTCATGTTCCGTTCCAGTTCCACAGCAGAAAGTCAACTTCGATATCCAAACGTAATTTCCCCTACTCATATTTCTGCTATTTCCCTCTTCTGTGGACGGCTGCTCTGCAGAGGGTGTGAGAGGGCTGAGGATGAGGATACAGCTCACTAGTTCTCCCCTGTTCTTTCCTTCAAACTTCATCTCTTTCCTTCTCTTCAACTCACTCTTTCCTTTCCACTGTATTTCTTTACTTATTTACTCTCCTTAGGTGCTGCTAGAGAAGTCCCCTGGTTTTCCGATGGGTTCCCTGCCTTTAGTAAGTATATACTGTAAATACAACATCTATATCTATAATATCATTCCTGGAATATTTATAATATATATCTACAGGTATATAGGTTATATAGCACATATAACCAATACGGATGTTTTCTGCCTCTAATCCCCCGGGCATTTTGCACTTGTCTCAAACGCAAGCACCGCAACAAAGTGAGATGTCAAGCATTGAGAAAGTATGGAATGTGTCTGTAAAGCCTAGGGAGAAAGAGACCTGACTGTGAGTGAGCTCCTGCATTGCATCAGACTAAACTATGTGATTAGCCCAGGTGTCTCCAGTGTGTCTTCTGGCACACACACACACCACACACACACACACCCACCCATACATGCAACCCACCCACCCACCCGCCTGCACACTCACCCAACCACCGGTGCACCCACGCACGCACGCACCCACCCACAAACACACAAACACAGTCAGTTGGAAAGAAGTATCGATCTGTGTTCCCTGCCTTGGGGCATCTATGAAGAAGTCAACTGTGGCATGTTTTAACTAAAGCCAAGAGGCCACAGCTCAACCTATAGGGACCTGGCATTTATACCACAGTCATTTCTGATCTACTCAATTTTGAAACAAAACGCTACGACAAAATGTAGCGATCGAAATATGAGTGTGGATGTATGTTTGTAGTGAGGTGTTGTGTTTTATTATTGTCAGACTACCTTTAATAAGAAACATTGCTATTCAGCAGACAGCCAGCAGTTTCTAAAATGGAATCCATTCTAAGCATGGCCTATGACATCAACACCTCCTTTTACAGAAATGGGTTCAATTCAGAGAAGGTATGACCACAGAATTTGGATTTCGAATGAATCAATAGGATCTCTATGGTGATGACTCACAATTTGTTGTGAAAAAGAATGTCGGTTCTGAAAGGAAAGAGAAAGGGCTTTCACAATGAACTGATGGGGTGAAGCCAGGTCTTAGACTCTAGGTTAAGATAGACAGAGTATGAGCAGAAATTGTGAATGGGTATGGATTGTGGTATTGCATTTTGTGTAGAGACTGAGAGTATGTTCTTTAAGGCTACAATCTGGGATTTGTGTTTTAGCCCTGCTGCTGGGAACAAAGGGATCGGTCCAATATCCCAGATTGCACCTTTAAAGGCAGCCTTCGAGTGATTGACTGTTTTTTTTGTGAAAAGATCCACTAGCTGATAATTTGCTCAGTTGAAATTATACAGTCTTGTAGAATGACTGAATTCAAGGCCATAGTGATTGCTAATACAGATTAATTACTTTGTAAGTATAGTACTCTAAGGAATGGAGTGAAACAAGCCAATCAATCTCTCTCTTTCTCTTCTCTTTTTTCCCTCTCTCTCTCTTCTCTCTCTCTCCTCTCTCTTATCGCTCTCTTCATATTTTCTCGCTATATCTTCATTCTCATGTTCACTCCTCTAACAAAAATCTCACTCAACCTCTCCTTCCCCTCCCTCCTTCATTCCTTTCCTCCTTTTCTTAGTTCCCCTCTTTATTTCTTTCAGAATATGAGATGTGTCAAATCTGAGAGGGAGTAATCACCAGGGAATCAATCTGAAGAACATGATTAGGCTGGAGAGAGAGATGGAAAGAGAGGGGGAGAGTAATAAAGAGAGAGAGAGGGAGAGAGATGAGATGGGAACAGGGAGAGAAATGGAGGGAGGGGCAGAGAAAGAGATGGAGGGAGAGAGAGAGAGACGGGACATGGAGGGAGGGAGGGAGGGAGGGAGGGAAGGAGAGAGGAGGGGGAGATAGATGGATGGAAGTGAGACAGAGAGTAAGAAGGGGAGGGAGAGAGGGGATATGCAGGGATAGAGAGAAGAGCAATGACAAAGGGAAATGAAAGAGCGAGATAGTCAGACACAGGAGGTCAAAGGATGGGTGAAGGAACGGAGAGAAAAACACATCTTGGGAGGAGAGGTGGAACACTAATTGGCTGAAAGAACAGAGAGAACGAGAGAGGGAGAGGGTGATAGAAGGCTAGTTGTGATGGTATAGACAGGGAGAGGACACAATATGAAACATTAGTAGAAGGACAGGACAGTTTAAAAGCATTCAGAATGTTATCTAGTCTAAGCAAGACTCCCAGAGGACTGACTGTCTGTCTTGTCAGTGTGGACATACTTTGAAAAAGGTATTTGAAAGTCTGAGGAACCGTTTTGATCTTTTCTTTAACAAAACTTTCGACAGAATTGTGAAACTCAATAGACAAAGATAGAACTGATGTTGTCAATAATTGTTTCATTAAAGTTCCAATTCCTAAACACAGCAACATCACAAGAACAAAAAGGGCTGTACGTTTTCCACAATACCAAACAGATGCTCAAACATTAGAAACATCAAACACAAAGTCCCAGACAATACATCAAAGTTTAGTTTTGATAGCTTTGATGAGTTTGCAGTATTTCCAGGTGTCTACACAGGCTTATTTTAATCGAGGTGTCCGTCTCTCAGCTTCTATGATTATACACTATGTTCTATACACTATAAAAATCCTCCCCTGCAGTTCTCCAACATGAAAAACTAAGTAGAAGTTATGGAGTGTGCCTTTAAAGGCCCACTCTGTGAAACTTACAGTAATTTGTGGTCAAGTGGCGGGGCCACCGTTTTGTTGCGTTTTAAATTATGGAATGTGTCTTTAAAGTCTACAGAGAAAGAGACCTGACTGTGAGTGAGCTCCTGCATTGCATCAGACTAAACTATGTTTTTGTTGAGTCAGGTAGATTTAGAAGGAAATGCAAGCAGTCAGTAGTCCCGGATAGATAAAGCTGTCGGATTGTCAAAGAGATAACACTTATGAAAGGAACCAGCTCAGCACAGAACAGAAGAGGAGAACTCAAGGACGGAGAGAAGGAGAGAGAGGGAAGAGAGAGAGAGATGTTTGAGATATTTATGATCATAAAATCGTGATTTACAGAATCGTTAACATAATGTCATGTATTTATATCTCTCTATGTTGTTCATCTCTTCACAAGCAGGTGTCACTGTTTTGTGGCTTTTGACCTGCACAAGGCTGTGTGTGTGTGTGTGTGTGTGTGTGTGTGAGTGTGTTCCTACGTGCAAGTGTGTTTGTTCGTGTGCATACATGTGAGTGTGCGCGAGGCCTATTTCTGTGTGTGAGTGTAGTTGTCAGTTGTATTTCTAAGGGTTCATTAAGTCAGGGTAGCCTCTGCTTTTGGCCAGGCTTCTACCTGATTCAGCTACTACTGCCAGCTGGGCTACACACACACACACACACGCAAGCTAGGACTGAGTGCAGGTGGATGAACCATCTAGAACTCTTACTCCCAAGTCAAAACCTCACTCTCCTCTTCCTGCCAAATCAATAGCTCCTTTCTTTTCTCTCTACCCTGTGGCCCTCTGCTCTCTCCCTCCCTGCTTTCTCCTCGTTCACATTAGTCTCTTTCCTGAACCCCCTCTCTTCTCTTTCTTCCCATCTCTCTCCTGGATCCATTATCTTGCCCTTCCCTGCCTCCTCTACTCTCTTCACACCAATTAACACCTTGTGGCGCTATGCGTTCTCCAGGAAGGTGAGTTCCCACATTCCACGTCGTACATTATTTTCCATAGAGCACATAGCTCCTCGTTGATTATCCCATACTTCTCTCAATTCAATTGAAAGGGCTTTATTGGCATGGGAAACATATATCCCTCCCTCCCCCTCTCCTCCTCTCACTACAGGCAACACTGATGTCACTCTGGGGAACAGCAGTCTCTACTCTGCATTCAGGATTTAAAGACCTCTCCCTCCCTCACTCTCTCTCTGTCTCTTTCTCTCTGTCTCCCTCTCTCTCTCTCTTCCCCCCTCTTCCTCCCTCCCCCTCCTTGACATGCTGTGCCTTTTCATTTGCTCCCTCCCACCCACCCTCCCTCCCTCCCTCCCTCCCTCCCTCCTTGAATCCCCCATGTAGTTCACTACCTTTGCCACCCTATTCCCCATGTAGTTCACTACCTTTGCCACCCTATTCCCCATGTAGTTCACTACCTTTGCCACCCTATTCCCCATGTAGTTCACTACCTTTGACACCCTATTCCCCATGTAGTTCACTACCTTTGACACCCTATTCCCCATGTAGTGCACTACCTTTGACACCCTATTCCCCATGTAGTTCACTACCTTTGACACCCTATTCCCCATGTAGTGCACTACCTTTGACACCCTATTCCCCATGTAGTGCACTACCTTTGACACCCTATTCCCCATGTAGTGCACTACCTTTGAAACCCTATTCCCCATGTAGTGCACTACCTTTGACATCCTATTCCCCATGTAGTTCACTACCTTTGACACCCTATTCCCCATGTAGTGCACTACCTTTGACATCCTATTCCCCATGTAGTTCACTACCTTTGGCACCTTATTCCCCATGTAGTTCACTACCTTTGACACCCTATTCCCCATGTAGTGCACTACCTTTGACACCCTATTCCCCATGTAGTGCACTACTATTTTGGCAATGGGACACATCTCAAATGGCACCCTATATAGTGCACTACGTTTGACAAGAGGCCCTCTGGTGCACTCTTAGGGGAATAGGGTGTCACTAGAGTTTAGCCTACTGAAGGTAAAGTGTTGCCAGTGCAGGTTACAGTCACAGGGCAAAGTGTAGTGACTCTCACCTACACCAGGGGGGGCTGTTGTATACTAGTGTTTGTGTATTTTATATCCCTAGAAACAGACTACTCATTCTCCCTTCCAGATATCAGACACACAAGAGCCACAGAAAGTCAAACTCGGATTTAATTTTAGGGAATAGAAAGGAATATAATGCTTATATATCACCTTAGAGACATGCCACCTTAGAAGAAGCATGCTGCATTAGAAGAAGCATGCCACCGTAGAAGAAGCATGCCACCTTAGAAGAAGCATGCCACCGTAGAAGAAGCATGCCACCCTAGATGAAACATGCCACCTTAGATGAGACATGCCACCTTAGAAGAAGCATGCCACCCTAGATGAAACATGCCACCTTAGATGAGACATGCCACCTTAGATGAAACATGCCACCTTAGATGAAAAATGCCACCTTAGTTGAAACATGCCACCTTAGATGAGACATGCCACCTTAGATGAAACATGCCACCTTAGAAGAAGCATGCCACCCTAGATGAAACATGCCACCTTAGATGAAACAAACCACCTTAGATGAGCCATGCCACCTTAGATTAAACATGCCACCTTAGATGAGACATGCCACCTTAGATGAGCCATGCCACCTTAGATGAAACATGCCACCTTAGATGAGACATGCCACCTTAGATGAGACATGCCACCTTATATTAAACATGCCACCTTAGATGAAACATGCCACCTTAGATGAGACATGCCACCTTAGATGAAACATGCCACCTTAGATGAGACATGCCACCTTAGAAGAAACATGCCACCTTAGAAGAAACATGCCACCTTAGATGAAACATGCCACCTTAGATGAAACATGCCACCTTAGATTAAGCATGCCACCTTAGATGAGACATGCCACCTTAGATTAAGCATGCCACCTTAGATGAAACATGCCACCTTAGATGAAACATGCCACCTTAGATTAAGCATGCCACCTTAGATTAAGCATGCCACCTTAGATTAAACATGCCACCTTAGATTAAGCATGCCACCTTAGAAGAAACATGCCACCTTAGATGAAACATGCCACCTTAGATGAAACATGCCACCTTAGAAGAAACATGCCACCTTAGATGAAACATGCCACCTTAGATTAAACATGCCACCTTAGATGACACATGCCACCTTAGATGAAACATGCCACCTTAGATGAGACATGCCACCTTAGATGAGACATGCCACCTTAGAAGAAACATGCCACCTTAGAAGAAGCATGCCACCTTAGATGAAACATGCCACCTTAGATGAAACATGCCACCTTAGATTAAGCATGCCACCTTAGATGAGACATGCCACCTTAGATTAAGCATGCCACCTTAGATTAAGCATGCCACCTTAGATTAAGCATGCCACCTTAGATGAAACATGCCACCTTAGATTAAGCATGCCACCTTAGAGGAAACATGCCACCTTAGATTAAGCATGCCACCTTAGATGAAACATGCCACCTTAGATTAAGCATGCCACCTTAGATGAAACATGCCACCTTAGATGAAACATGCCACCTTAGATGAAACATGCCACCTTAGATGACACATGCCACCTTAGAAGAAACATGCCACCCTAGATGAAACATGCCACCTTAGATGAGACATGCCACCTTAGAAGAAACATGCCATCTTAGAAGAAACATGCCACCCTAGATGAAACATGCCACCTTAGATGAGACATGCCACCTTAGAAGAAACATACCACCTTAGATGAAACATGCCACTGGTAAATTTGAAGGGAACGAAGGACAAATATTATTCTGCATGATATCTGCAGGAGGATAAAGTCAGTTATATTTTAATTCAAAACTAAATCCTCTTCTCAGAAATGCTAATAAATAAAAAAAAGTCACACACACACACAGAGATAAACACACACACATGCCTCGCAGAAAATAATTATATAAATATCTCTGCATTTTAAAAGGCATCCACTAATCAACCTTGAATAAGAGATTAAATGAATTTCCAGAAGCACCATGGTACTCTCACCACCAATTCCATGACACTCGTTCACACCTTCACTCACTTACCGCTGGCCACCATTTGCACATCTTTAAAAAAAAATATATATATATTTTACCGTTATTTTACCAGGTAAGTTGACTGAGAACACGTTCTCATTTACAGCAACGATCTGGGGAATAGTTACAGGGGAGAGGAGAGGGATGAATGAGACAATTGTAAGCTGGGGATGATTAGGTGACCATGATGGTATGAGGGACAGCTTGGGAATTTAGCCAGGACACCGGGGTTACCCCTACTCTTACGCTAAGTGCCGTGGGATCTTTAATGACCTCAGAGAGTCAGGACACTCATCCCCAATCACTGCCCTGGGACATTGGGATATATATATTTTTTGACCTATTTTTTGACCTCCTACTGGATAATGGGGGTTACCTGGGGCTGTCATATTGTCTTTTAACACACACACACACATACACACACATACACACAAACGCACACACACACGCACACACACACACATCGCTGCCCATACATTAGTGTTGTATGAGGGGGTAACAGGGAACCAGGAAGGAAGCTCTGGTCAAGGCGTTAAATATTCCTATTTATTGCTTTGCTCCTTACTAGCAGTAATACGTGTGTGTGTGTGTGTGTGTGTGTGTGTGTGTGTGTGTGTGTGTGTGTGTGTGTGTGTGTGTGTGTGTGTGTGTGTGTGTGTGTGTGTGTGTGTGTGTGTGTGTGTGTGTGTGTGTGCGTGTGTGTTCCCGTCTGTGAATATGTGGGTAAGTGTAGGAGGGAACTTTCTTACATCATACTAATTAACAGGAGGCTTTCCTTCAAGGGTGAGCGGTTTGTATAGAACAGTCTGCCTCCCAAATGGCATCCTATCTCCTATGTCGTGCACTCCTTTTGATAAGGCTCTGGTCAACATGACTGTGCCTTCAGATTTTGTTGTGTTACAGCCTGAATAAAAAATATAGAATTCTCACCCATCTACACACAATACCCCATAATGACAAAGTGAAAACATGTTTTCAGAAGGTTTTACACATTTATTGAAAATTAAATATATAAATATCTAATTTACATAAGTATTCACACCCCTGAGTCAATACATGTTGCAATCACCTTTGGCAGCAATTACAGCTGTGAGTCTTTCTGGGTAAGTCTCGAAGGAGCATTCAATGTCATCTTGGTAAGCGACTCGAGTGTATATTTGGCCTTGTGTTTTAGGTTATTGTCCTGCTGAAAGGTGAATTTGTCACCCAGTGTCTGTTTGAAAGCAGACTGAGCCAGGTTTTCCTCCAGGATTTTACCTCTATTTTCTTTCTTTGTATCCTAAAAAACGACCTAGTTCTTGCCTATGACAAGCATACCCATAACATGATGCAGCCACCAACATGCTTGAAAAAATGAAGAATGGTTCTCAGTGATGTGTTGTATTTGCCAAGACATAAAATGAATTTCTTTGCCACATTCTTCAAAGTTTTACTTTAGTGCCGTATTGCAAACAGAATGTGTGTTTTGGAATATATTTTATTCTGTACAGGTTTCCTTCTGTCATTTAGGTTAGTGTTGTGAAGTAACTACAATGCTGTTTATCCATCCTCCGTTTTCTCCTATCACAGCCATTAAACTCTGTAACTGTTTTAAAGTTACCATTGGCCTCATGGTGAAATCCCTGAGCGGTTTGCTTCCTCTCTGTCAATATTATGGGGTATTCTGTAGGCCAGGGACAATTTACATTCAATTTAAATTCAAGCTGTAACACAACAAAATGTGGAAAAAGTCAAGGAGTGTGAATACTTTCTGAAAGCACTCTATAAGAACTGGGTGCCATTTGGGACGCAACTAGAAACGGATGGATTAAGAGAGGGGTGTGGTTATTATCCCCCACTAAATGATGCTACATTAGAGTCGTGTCATAAATCAGGTCCTGGTAAATGATGTTCCCCCTCCCACTGGTTGACAGGTGGAATTTTGGGCTTGTTCTAGGCCTTGTTAAGCACTGTATGGATTGGATATTTCACACACAGAACGTTTATTGACACACACACAGGCACACACACAGACACGCAGGAAGGCACGCGAGCACACACACACAGACACAAACACAAAGCTGCTATAGACTACCATATGCTGACAGTTAGTTTCTGGATAACATGAAAATGCTTGATAATTTATGGGATATCAACAGAGAAGTATATGTTCTGGGTTATTTAAATATTGACAGGCTTTTGACAAGCTGCCTTCTCAAGCTGCCTTCTCAAGAAAAAGCTTCACACTGTAACTAGTGCCTGCAACCTGGTTCAGGTTATCAGTCAACCTACCAGGCTATTTACATACAGCACAGGAATGAAATCATCAATATGTATTGATCACATCTTTACTAATGCTGCAGAAAACTGCTTTAAAGCAGTATCCAGATCCATCGGCTGTAGTGATCACAATATAGTAGCCATATCTAGGTAAACCAAAGTTCCAAAGGCTGGGCCTAATATAGTGTATAAGAGGTCATACAATAATTTGTGTAGTGATTCCTATGTTGTTGATGTAAATAATATTTGCTGGTCTGTGTTGTGTAATGAGGAGCAACCAGACGCTGCACTTGACACATTTAGGAAATTGCTTATTGTAGTTGCTAATAAACATGAACCCATTAACAAAATGACTGTATAAACTGTTAAATCCCCGTGGACGGATGAGGAATTGAAAAATGGTGTGGTTGAGAGTGATGAGGCGAAAGGAATGGCAAATAAGTCTGGCTGCACATCCGATTGGCAAATGCACTGCAAATTGAGAAATCATGTGACTAAACTGAATAAAATTTAAAAGAAACTACACTATGAGACAAAGATCAATGACATAATGAATTATAGTAAAAAGCTTTGGAGCACCTTAAATGAAATCTTGGTCTCATAGTGTATTGGTCCATCATTGATTGAATCAGATGGCTCATTCAACACAAAACACACTGGTAGTGCCAATTACTTTAATGATTTTTTTCATTGGCAAGATTAGCAAACTTAAGCATGACATGCCAGCAACAAACGCTGACATAGTGTATAACAACTGATCAAACGCTGACATCCAAGTATAACAACTGATCAAACGCTGACATCCAAGTATAACAACTGATCAAATTATGAAAGACAAGCATTGTAATTTTGAATTCCGTAAAGTGAGTGTGGAAAAGAAGTGAAAAATGATTGTTGTCTATCAATGATGACAAGCCACCAGGGTCTGATAATGCCACTCCTATTTGCCACGTCTTCAATCTAAGGCTACTAGAAAGTGTGCCTTCTCAGGCCTGGAGGGAAACTAACGTCATTACGGTACCCAAGAATAGTGAAGCCCCCTTTACTGGCTCAAATAGCCGACCAATCAGCCTGTTACCAACCTTAAGAAACTTCTGGAAAAAATGGTGTTTGACCAGATACAATGTTATTTTACTGTAAACAAATTGACAACAGACTTTCAGAATTACTGATTATTGGCTGAGAGAAATTGCTGATAAAAAGCTGTTTACTTTAATGACATTATCGATCATAGTCTGCTATGGAAAAACGTGTTATGGCTTTACACCCCCTGCTATATTGTAGATAAAGAGTTACCTGTCTAACAGAACACAGAGGGTGTTCTTTAATGGAGGCCTCTCCAACATAATCCAGGTAGAATCAGGAATTCAGCTGTCTAGGCCCCTCAGCTGTCTAGGCCCCCTTTCAACCTTTACTAATGACATGCCTCTGGCCTTGAGTATAGCCAATGTGTCTATGTATGTGGATGACTCAACACTATTGACGTCAGCTACTACAGAGAGTGAAATGACTGCAACACTTAATGAAGAGCTGCAGTTAGTTTCAGAACGGGTGGTAAGGAATAAGTTAGTCCTAAATATTTCAAAAACTAAGAGCATTGTATGTTGGACAAATCATTCACTAAACCCTAGACCTCAACTAAATCATGTAATAAATGATGTGGAAAGTTGAGGTGACTAAACTGCTTGGAGTAACCCTGGACTGTAAACTGTCATGGTCAAAACGTGTTGATACAACAGTAGCTAAGATGGGGAGAAGTCTGTCTATAATGAAGCGATGCTCTGCCTTAACAACACTATCAACAAGGCAGGTCCTACAGGCTCTAGTTTTGTCGCACCTGGACTACTGTTCAGTCGTGTGGTCAGGTGCCACAAAGAGGGACCTGGGAAAATTACAATTGGCTCAGAACAGGGCACACACTCTAGACACACGTACACAGGGATGTTGTATTGTAAAAATGTGATAGTGGAGAAGTGGCCTGAGGGAACACACTTAATGTGTTGTGAAAAGTGTTATGAAATGTAATGTCATATAATATTTTAAATTGCATATACCTGCCTTAATGTTGCTGGACCCCAGATGAGTAGCTGCTGCCATGGCAGGAACGAATGGGGATCCTTAATAAATGAAAATAAACACTCACCCAGTGTTAAAGTGATTTACTATAGCAAATCTGTAGGAAGGCTTTGTGTCACCTGAACCACCATAAGATACAGTACCTGCATAGACAGGGCTATGGTAAATCAAGACCTTTATCTTTTCCCTTCCTCTCTTCCTTCCTCCAGCATTTCATCCCTCACTTCTTCTCCCTTCATCTCTCTTTCATGTCACTTCCCCTTTTAAAATGTTTATCCGCTTACTATGATCGCTACTCCATCTCCCCCATAACCCCCTTAACCATTCTCTCTTTCTCTCTCCCTCCTGACTTTCTCTCTCTCTCTCTCTCTCTCTCTCTCTCTCTCTCTCTCTCTCTCTCTCTCTCTCTCTCTCTCTCTCTCTCTCTCTCTCTCTCTCTCTCTCTCTCTCTCTCTCTCTCTCAATTCAATTCAATTCAATGGGCTTTATTGGCATGGGAAACATATGTTAACATTGTCAAAGAAAGTAAAGTAAATAATATACAAAAGTGAAATAAACATTCAAAATGAACAGTAAACATTACACTCACATTAGTTCCAAAAGAATAAAGACATTACAAATGTCATACTATGTATATATACAGTGTTGTAACGATGTACATATGGTTAAAGTACACAAGGGAAAATAAATAAGCATAAATATGGGTTGTATTTACAATGGTGTTTGTTCTTCACTAGTTTACCTTTTCTTGTGGCAACAGGTCACAAATCTTGCTGCTGTGATGGCACACTGTGGTATTTCACCCAGTAGATATGGGAGTTTATCAAAATGTGGTTTGTTTTCGAATTATTTGTGGATCTGTGTAATCTGAGGGAAATATGTGTCTCTAAAATGGCCATACATTTGGCAGGAGGTTAGGAAGTGCAGCTCAGTTTCCACCTCATTTTGTGGGCAGTGTGCACATAGCCTGTCTTCTCTTGAGAGCCAGGTCTACTTACGGCGGCCTTTCTCAATAGCAAGGCTATGCTCACTGAGTCTGTACATAGTCAAAGCATTCCTTAAGTTTGGGTGGTCAGGTATTCTGCCACTGTGTACTCTCTGTTTAGGGCCAAATAGCATTCTAGTTTGCTCAGTTTTTTTGTTAATTATTTCCAATGTGTCAAGTAATTATCTTTTTGTTTCCCCATGATTTGGTTGGGTTTAATTCTGTTGCTGTCCTGGGGCTCTGTGGGGTGTGTTTGTGTTTGTGAACAGAGCCCCAGGACCAGCTTGCTTAGGGGACTCTTCTCCAGGTTCATCTCTCTCTAGGTGATGGCTTTGTTATGGAAGGGTTGGGAATCGCTTCCTTTTAGGTTGTTGTAGAATTTAACGTCTCTTTTCTCGATTTTGATAATTAGCGGGTATCGGCCTAATTCTGCTCTGCATGGATTATTTGATGTTCTACATTGTACACGGAATATATTTTTGCAGAATTCTGCATGCAGAGTATCAATTTGGTGTTTGTCCCATTTTGTGAATTCTTGGTTGGTGAACGGACCCCAGACCTCACAACCATAAAGGGCAATGGGTTCTATAACTGATTCAAGTATTTTTAGCCAGATCCTAATTGGTATGTCAAATGTTATGTTTCTTTTGATGGCATAGAATGCCCTTCTTGCCTTGTCTCTCAGATCGTTCACAGCTTTGTTTAAGTTACCTGTGGCTCTGATGTTTAGGTATGTATAGTTTTTTGTGTGCTCTAGGGCAACGGTGTCTAGATGGAATTTGTAGTCCTGGCGGCTGGACCTTTTTTGGAACACCATTATTTTGGTCTTACTGAGATTTACTGTTAGGGCCCAGGTCTGTCAGAATCTCTGCAGAAGATCTAAGTGTTGCTGTAGGCCCTCCTTGGTTGGTGACAGAAGCACCAGATCATCAGCAAACCGTAGACATTTGACTTCTGTCTCTCTCTCTCTCTCTCTCTCTCTCTCTCTCTCTCTCTCTCTCTCTCTCTCTCTCTCTCTCTCTCTCTCTCTCTTCCCACTTTTTCTCTCCCTGCTGTTCCCGCTTCCTTTTCTCTCAATCCTGGCCTGCAGATCAATAATTCAGCCTCCCCTGCAGAGAGACAGCAGCGCTGACACACTGATTAGACATGAGACTGATGGAGAGAGAGGGAGAGACAGAAAAAGAGAGAGGGAGAGATAGAGAGAATGAGGGAGAGAGAGAGAGCGAAAGAGAGAGAGAGACAGTGACAGAGAAAGAGAGAGATAGAGAGAGTGCAGGGAGTGACGCAGAGAGGGAGATAGAGAGAGAAGGATTAGGACATGGGGAGAGCAACAGGGAACAGACAGAGGGAGAAAATAATGTTACGGTAAAGAGGGGGTGATATAGGTAGAGGAAAGTTAAGATAAAAAATTATGCAAGAGAGAGAATGAAGAGAGGATCGATAAAAAAACATGGATTGAGTGGAGAAAGATGAGATGGAGAAGGAGTTGCATGCTTGCGCCATTGTGTATTTGAAAGAATAACAGGCATAGCGAGAGAGAGAGAGAGAGAGAGAGAGAGAGAGAGAGAGAGAGAGAGAGAGAGAGAGAGAGAGTGTATAAGAACATCAGTGTGGTAGGGTTGCTGTATTGGCCTGCTGCTCTGTGTGTTTGCTCTTCAGTGTTTACAGAAGTGGATCAGAAGTGGCTCAGAAGCGGATCATGTTTGACAGTGGGTTCTGACTCAGTTTTAACCCCTGTCCCTTATATTGCCCCGTGAGACGTGTTACATCTCAATCTGACTCCCGTCTCCAATTGTGACCTAACCTGCTGACGACACTGACACTCAATGGGAACAATGTATACAGGATGAAAGGGGTTCTTTTGATAGTCCATCATCTATCAATGTAGTTTGATTTTAAAGCGATAGTCCACTCAAAGTATAACCCATAATGAATTTGTTGAGTTAGATTCATTTCCTTCTCTTATCTCGATTGTAATCAATTCACTAAGGGCTTGTTTCAATCAGGGGCTTGTTTCAATCAGGGGCTTGTTTCAATCAGGGGCTTGTTTCAATCTGGGGCTCGTTTCAATCTGGGGCTCGTTTCAATCAGGGGCTTGTTTCAATCAGGGGCTCGTTTCAATCAGGGGCTCGTTTCAATCAGGGGCTCGTTTCAATCAGGGGCTCGTTTCAATCAGGGGCTCGTTTCAATAACTTTAGCCGACATCCACATACCTGTTGTTTTGAAGGTGTCAGAGGTGGAACTGTGTTAGAACTGTCAAATCCACAAGTGGCTCCCGGCATTATAACTAAAGCAGACATTGTCAGTTACTACATGGAGTCGCATTAACAGAACGCCCATGCAGCCTTGTTTACAAGTTTGAATACTGGAATGTTTGATGTATTCTACACCTCCATTAAGATGATAGAAAAGATAGATTTCTCCATTTGAGCGTCATTATTTCTATATAGCTACACTTTCTCCTTCTGAACTTCTAACAGGAGTGGGAGGGGTGTGGCTTCGTGACAGTGATTGCAAGAACAGCTGCTCACCAATTTGACGGCTCCACCTCCGACACAGTCCAATACGGGTGTATGCTATTGCCAGTTAACGATTCATCTGAATCTGAATCTAGGCCCATGTTTCTTTTATGTAGCCAACCTAGGCTCTAGGCATCTCAGGTTGTGATCTAGCCTACTGACGACACTGACGCTCTGGTAAACCACAGGCATAAAATATAATACAAGGGTTTTATCTAAATCATTGGGGAAAACTATCAATTTTTGTTAAAGGAATATTCAACTCTAAATACAACCCCATTAAAGGGATATTCCACTCAAGAAACAACTTAAAATGATTTTCCACCAGGACAGATTTTAGAAATAACAAATAAAATATTTAGAAGTGGTGTTTATCAGTACCTTTAGTAGTGGTGTTTATCAGTACCTTTAGTAATGGTGTTTATCAGTACCTTTAGTAGTGGTGTTTATCAGTACCTTTAGTAATGGTGTTTATCAGTACCTTTAGTAGTGGTGTTTATCAGTGCCTTTAGTAATGGTGTTTATCAGTAACTTTAGTAGTGCTGTTTATCAGTACCTTTAGCAGTGGTGTTTATCAGTACCTTTAGTAATGGTGTTTATCAGTACCTTTAGTAGTGGTGTTTATCAGAACCTTTAGTAGTGGTGTTTATCAGTACCTTTAGTAGTGGTGTTTATCAGTACCTTTAGTAGTGGTGTTTATCAGTACCTTTAGTAGTGGTGTTTATCAGTACCTTTAGTAGTGCTGTTTATCAGTACCTTTAGTAGTGGTGTTTATCAGTAGTAATGGTGTTTATCAGTAGTAATGGTGTTTATCAGTAGTAGTGGTGTTTATCAGTTGTAGTGGTGTTTATCAGTACCTTTAGTAGTGTTGTTTATCAGTACCTTTAGTAGTGGTGTTTATCAGTAGTAATGGCGTTTATCAGTAGTAATGGTGTTTATCAGTAGTAGTGGTGTTTATCAGTAGTAGTGGTGTTTATCAGTACCTTTAGTAGTGCTGTTTATCAATACATTTAGTAGTGGTGTTTATCAATATCTTTAGTAGTGGTGTTTATCAGTACCTTTAGTAATGATTTTATCAGTACCTTTAGTAACGGTGTTTATCAGTACCTTTAGTAGTGGTGTTTATCAGTTCCTTTAGTAGTGGTGTTTATCAGTAGTAATTGTGTTCATCAGTACCTTTAGTAGTGGTGTTTATCAGTACCTTTAGTAGTGGTGTTTATCAGTACCTTTAGTAGTGTGGTTTATCAGTACCTTTAGTAGTGCTGTTTTTCAGTACCTTTAGTAGTGGTGTTTATCAGTGCCTTTAGTAGTGATGCTTATCAATACCTTTAGTAGTGATGTTTATCAGTAGCAAGCAGTCATTTACAATCTAATACACAACCAACTCTAAGATTATGTGCATTTTTGTGTCCATGCATGTTGGGATCCGTGTTTGCTTGCGCATGTGTGTGTGCGTGCTTGTGTGCCGGTCGACCAGACCAATCCAACGCTCATCGATTCTCCTCTAATGAGGTAATTCAAGTGCAGCCTGAAAACCATTTAGGACGGAACAATACACACACACACACAATTCTCAGAACTCATCGAGCGACTACTGGAACCCGTCGTCACGTGATATACCTCCCCCCGGTTACCGGCGGCGACCTGGGTCGAGGTGGAGAGGTATTGAATAGTAAAGGGAAGTACAGGAGGAAGGATTGACGATGTACGATTATGATGAGAAGCGTCCATTGCTATTGATCTACCACTAACAACCATTGTTCATGATGGTTGTAAGGCTATAGGAATAGGCCTACAGTGGATTTGGAAAGTATTCAGACCACTTGACTTTTTTCACATTTTGTTATGTTACAGCCTTATTCTAAAATTGATTAAGTGTTTGTTTTCCTTATCAATCTACACACAATACCCCATAATGACAAAGCAAAAACAGATTTTTTGGCAGCGATTACAACCTTGAGTCTTCTTGGGTATGACGCTACAAGCTTGGCACACCTGTATTTGGGGAGTTTCTCCCATTCTTCTCTGAATATTTTTTCAAGATCTGTCAGGTTGGATGGGGAACGTTGCTGCACAGCTTTTTTCAGGTCTCTCCAGAGATGTTCGATTGGGTTCAAGCCCGGGATCTGGCTGGGCCACTCAAGGACATTCAGAGATTTGTCCCAAAGCCGCTCCTGAATTGTCTTGGCTGAGTGTTTAGGGTTGTTGTCCTGTTGGAAGGTAAACCTTAGCCCGAGTCTGAGATCCTGAGCGCTCTGAAGTAGATTTTTATCAAGGATCTCTCTGTACTTTGCCTCTTTCCCTCGATACTGACTAGTCTCCCAGTCCCTGCCACTGAAAAACATCCCCACAGCATGATGCTGCCACCACCATGCTTCACCGTAGGGATGGTGCCTGGTTTCCTCCAGACGTGACGCTCGGCATTCAGGCCAAAGAGTTCAATCTTGGTTTCATCAGAACAGAGAATCTTGTTTCTGATGATCTGAGAGTCTTTAAGTGCCTTTTGGCGAACTCCAAGCGGTCTGTCATGTGCCTTTTACTGATGAATGGCTTTCGTCTGGCCACTCTACCATAAAGGCCTGATTGGTGGAGTGCTGCAGAGATGGTTGTCCTTCTGGAAGGTTCTCCCATCTCCACAGAGGAACTCTGGAGCTCTGTCAGAGTGAGCATCGGGTTCTTGGTCACCTCCCTGATTCTTCCCCGATTGCTCAATTTGGCCGGGTGGCCAGCTCTAGGAAGAGACTTGGTGGTTCTAAACTTCTTCCATTTAAGAATGATGGAGGCCACTGTGTTCTTGGGGACCTTCAATGCTGCATATATTTTTTGGTAACCTTCCCCAGATCTGTTCCTCGACACAATCCTGTCTCTTGGCTGTAAGGACAATTCCTTCGACCTCATGGCTTGGTTTTTGCTCTGACACGCACTGTCAACTGTGGGACCTTATATAGACCTTTCTAAATCATGTCCAATCAATTGAATTTACCACAGCTGGACTCCAATCAAGTTGCAGAAATATCTCAAGAATGATAAATGGAAACAGGATGCACCTGAGCTGAATTTCTAGTCAAAAACCTGTTTTCACTTTGTCATTATGGGGTATTGTGTTTAGATTGATGAGGGGGAAAAAAATATTGAATCAATTTTAAAATATAGCTGCAACGTAACAGAATGTGGAAAAAGTGAACGGGTCTGAATACTTTCCGAATGCACGACATACATTTTCATGGGGTCCTAACTAATTTTGCCAAGATATCTGATCTCTAGTGAGTGGAGTTAAAAGCAGAAAGGTAATCAGATATGTAGTAGTGTTGATCTATCAGCAGTCTGCATATATTCATGGGGGTTTAATGATGTACAGTGAGGGAAAAAAGTATTTGATCCCCTGCTGATTTTGTACGTTTGCCCACTGACAAAGAAATGATCAGTCTATACTTTTAATGGTAGGTTTATTTAAACAGTGAGAGACAGAATAACAACAAAAAAATCCAGAAAAACACATGTGAAAAATGTTAGAAATTGATTTGCATTTTAATGAGGGAAATAAGTATTTGACCCCCTCTCAATCAGAAAGATTTCTGGCTCCCAGGTGTCTTTTATACAGGTAACGAGCTGAGATTAGGAGCACACTCTTAAAGGGAGTGTAGGCCACGCAGGCCACGACCTCACTGTAGAACACCCTTTCGTGAAGGGGTGTGTGTGTGTGCTTGCCGGCCTACCCTCCTGCCTGCCTGCATGTGTGTGTGTGTGAGTGTGCCTGACCCTCTGTCTGCAGAGGTCAGGCGACAGAGTGGTTATAGTGACATGTTGGATGCTGGTGTTATTTCTGCACACTAGGCCAATCCAGTGACATGCTGGATATTAGTGTTATTTCTGCACACTAGGCCAATCCAGTGACATGTTGGATGCTGGTGTTATTTCTGCAAGCTAGGCCAATCCAGTGACATGCTGGATGTTGGTGTTATGTGTACACATTAATCTAGTGACATGCTGGATGTTGGTGTTATTTCTGCAAGCTAGGCCAATCCAGTGACATGCTGGATGTTAGTGTTATTTCTGCAAGCTAGGCCAATCCAGTGACATGTTGGATGCTGGTGTTATTTCTGCAAGCTAGGCCAATCCAGTGACATGCTGGATGTTGGTGTTATTTCTGCAAGCTAGTCCAATCCAGTAACATGCTGGATGTTGGTGTTATTTCTTCACACTAGGGCAATCCAGTGACATGCTGGATATTAGTGTTATTTCTGCAAGCTAGGCCAATCCAGTGACATGCTGGATATTAGTGTTATTTCTGCACGCTTGCCAATCCAGTGACATGCTGAATGTTGGTGTTATTTCTGCAAGCTAGGCCAATCCAGTGACATGTTAGATGCTGGTGTTATTTCTGCACGCTTGGCCAATCCAGTGACATGCTGGATATTAGTGTTATTTCTGCAAGCTAGGCCAATCCAGTGACATGCTGGATGCTGGTGTTATTTCTGCACGCTTGGCCAATCCAGTGACATGCTGGATATTAGTGTTATTTCTGCAAGCTAGGCCAATCCAGTGACATGCTGGATGTTGGTGTTATTTCTGCAAGCTAGACCAATCCAGTGACATGCTGGATGTTGGTGTTATTTCTGCAAGCTAGGCCAATCCAGTGACATGCTGGATGTTGGTGTTATTTCTGCAAGCTAGGCCAATCCAGTGACATGTTGGATGGTGGTGTTATTTCTGCACACTAGGCCAATCCAGTGACATGCTGGATGTTGGTGTTATTTCTGCAAGCTAGGCCACTCCAGTGACATGCTGGATGTTGGTGTTATTTCTGCACACTAGGCCAATCCAGTGACATGCTGGATGTTGGTGTTATTTCTGCACGCTAGGCCAATCCAGTAACATGCTGGATGTTAGTGTTATTTCTTCACGCTAGGCCAATCCAAGTACCATTCTCCTAACCATTAGTTTTCATGCATAAACCTAACAATGATTAAGAAACATTTCTGAGTAAAACTGGAATCTTTAATTAGCGAGGAACTCATTTAACGTGGCCCCTCTTAAATGCGTTACAACCTTTCACTCACAAGCCCACACACACACACACACACAGAAACACACACACGCAGTGCTCCCTCTTAAATATGATACAACCATTATCCCAACTTCAGACCTATGCCAAATTAAAATAAAGTCTCAAAATAATGCTTCAAGCTGAGAGTGGGAGGGAGTGAGGGGTGGAGGGGGTGGGGGGTGAAGAAGAGAGAGAGATTTAGGGGAGTGATTTAGGGAGGGCGGAAGAAGGGAGGGGGAGAAAGGGATTGGAGAAGCGAGTGAGGGCAGGAGAGATAGTACCTGCCGACTTATACAGTTGTGAATCTCTCTCTCTCCCTCTCTGTCATTGGAATGAAATATGGAATGGATCAATGGCCACACATGATTAATGTATCATTAGCTTTTTATGATGAAATGTGTAGGTGTAGGATCTTAATTTGAGCCAGTTTGCTAAAACAGGAAAATAATCCTGCAGCAGGAAATGTGAATTATTATGTGAATTATAATGAATGGACATTTTTGTAGGGGTTGCTACACTTTTTCTAAGTGGAAATTATAAACTTCATAAGCCTTTTTAAACCTCAAATACACTACAAGTTTTAAATCACCCTGTTGCAGCAATGTTCTCCTGCAAATGGGTGATCACAATTAAGAACCTACATTGTCGAAGGAGACAAGATTTATGTTACTACCATATTCTGATACTAAGCCATGAACCATAATGGTAAGTGAACAAATAGCATCATTAACTGAGGGTTTTATGCCCAAATGTTCACCATGGTAATTGTATAACATGGCAAATTTTACACTGAAATCACTGAAGCTCATACCCGTTATTACTGTACCATAACTAAACACAGTGTCTAACGTTATTATTACAGTACCATAACTAAACATAACATCTA
The DNA here is from genome assembly GCA_030435695.1 of Brachymystax lenok tsinlingensis. Taxonomy (NCBI): domain Eukaryota; kingdom Metazoa; phylum Chordata; class Actinopteri; order Salmoniformes; family Salmonidae; genus Brachymystax; species Brachymystax lenok. Next base: position 30,138,654 of record CM059812.1, on the reverse strand, counting down.
AAATCATTACTACTGTACCATAACTAAACATAACATCTAACGTCATTATTAATGTACCACAACTAAACATAACATCTAATGTGATTATTACTCTACCATAACTTTAACTGTCATTATTACTGTACCATAACTAAAAATAACATTTAACGTCATTATTACTGTACCATAACTAAAAATAACATTTAACGTCAATATTACTCTACCATAACTAAAAAAAACATTTCACGTCAATATTACTCTACCATAACTAAAAAAAACATTTAACGTCAATATTACTGTACCATAACTAAACATAACATCTAATGTGATTATTACTCTACCATAACTTTAACTGTCATTATTAATGTACCATAACTAAAAATAACATTTAACGTCAATATTACTGTACCATAACTAAAAACAACATTTAACGTCAATATTACTGTACCATAACTAAACATAACATCTAACGTCATTATTAATGTACCACAACTAAACATAACATCTAATGTGATTATTACTCTACCATAACTTTAACTGTCATTATTACTGTACCATAACTAAAAATAACATTTAACGTCAATATTACTGTACCATAACTAAAAAAAACATTTAACTTCAATATTACTGTACCATAACTAAACATAACATCTAATGTGATTATTACTCTACCATAACTTTAACTGTCATTATTACTGTACCATAACTAAAAAAAACATTTAACTTCAATAATACTGTACCATAACTAAAAAAAACATTTAACGTCAATATTACTGTACCATAACTAAACACAACATCTAGCGTCATCATTACAGTAAAATAACTAAACATATCTAATGTCATTATTACCGTACCATAACAAAACATAACATCTAACGTCATTATTACTGTACCATAACTAAACATAACATCTAACGTCATTATTACTGTACCATAACAAAACATAACATCTAACGTCATTATTACTATACCATAACTAAACATAACATCTGTCAATATTACTGTACAATAACTAAACATAACATTTAACTTCATTATTACTGTAACATTACTAAACACAACATCTAACGTCCTTATTGCTGTACCATAACTTTACATAACATCTAATGTCATTATTACTGTACCATAACTAAACATAACATCTAACGTCATTATTACTGTACCATAACTTAACATAACATATAACATCATTATTACAGTACCATAACTTAACATAAGATATAACGTCATTGTTAAAGTACCATAACTTTACATAACATCTAATGTCATTATTACTGTACCATAACTAAACATAACATCTAACGTCATTATTACTGTACCATAACTTAACATAACATATAACGTCATTATTACAGTACCATAACTTAACATAACATCTAACATCATTATTACTGTACCATAACTAAACATGACATCTGCTGTCATTATTACTGTACAGTAACTAAACATAATATCTACTGTCATTATTTCTGTACCATAACTAAACATTACATTTAACGTCATTATTACTGTACCATAACTAAACATAACATCTAACGTCATCATTACAGTAAAATAACTAAACATATCTAATGTCATTATTACCGTACCATAACTAAACATAACATCTAATGTCATTATTACTGTACCATAACTAAACATAACATCTAACGTCATTGTTACTGTACCATAACTAAACATAACATCTAACGTCATTATTACTGTACCATAACTAAACATAACATTTAACTTCATTATTACTGTAACATTACTAAACATAACATCCAACGTCCTTATTGCTGTACCATAACTTAACATAACATCTAATGTGATTATTACAGTACCATAACTTTTAGTGTTTCTAGCAACATGACTATGAGCACACTAAGATAATGTCATTATTACTGTACCATAACTAAACATAACATTCAATTGGGTTTAATTAGGCTATAGTATGTACTGCTACGCTATTAAGATGTGAGGTGTGTCTTGGCTGTAAAGACACGCACACACATACGCACACGCACACACGCACACGCACACACCATTAAGATAGTGGCTGTTCCACATAAGGAAGGCTTGTAAATAACTCAGGACACCCTATGCGTCTTTAATACAAATCCTGAACCAACCTACGACGCATAAATCTCCATGTATTTACCATAACACATTCACTGAGGCTGGCTGAGCATGATTAAAGCATGGTGTTATTAGTGTCCCCAGTTTAGGTTTTTCTCTTCCCTCTGAATGACTGGTTGCTTACAATTATGCTAGCTGACTAGCTGCAATTAATGATGGTAACATTTGACTGTGTCAATCAAGTGTATGTGTGTGTGTGTGTGTGTGTGGCGTATGCCATTATTTGGAAGTACACTTGTGTTCACTGGCCCTTGAACAAAAGCTTTTAGTGTTTCTAGCAACATGACTATGAGCACACTAAGATTAACACCCATGGAACTTTTCTGGTTCATCTACATGCAGACAACATACATGCAATACAGGAGCAAAGCCACTTTAACGAATGACAAGGATCACTATAGAATGTGGTCTGTATCTTATTGAATGTGCATAACATGTTCACGTCACGTGCACATGCAGCTACTACCTGACTCACAAATTAAATTGTACGGTCAAAAAAAGCCAAAAGCAATCAAAGTAGCAAAAGTATACTAATTAACTTTGAGTAAAAAAAAATCCATGAGTAATTAAATAAATGGTAAAACCTTTTTCAACTTGCTCAGAGCATGTGCTTTGATTCCTTTCTAGAATGTTCAAAAACTGCAAGTGAACTCCTACGGTACTGTGTTTACAGTCACCTCCAAAACACTGTAAATGTTTCACTCCCATTGAATACTTTACCACAATGCAATGTAATGCATAGTAATCTACTGTATTCCGTTGATACAGTTGAAAAACGACTAACAGTGTACATAGACACACATTCATACATGCGTTGTGCACTCTCTTTCTCTCTCTCGCTCTCTCTCGCTCTCTCACTCTCTTTCTCTCTCTCGCTCTCTCTCGCTCTCTCACTCTCACACACACACACACCCTCTCCTCTGTAATTAAATTACATCCAGATAGACTGACTTTATGACTGTAGCTGAACTAATACCCACACACATAATACCCCCCACCCCCCCCACACACACTGGAATATCTGCAGTGCAGCAGAGAGCCAGTCACATAGAACATTAAAGATCCCTGTTATCCTGCCTCCTGCTGCCTCCTGCTGCCTCCTGCTGCCTCCTGCTGTCTCCTGCTGCCTCTTCCTGCTGCCATAGAGTTGTGAGATGTGATCGTGGCAGTACTGTGACACACACACACAGGCAGGCATTATCACAGGCTGGCACACACAGGACGTCTGGACGCACGCACACACACACACACACACACACACACACACACACACACACACACACACACACACACACACACACACACACACACACACACACACACACACACACACACACACACGCACACGCACACACACACTTCCTATAATACAGACAATATAAAGTATGAAGACAGTTTCCCCTTGACATGAAAGTCCTCAGAGAGCTTTTTCCAAAACTTCTCAAACTGATTACAGTGGTCACTGCAAAGAGTACACACTGTCATCTCAGAAAATATCCAACCTAATACTTTCAATTGTCATCTCACCTAATACTAGACTTTCATCTACAGCTAGAAAAACAAAGAATTAGTCTGGAGATAATGTGACAGAAAGAGTAGACAGCAGTTTCAAAGGGAATGTGTGTGTTTGCATATTTTTCTGTGAAATTCAACAATAGAATAATAATGAGGCTGGAAATCAGGGTTTGGGTTTAATGAGAATTTCTATCTGCTCTTTGACGAGCTGACTGAGCGGGAGAGAGAGAGAAGAGAGAGAGAGAGAGAGAAGGGTTAGAGAGAGAGAGAGAGAGAGAGAGAAGGAGAGAGAGAGAGAGAGAGAAGGGAGAGAGAGTAAGCGAAGAGAGAGAGAGAGAGAGAGAGAGAGAGAGAGAGAGAGAGAGAGAGAGAGAGAGAGAGAGAGAGAGAGAGAGAGAGAGAGAGAAAAGGAAAGAGAGAAATGAAAAAGCTTGATTTGAAAACTTCTAAATCATTAGGATTAACCTCAGCTACAATTAGCCTACGGAAGAAAGTTAGTGTTAGTGAAATAAAGACAACTTCCCAAATTCAACCTCATCCATGTAAAGTGAATGAAAACTTCTCTGATACGTGGGCAGGAGTTAATGTTAGGAACTCCTCAACACAAACCCAAAGGGTACAGCTGGGAGCTCCAGAAATCAAAACCGATAATGAAAAATAATGGAAAGCTAGCTTCATGTCTCCATCCCGTTTCAACCCTGAACCTAACCCTGACCCTGACCTAGCCCCGACCCTAAGCCTAACCCTAACCCTGACCCTGACCCTGACCTAATCCTGACCTAACCCTGAGCCTAACCCTGACCCTAACCCTTACGACCCTTGATGCATATATTTTTTGCCTATGGATCTATGCCTCATATCCTGTCTTTTCACACAGCTAATTAAGAGAGTACTTTACAAAAGGAAATAGCTAAAATAAAACACTGATGATATCATAATGATATCATATTAATAATCATAAATATTCAGTGGTTGAACACCTGTGATATTCAGTTGTATCATTAACACTACTATCCCTGCCCTAGTTTCATTTATACACGCACGCACGCACACACATACACACACACACACAGGCAAGCACGCACACACACATGCACACACATACTGTGAAGATACAAAGCACGTTTTTCCACATTTAATTAGCTGATATTTAACTGTGGGAAAAGTAACAACATCAACGTCTGGGAGGTGTGCTACTTTTCATTTTTGAACGCTGTTAGGTTGAAAGTCTACAAGATACAATATTGTGTGTGTGTTTATGTGTGTAAATGTGCCTGACTGTCTCTCTCTGTGTGTGTGCGTATTTGAGTGTGTGTGTGCTTGCGTGTGTTTCAGTGGTATGAAATTGACTGTATTGTCCTCCATAATGCGACCATCTGTTGAATGAGTCATATTTCCACCCCGTCCTAAATATAGCACCTTGTCCTCCAACCATGCCAATGATAAGTTGACATCAACAGACAGAGTGTGTGCGGATGCGTGTCTATGAATGTTTAAGTGTGTATTTTTGTTTGTGTGTCATGCATGTGTGTAATGTGTGATAGATGACTCAGATTATTTATTCTAAACACACACAAACACATTTAAGTTTTTGCCCTAACTCTCCGCTCTTCTGCTCTTTCCATGACAGACTGACCAGGTGAATCCAGGTGAAAGCTATGATCCCTTATTGATGTCACTTGTTAAACCCACTTCAATCAGTGTAGATGAAGGGGAAGAGACAGGTTAAAGAAGGATGTTTAAGCCTTGAGACAAGTGATACATGGATTGTGTGTGACAAAACAAATCAAATCAAATCAAATTGTATTTGTCACTTGCGCCGAACAGGTGTAGCCCTTACAGTGAAATGCTTGCTTACAAGCCCTTAACAAACAATGCAGTTTTAAGAAAATCCCCCCCAAAAAAGTATGAGATAAGAATAACAAAGAATTAAAGAGCAGCAGTAAATAACAATAGCAGGGCTATATACAGGGGGTACCGGTACAGAGTCAATGTGTCAATATGCGGGGGCACCATTGTCGAGGTAATTGAGGTAATTATGTACATGTCGGTAGAGTTATTAAAGTGGCTATGCATAGATAATAACAGAGAGTGGCAGCAGCGTATGGGGGGCAAAGCAAATAGTCTGGGTAGCCATTTGATTAGATGTTCAGGAGTCTTATGGCTTGGGGGTAGAAGCTGTTTAGAAGCCTCTTGGACCTAGACTTGGCGCTCCTGTATCCTTGCCGTGCAGGAGCAGAGAGAACAGTCTATGACTAGGGTGACTGGAGTATTTGACAATTTTTAGGGTCTTCCTCTGACACCGCTTTGTATAGATGTCCTGGATGGCAGGAAGCTTGGCCCAGGTGATGTACTGGGCCGTACGCACTACCCTCTGTAGTGCCTTGCGGTCGGAGGCCGAGCAGTTGTCATACCAGGCAGTGATGCAACCCTTCAGGATTCTCTCGATGGTGCATCTTTAAAACATTTTGAGGATCTGAGGACCCATGCCAAATCTTGTCAGTCTCCAGAGGGGGAATAGGTTTTGTCGTGCCCTCTTCACGACTGTCTTGGTGTGCTTGGACCATGTTCGTTTGTTGGTGATGTGGACACCAAGGAACTTGAAGCTCTCAACCTGCTCCACTACAGCCCCGTCGATGAGAATGGGGGTGTGCTCGGTCCTCCTTTTCCTGTAGTCCACAATCATCTCTTTTATCTTGATCACGTTGAGGGAGAGGTTGTTGTCCTTGCACCACACGGTCAGGTCTCTGACCTCCTCCCTATAGACTGTCTCATTGTTGTCGGTGATCAGGCCTACCACTGTTGTGTCATCAGCAAACTTAATGATGGTGTTGGAGTTGTGCCTGGCTGTACAGTCATGAGTGAACAGGAAGTACAGGAGGGGACTGAGCACACACCGCTGAGGGGCCCCCGTGTTGAGGATCATCATGGCGCATGTCTTGTTACCTACCCTTACCACCTGGGGGCGGCCCGTCAGGAAGTCCAGGATCCAGGGAGGTGTTTTGTCCCAGGGTTCTTAGCTTACTGCTAAGTTTTGAGGGCACTATGGTGTTGAACGCTGAGCTGTAGTCAATGAATATCATTCTCACATAGGTGTTCCTTTTGTCCAGGTGGGAAAGGGCAGTGTGGAGTGCAATGGAGATCATCTGTGGATCTGTTGGTGCGGTATGCCATGACCAGCCTTTCAAAGTATTTCATGGCTACAGACGTTAGTGCTACGGGTCGGTAGTCATTTAGGCAGGTTACCTTAGTGATCTTGGGCACAGAGACTATGGTGGTCTGCTTGAAACATGTTGGTATTACAGACTTAGACAGGGACAGGTTGAAAATGTCAGTGAAGACACTTTCCAGTTGGTCGGCGCATGCTCGGAGTAAACGTCCTGGTAATCCGTCTGGCCCAGCGGCCTTGTGAATGTTGACCTTTTTAAAGGTCTTACTCACATCGGCTGCGGAGAGCGTGATCACACAGTCGTCCGGAACAGCTGATTCTCTCATGCGTGTTTCAGTGAAACTTGCCTCGAAGCGAGCATATAAGGTATTTAGCTTGTCCGGTAGGCTTGTGTCACTGGGCAGCTCTCGGCTGTGCTTCCCTTTGTAGTCTGTAATAGTTTGCAAGCCCCGCCACATCCGACGAGCGTCAGAGCCGGTGTAGTACGATACGATCTTAGTCTTGTATTGACGCTTTGCCTGTTTGATGATTTGTCGGAGGGCATAGCGGGATTTCTTATAAGCTTCCGTGTTAGAGTCCCGCTCCTTGAAGCAGCAGCTCGACCATTTAGCTCAGTGCGAATGTTGCCTGTAATCCATGGCTTCTGGTTAGGGTATGTACGTACAGTCACTGTGGGGAAGTTCGCCCTCGAGGCACTTATTGATAAAGCCAGTGACTGATGTGGTGTACTCATCAATGCCATTGGAAGAATCCCGGAACATATTTCAGTCTGTGATAGCCAACCAGTCCTGTAGTTTAGCATCTGCTTCATCTGACCACTTTTTTATAGACCGAGTCACTGGTGCATTCTGCTTAAATGTTTTGCTTGCAAGTAGGATTCATGAGGATAGAGTTATGCTCAGATTTGCCAAATGGAGGGTGAGGGAGAGCTTTGTTCACATCTCTGTGTGTGGACTAAAGGTGGTCTAGATTTCTTTTTCCTCTGGTAGCACATTTAATATGCTGATAGAAATTAGGTAAAACTGATTTAAGTTTCCCTTCATTAAAATCCCTGGCCACAAGGAGCGCTGTCTCTAGATGAGTGTTTTCCTGTTTGCTGGAATACAGCTCATTGATTGCGGTTTTAGTGCCAGACTCGGTCGGTGGTGGTATGTAGACAGCTATGAAAAATACAGATGAAAACTCTCTAGGTAGATAGTGTGGTCTACAGCTTATCATGAGCTACTCTACCTCAGGCGAGCAAAACCTTGAGACTTCCTTAGATATTGTGTGTGTGCCATTCAGAGGGTGAATGGGCAAGACAAAACATTGAAGTGCCTTTGAACGGGGTATGGTAGTAGGTGCAAGGTGCGCCGGTATGATTGTGTCAAGAATTGCAACGCTGCAGGGTTTTTCACGCTCAACAGTCTCCCGTATGTTTCAAGAATGGTCAACCACCCAAAAGGACATCCAGCCAACTTGACACAACTTTGGGAAGCATTGGAGTCAACAAGGGCCAGAATCCCTGTGAAACGCTTTCAACACCTTGTTGAGTCAATGTCCTGACGAATTGAGGCTGTTCTGAGGGCAAAAGGGTGTGCAGCTCAATATTAACCCTTTCATGTGTGAGTTCCAAATATCTCTAATGGTCGCCCCAGCGTGAGTTGATGATGTTAGAACGTTCTCTCCATTCCAGAATGTGATTGTTATTCAACAATACATTTAATCCGCCCTCAAACCAAGGAATTTAGCCTGTTTTTATTTATAGGCTGTTTCAACTTCAAATTATTTTCTAACAAGTTTTTATTTTCTAAGAACAGTTTGAATTGAGGTGTGTTCCGCCTCCTCATTCATTAACATAAAAATAGTCATTTTTACTTTTGCGGACAATTACATTTTTGGGACATTTCTGACCCGGACAAAACTCCCCAAGCACTTCCTAATTGTTTGTGCAGTTCAAGTCTGCAGACATTGGCTCATCTCGCGTCGGAACAGGATCTGCACACGTGTTTTCAGTTACAGGTGACAAATCATGCATTCCGATTCTTGCATAGATTGTAATGGGCACATATTCTGTGTGTAAAATATTCCAGCTGTGTAGCCATGTTTGTTGACATACAATGCATTCTGGGTTTCACGTAATCGTCTGTTTGACCAAAGATGTTATAACAAAATGATGTAAGGGTTCACTCACTTTTTGAGGACTTCCGGAAATGTGAACGATGGTAGACGACACTTCAACGTGCATATTATGAACAGACCAAACTCATCTTGTCTTCTCTTATTATCTTTGGTTTCTGTGAGGGAATAAAGCATGGCTGCGCGCTGAAACTAATCGTTGTTTACTTTCGATTTCTCGAAAGTGTTTACCTAATTATTTCGATCAATGGTGAGCTCACTCATGATGTGATTAATTATACATAGTAATTGCTATTAACTAATTCATATTGTAGTTTATGTCAGCCAAGAGTTAGAACATATGACCACTTGTGTTGCGTCAATCTTTCCTCAGTTAGCGCGAGGACAAATGTAGCCTACACTTTTCCGGTTAGGGTGATTGTGTTATGCTGTAGCTACTTTTGTGAATGTCTGAACATTGCATCCAAAAATAAACTGCTCACATTCTGGACATAACTTTGTAAGGACTGTGTTTGTGTAAATACTTTCTGAAAAAAGTGTGGCCAGCTCAATTGTTGATTGTTGTCATTCGAAACTGGCGTTCTAAATGAGCGTTCTAAACAAGCGTTCTAATCACAAGGATGTGATCGTACGCTTCAGGGACCACTGTAGAACGGTCTCACCCATGTGATGGTACGTGTGAAAGGGTTACGAAGGTGTTCCTAATGTTTTATACACTCAGTGTATAGCACCCACTTATAGCAGCCTTGTAGCAGCCATTTTGTGCTTGAACACTCACCACACATCCCCTACCAAAGTGGAGAGATGAGGAGAGTATTGAAACTGAAACTACGACCACTCTTCTGCACTTCAGTTCTCCCTCTCTCCTCCTGTCTTTCAGTTCTCCCTCTCTTCTATCGTTTTTTGGTTATCCCCTTCTTCTCCTGTGCTTTTTAGCAACTCATCCTATATGACACTTCCTGTCGGGAAATGTCTCTCTCATTCCTTCTCTTCCATTTCTCACCATCCTTTTATTTAACATGGAACGTGTGAGCTTCACCTTCAGTCACAGAGTGAATTCAAGTCTACTGCTGTCCATGGTTCTCAGTACAGTTTTGACTAGTTTCTCTCAGTCCATCCTCTTTCTTTCTTTCTTTCTTTCTTTCTTCTGTCTTACCTCCGTCACTCTTTCTTCTCATGCCTCACTAAACCAAACTGTCAGACCTCCTCTCTTTCGTTCTTCATCAATCATTTCATTCCCCTTTCTTTTCCTGTCTCTACTTCCCTCCTCCTTCCGTCCTCTGTCTCGCTCGCTTTCTCTTTACTTTCCCTGCTGTCTATCTCACATCTCTTTTTTTTTCACGTTACCTACCTCTTGTTCTCTGTCCTTCACTTGCCTCCCTTCCATCCTCTCCCTCCCTCTGTTCTCCCCTCCATCCTTCTCTGTCTTCCAGCTCATATCTGTCTACATTTATCAGTCTGCGAGGGCCTGGGTGTGCAACAGTGTATGACTGGGCTTGACTAGCTACCTTTCCCCCTCTCAAGATTGCCCCCACCCTCCCTCCCACACCTCCCTCCCTCCCACCCTTCTGTCTCCTCATGTCATATCTTCCTCCCTCCCTCTCTCCCTCCCTTGCTTTCCTACTGGCTGCCTTTTAGCTCATATCTGTTCACATCACATCAAGTTCCTGAGGAGGGGGTGGAGCCCAGAAGTTGATTGGGTACTCCCTCCCTCTCTACCTCCCTCTCTCCCTCCCTCATCTCTCCTCCCTTCCGAGTTTGACTAGACATGACTAGCTACCTTCCTGCTCACGACTCTCCCACCCTCCCCTCTATCCTCCTCTCCCTCCTTCCCCTCCCTCTTCCTCTCCCTCCTTCTATTCCCCCCCTCCCTAGTTGGTTCTTAGCTCATATCTGTTCACATTTGTCAGCTCTGGGAGTCTCCAGAAGGAGGGGGTGGCAGGCTGCCGTTTGACCGGGTTTGCCCTCCCCGTCATTGGGCAAGCCGAGGCTGAGCCCTGGGGGGGCTCTGGATGTCGGTCTGGATTGTCTTCACGCTGTAAAAACCCAGACAGTAATTGGCTGGTGAGGGGCTCCGCGATGGGGCCCATGGCAGCTGGTGGGTGGATACGGCACACCAATTAAGAAAACAGAAGAGAGGAAGTGGAGGGAAAAAAAGCGATTTCTCTCGCTTTCATGACGTCTCGCTCTCTCTGTCTCTCTCTCTTATTTTTTTACAGTGGTCCTCACCGTGCAGTGTGTCATCGTCCTAACGATGAGAAAGGCTTAGAAAGTTTTCAGGAAGGGAGGAGATAGGAGGAGAGAGAGGGGAAAGAAATGCAAGGTTTGTAGTTTTACATTTGGGAAGTCATGAATATATAGACACACACATACACCAAAGAGCACCCAGTACATCCAATCTTTTTTATTTATTTTACCTTTATTTAACTGGGCAAGTCAGTTAAGAACAAATGCTTATTTTCAATGACGCCCTAGGAACAAATGAGAACTTGTTCTCAACTAGCCTACCTGGTTAAATAAAGGTGAAATAAAAAATAATAAAATAAATAAATCACCAGCCAGCTGTATTTTGATATTGTCGTTGTTCAGCCACGACTCCGTGAAGCATAAGATGTTACAGTTTTTAATGTCCCATTGGTACTTTAATCTTCCCCGTAACTCGTAGATTTTATTCTCCAAAGATTGCACGTTTGCTAGCAGAATTGAGGGAAGTGGAGGTTTATTCGATCTTAGTATACGATATCACAACAAACAGCAGTGTCATAAATGGCAGGAAAGAAAGGTAGTGTTTTATGTCACATGTTTGTGAAGACTACAAGCATGAGAAAGGGTTTAATGAATGATATTGAATGCATTTATGTTCCCCGTTATATCTCAATTATCAATGACTTTGTAACAGCTTGAAACTGTCCACTACTGGAAATGCTCCCTGGTACCCTATTTTATAGAAAGGTATTATTTGATGGTGTAAATGGGAAATCTATCAGAAATCTGTATTTTTTTGAATGTATTGCTCTTTCTGCCTGGCATGAACAGTGAGCAATCTTATGGTAACTATTGCAATTGACTTGGCTGTTGTTGTAACCGAGCCGACATGTTGTCGTTTTCATCACCGCATGGCAACAAACACTGGAGTTGTCTGAAGGGCATCACCATGGAAACGCACACAAACTTTATTGTTCTGGTGAGTAAACACATACACACAGGCACACACATAGGCTTACACACAGGCACACACAGCCACACAGGCACACACATAGCCACACGTGCACACACAAACAGGTACACAGCCACACAGGCACACACACAGCCACACAGGCACACACAAACAGGTACACAGCCACACAGGCACACACACATAGCCACACAGGCACACACAAACAGGTACACAGCCACACGGACACAAGCACACACACAGCCACACAGGCAAAAGCACACACAAACAGGTACACAGGCACGTACACAGGCACGCACAAACACACGTACATCACCCATCACCACTCATTATCTCCTCACCAGCAATATCTCTTGACAGTTTAACTGGAAATGAAAACTGTATCAGGGGAAAAGACACATCACCTGCTGGATGTGATATGAATTATACAAAATATTATTTTCATTCTCTCTCTGTAGAGTACTAGAGAGGAAGAAGAGGAGGAGGAAGGAGGAGGAAGAGAGGAAGAGGAGAAGGAGGAGAGGAGGATGGGGAAGAGGAGGAAGGGGAGGAAGGAGGAGAGGAGAAAGGAGGAGGGGATGAAGAGGAGAGGAAGGAGGGGAGGAGAAAGGAGGAGTAGGAGAGGGGAAGGAAGGGAGGTAGGAAGAGGTAGAGGAGGCAGGAGGAGAGGAGATAGGAGGAGGTGGTAGGAGGAGAGGAGAAAGGAGGAAGAAGAGAAGAGGAGGAGGAGGAGGAAAGGAGAACGAGGGGAGGAGGAAAGAGGAGGAGGTTAGGGGTTAGGGATAATAGGATTTTGAATAGGACTCAATTGTTGGTCCACAAAAAGTTGGTCCTCTTAAGTATAGTAAGTATTGTAAGACATAGTTGTGTGTGTGTGTGTGTGTGTGTGTGTGTGTGTGTGTGTGTGTGTGTGTGTGTGTGTGTGTGTGTGTGTGTGTGTGTGTGTGTGTGTGTGTGTGTGTGTGTGTGTGTGTGTGTGTGTGTGTGTGGGGGGATATGGATAGTAGTGCACTGTTTAGGGAATAGGGTGCCATTTGGGACAAAAAAACTACCACAGCTCACAGTGTGCAGAGCCCTAAAGAGATACGCTACTGCTAACCAACTGACAGCTACTCAGAGAGAGGGAGGAAAGAGAGAGAGGGAAGAGAGAGAGGCAGACAGGGAGAAAGAGGGAGGGAGATAGAGAGAAAAGGGCCGAGAGGGAGAGTACAGAAAGAGAGAGAGAGAGTAGAGAGAGAGAAAGAGGAGAGAGAAGAGAGAGAAGGAAGAGAGAGAGGCAGACAGCAAGAAAGTGGGAGGGAGAGATAGAGAGAGATATTGGGTGAAATACCAGTGTGCAATCACAGCCGCAATATTTGTGACCTGTTGCCACAAGAAAAGGGCAACAAGTGAAGAACAAACACCATTGTAAATACAACCCATAGTTATGTTTATGTATTTTCCCTTTTGTACTTTAACTATTTGCACATCATTACAACACTGTATATAGACATAATATAACATTTGAAATGTCTTTATTCTTTTGGAATTTTGTGAGTGTAATGTTTACTGTTATTTTTTTCAAATTGTTTATTTCACTTTTGTTTATTATCTTTTGCACTTGCTTTTGCAATGTAAACATATGTTTCCCATGCCAATAAAGCCCCTTAAATTGAAATTGAATTGAGAGAGAGGAGAGAGGACAGAGAGAGAGAGAAAGGGAGAGAGAGAGAGAGGGAAGAGAGAGAAAAGAGAGAGAGGGAAGAGAGAGAAGAAGATGAGTACACACTTGTATAATCCTCTATCAACTTCCCACAGAGTTTACAGTAAAACAAGTAGACTTGATCTAAATACTAAATACTATGGCTGGGATCCAAATGGAACCCTGTTACCTTTATAGATCACTACTTTTGACCAGTTCTGCACTGGTCTCTAAGTCAAAAGTAGACATCTTCACTGAGTGTTCCAACAATGAAGGACACCTTCCTAATAATAAGGGGAATTCACTCCCTGTAATAAACATATAATGATCCCTGGATATGTAAAGAACGTTTCACTCAACTCATATTAGATTAGGTATCATTTTCCATTTAAGCACACATAATAAAAAATCCTTGCAATATGCTAGCAACACACAGAGAGCATCATGTCTTGATTGCCAGCAATAACCCCCTCCATAAACTAATACACAGAAGACCTCATCATGTTGCAATTACAAATTGAGAGTAGCAGCTCAGAGAGATGGCAGATAACTTATTTGTGAAGACAGATGGCAAATTGTTTCCGCAAACAAAAAACTTGTCCACTGCTCATCAGGGTTCCAACGTGTAGTTATGAGCCTAGCTCAGTGTGTGTTTGTGAGTCATTTAACTCAGCGTGTCTGTTTTCAAACGCGTTCCCTTTGTGCGCACCACACCTGAGAGACAGAAAGGAAGCACACAGTCTTTTTCAGCTATGCTGTGTGCCTGTACGTTTTTCATACGCTCCTACGTGTGTGGGTGGGTGTGTGTGCGTGCGTGTATAACACATTAGATCTGGTAAAAGATAAAGCAAAGAAAAAAACAACCATTCGTTTGTATTTTTTTTGTACCATCATCTTTGACATGCAAGAGAAAGGTCATAATGTATTATTCCAGCCCATGTGCAATTTAGATTTTGGTCACTAGATGGCAGCAGTGTATGTGCAAAGTTTTAGACAGATACAATGAACCATTGCATTTCTGTTCCAAATTTTGTATCAAGACTGCCCAAATGTGCCTAATTTGTTTATTAATAACTTTACATGTCCAAAATTGTGCACTCTCCTCAAACAATAGCATGGTATTATTTCACTGTAATAGCTACTGTAAATTGGACATTGCAGTTAGATTAACAAGAATTTAAGCTTTCTGCCAATATCAGATATGACTATGTCCTGGAAAATGTTCTTGTTACTTACAACCTCATGCTAATCGCATTAGCCTACGTTAGCTCAACCGTCCCGTGGAAGGGACACAGACTGACTGTGGCCCCGTCCAACGATACCCCCTGGACAGGGCCAACCAGGCAGGATATAACCCCACCCACTTTGCCATAGCACAGCCCCCACACCAATAGAGGGATATCTCCAACCACCAACTTACTACCCTGAGACAAGGCCGAGTATAGCCCACAAAGATCTCCCCCACGGCACGAACCCGAAAGGGGGTGCCAACCCGGACAGGAAGATCACGTCAGTGACTCAACCCACTCAAGTGACACACCCCTCCTAAGGACAGCATGAAAGAGCACCAGTAAGCCAGTTACTCAGCCCCCGTAATAGGGTTAGAGGCAGAGAATCCCAGTGGAGAGAGGGGAACTGGCCAGGCAGAGACAGCAAGTGCGGTTCACCGCTCCAGTTTCTTTCCGTTCACCTTCACACCCCTGGGCCAGACTACACTCAATCATAGGACCTTCCGAAGAGATGAGTCTTCAATAAAGACTTAAAGGTCGAGACCGAGTCTGCGTCTCTCACATGGATAGGCAGACCATTCCATAAAAAGGGAGCTCTATAGGAGAAAGCCCTGCCTCCAGCTGTTTGCTTGGAAATTCTAGGGACAATAAGGAGGCCTGCGTCTTGTGACCGTAGCGTATGTGTAGGTATGTACAGCAGGACCAAATCGGAAAGATAGGTAGGAGCAAGCCCATGTAATGCTTTGTAGGTTAGCAGTAAAACCTTAAAATCAGCCCTAGCCTTAACAGGAAGCCATATGATCAAATGTTTTGGTTCTTGTCAAGATTCTAGCAGCCGTGTTTAGCACTAACTGAAGTTTATTTAGTGTTTTATATGGGTAACCTGAAAGTTCAGTGCGTGAGAGTTCAATAACATGGAAAGGTTGTCATACCTGAAAGGATTGAGCTGGGTGTGATGTTTTTGCATGCTTAACATTGCAGGGTGTTAGGTAAGTGCTATATGCTAATGAGAGGTATAAATTAGGCATTTAGACATGGTTATAGGCTGAACATGAACAGTATGATAAGTCCCCCACAACACACGCTGTTTTTAGAACGGACATGCACTTGTCACATACCCAATAGGTAGCTTACATCAACATGTTCTAGTTAGAATATGTTCAAGGAGTCATATTTAACCATAGTAGTTATTCTGTGTCACCTAGGCTGATGTACTACTGATATGTCCAAATACTGACATGTTACTAATACGTCCAAATACTGATACGTTACTGATATGTCCAAATAATGATACGTTACTGATATGTCCAAATACTGACACATTACTGATATGTCCAAATACTGACACATTACTGATATGTCCAAATACTGACACATTACTGATACGTCCAAATACTGATACATTACTGATATGTCCAAATACTGACACATTACTGATATGTCCAAATACTGACACATTACTGATATGTCCAAATACTGACAGTTTACTGATACGTCCAAATACTGACACATTACTGATACGTCCAAATACTGACACATTACTGATATGTCCAAATACTGATACATTACTGATACGTCCAAATACTGACACATTACTGATATGTCCAAATACTGATACATTACTGATATGTCCAAATTCTGACACGTTACTGATATGTCACTATAATGACTGCTAACTGGCAGAAACAGAACACACAATAACCTCTTTTATCAAGTACTTTGATGGCTTTTAAGACTTTTAGCTTGTATAAATCCTTGCAAGCTGAACAAACCTCACCAATGCTTTACGTTGGCTGTTACAATCATTCCCTTTGTGCTCCCAATTATTGTTTTGATGTTTTCTTATCTTTAGTACCATCAATGAACAAGTTGAAAACACAAAGTCTTAGAAACAGCTGTCTATCTTGTCGTAGATGGTTTGTGTGTGTGTGTGTGTGTGTGTGTGTGTGTGTGTGTGCATGTGTGTGTTTGACAGTTCTTCTAAGCTTGTCTGACAGTGTGTCTGGATCCATTTGCCCTTTGCTGTATCTCTGTGCCTCCCAAAAGCACACACATCTGGTTGATCAGACTAACCTGAAAACAATCTCTAACTCTTTTATTATCCTTTCTCTCCTCTCTCTCTTTCTCCACCTCCCTCTATCTTCCCTGTAACATCTGTCTTTCTGTTTTATATATCAACTGGAGGGTACAGAGACTGGAGGGTACAGAGACTGGAGGGTACAGGTCCCACCATCCAGTGAAGAATACTCTGCTATCCATTATTAGAGACTGGAGGGTACAGGTCCCACCATCCAGTGAAGAATACTCTGCTATCCATTATTAGAGACTGGGAGAGTAGAGGTCCCACCATCCAGTGAAGAATATTCTGCTATCCATTATTAGAGACTGGAGGGTACAGGTCCCACCATCCAGTGAGGAATACTCTGCTATCCATTATTAGAGACTGGAGGGTACAGGTCCCACCATCCAGTGAAGAATCCTCTGCTATCCATTATTAGAGACTGGGAGAGTAGAGGTCCCACCATCCAGTGAAGAATACTCTGCTATCCATTATTAGAGACTGGAGGGTACAGGTCCCACAATCCAGTGAGGAATACTCTGCTATATATTATTAGAGACTGGAGGATACAGGTCCCACAATCCAGTGAGGAATACTCTGCTATCCATTATTAGAGACTGGATAATACAGGTCCCACAATCCAGTGAGGAATACTCTGCTATCCATTATTAGAGACTGGAGAGTAGAGGTCCCACCATCCAGTGAGGAATACTCTGCTATCCATTATTAGAGACTGGAGGGTACAGGTCCCACCATCCAGTGAGGAATACTCTGCTATCCATTATTAGAGACTGGAGAGTAGAGGTCCCACCATCCAGTGAGGAATACTCTGCTATCCATTATTAGAGACTGGAGGGTACAGGTCCCACCATCCAGTGAGGAATACTCTGCTATCCATTATTAGAGACTGGAGAGTAGAGGTCCCACCATCCAGTGAGGAATACTCTGCTATCCATTATTAGAGACTGGAGGGTACAGGTCCCACAATCCAGTGAGGAATACTCTGCTATCCATTATTAGAGACTGGAGAGTAGAGGTCCCACCATCCAGTGAGGAATACTCTGCTATCCATTATTAGAGACTGGAGGCTACAGGTCCCACAATCCAGTGAGGAATACTCTGCTATCTATTATTAGAGACTGGAGGCTACAGGTCCCACCATCCAGTGAGGAATATTCTGCTATCTATTATTAGAGACTGGAGGCTACAGGTCCCACAATCCAGTGAGGAATACTCTGCTATCTATTATTAGAGACTGGAGGCTACAGGTCCCACAATCCAGTGAGGAATACTCTGCTATCTATTATTAGAGACTGGAGGCTTCAGGTCCCACCATCCAGTGAGGAATACTCTGCTATCTATTATTAGAGACTGGAGGCTAGAGGTCCCACCATCCAGTAAGGAATACTCTGCTATCTATTATTAGAGACTGGAGGCTACTGGTCCCACCATCCAGTGAGGAATACTCTGCTATCCATTATTAGAGACTGGAGGGTACAGGTTCCACCGTCCAGTGAGGAATACTCTGCTATCCATTATTAGAGACTGGAGGGTACAGGTCCCACCATCCAGTTAGGAATACTCTGCTATCCATTATTAGAGACTGGAGAGTAGAGGTCCCACCATCCAGTGAAGAATATTCTGCTATTCATTATTAGAGACTGGAGAGTACAGGTCCCACCATCCAGTGAAAAATTCTCTGCTATCCATTATTAGAGACTGGAGGGTACAGGTTCCACAATCCAGTGAGGAATACTCTGCTATCCATTATTAGAGACTGGAGGGTACAGGTCCCACCATCCAGTGAGGAATACTCTGCTATCCATTATTAGAGACTGGAGAGTAGAGGTCCCACCATCCAGTGAGGAATCCTCTGCTATCCATTAATAGAGACTGGAGAGTACAGGTCCCACCATCCAGTGAAGAATACTCTGCTATCCATTATTAGAGACTGGAGAGTACAGGTCCCACCATCCAGTGAAAAATTCTCTGCTATCCATTATTAGAGACTGGAGGGTACAGGTCCCACCATCCAGTGAGGAATACTCTGCTATCCATTATTAGAGACTGGAGAGTACAGGTCCCACCATCCAGTGAGGAATACTCTGCTCTCCATTATTAGAGACTGGAGGGTACAGGTCCCACAATCCAGTGAGGAATACTCTGCTATCCATTGTTTATGTCTTTATCTGTCTCATATTGTCCTGGCTGTGTCTGTGTGTCGGTGTGTTGGCACGTCTTCCAACAAGGGCGAATAGTAGAAAGTAGAGTTTCAAAGATGGGAAAGTGATCATACCGGGGCAGTGAGGATTAGTCTGCTACCATTATTTATGTATTTAACTGCCTCATATTGTCCAGGCTGTGTCTGTGTGTCGGCCAGTCTTCTACCCCTGAGACGTAAGCGTTTCTAAGGGTTAGTCTCAAGTCCAAGTGCACTTTTAAGAATCGTCCATTGTAGTGTCAACCTATCACATCCTCTCAAATCTCCACAAGTGTCTAGGGGGTAGGGGCTCGAGGTTGTTACTGGACAGGTCTAACCTTTTGATACGGGTTTGCAGCCCAGCTGTTTACTGTGTTTGTCTCTGTTGGTCCTGTGACAAGATAATGAGAGAGGAAAATGAGTCAGTGGCTCCAGGACAAAGAGACGAGCAAGGAGAAGAGAGGGGAAAGCTACTCTAACTGGCAGAACAAAACACACACACACACTAACTAGCAGAATAGATCACACACACGGTATGCAGGCAGACACAAACACGTGCAAACACACACACATGCGCAAACACGCACACACACACACACTAACAAGCAGAACAGATCACGGTGACGGTGATTCTATAACAAACAGAGAAATAATTCAAAAATCCTGTCACTGTCGTCTTGGTAATTTACAAATAGAGGTCAGAGAGTCATTGTCAAACTCCTGTCACTGTCGTCTTGGTAATTTACAAATAGAGGTCAGAGAGTCATTGTTAAACTCCCTGTCACTGTCGTCTTGGTAATTTACAAATAGAGGTCAGAGAGTCATTGTTAAACTCCTGTCACTGTCGTCTTGGTAATTTACAAATAGAGGTCAGAGAGTCAATGTCAAACTCCCTGTCACTGTCGTCTTGGTAATTTACAAATAGAGGTCAGAGAGTCATTGTCAAACTCCCTGTCACTGTCAACTTTCCTCTGTCCCCTACTAGCTAAAGGCCTTTCTCTCTCCCTGTGTTTCAGAACAACTTTCCTCTGTCCCCTACTAGCTAAAGGCTTTTCTCTCTCCCTGTGTCTCAGAACAACTTTCCTCTGTCCCCTACTAGCTAAAGGCTTTTCTCTCTCCCTGTGTCTCAGAACAACTTTCCTCTGTCCCCTACTAGCTAAAGGACTTTCTCTCTCCCTGTGTTTCAGAACAACTGTTTTTGTTCATGTGTGCTTTCCTGCATGTGTGTGTGTGTGTGTGTGTGTGTGTGTGTGTGTGTGTGTGTGTGTGTGTGTGTGTGTGTGTGTGTGTGTGTGTGTGTGTGTGTGTGTGTGTGTGTGTGTGTGTGTGTGTGTGTGTGTGTGTGTGTGTGTGTGTGTGTGTGTGTGTGCATGCGTTCACTGTTATAGGTCAGTTAGGATCACCACTTTATTTTAAGAATGGGAAATGTCAGAATAATAGTAGAGAGAATGATTTATTTCAGCTTTTATTTCTTTCATCACATTCCTAGTGGGTCAAAAGTTCAGATACACTCAATTAGTATTTGGTAGCATTGCCCTTAGATTGTTTAACTTGGGTCAAACGTTTCGGGTAGCCTTCTACCAGCTTCCCACAATGAGTTCGGTGAATTTTTGCCCATTCCTCCTGACAGAGCTGGTGTAACTGAGTCAGGTTTGTAGGCCTCCTTGCTCGCACACAATTTTTCAGTTCTGCCCACACATTTTCCATTGGATTGAGGTCAGGGCTTTGTGATGGCCACTCCAATACCTTGACTTTTTTGTCCTTAAGCCATTTTGCCACAACTTTGGAATTATGCTTGGGGTCATTGTTCATTTGGAAGACCCATTTGCGACCAAGCTTTCACTTCCTGACTGATGTCTTGAGATGTTGCTTCAATATATCCACATAATTTTCCAACCTCATGATGCCATCTATTTTATGAAGTGCACCAGTCCCTCCTGCAGCAAAGCACCCCCACAACATGATACTGCCATGCCTGTGCTTCACGGTTGGAATGGTGTTCTTTGGCTTGCAAGCCTCACCCTTTTTCCTCCAAAGATAACGATGGTAATTATGGCCAAACAGTTCTATTTTTGTTTAATCAGACCAGAGGACTTTTCTCCAAAAAGTGCAATCTTTGTCCCCATGTGCAGTTGCAAACCATAGTCTGGCTTTTTTATGGCGGTTTTGGAGCAGTGGCTTCTTCCTTGCTGAGCGGCCTTTCAGGTTATGTCGATATAGGACTTGTTTTACTGTGGATTTAGATACATTTGTACCTGTTTCCTCCAGCATCTTCACAATATCCTTTGCTGTTTTTCTTGGATTTATTTGCACTTTTCGGCTGCGTGGTCCCATGGTGTTTATACTTGCATACTAATGTTTGTACAGATGAACTGTACATTTTCCCATGATGTCAAGCAAAGAGGCACTGAGTTTGAAGGTAGGCCTTGAAATACATCCACAGGTACACCTCCAATTGACTAAAATGATGTCAATTAGCCCTTCTAAAGCCATGACATAATTTTCTGGAATTTTCCAAGCTGTTTAAAGGCACAGTCAACTTAGTGTATGTAAACATCTGACCCACTGAAATTGTGATACAGTGAATTATAAGTTAAATAATATGACTGTAAACAATTGTTGGAAAATGTACTTGTGTCATGCACGAAGTGGATGTCCTAATAGACTTTACAAAACTATAGTTTGTTAACAAGAAATTAGTGGAGTGGTTGAAAAACTAGTTTTAATGACTCCAACCTAAGTGTATGTAAACTTCCGACTTCAACTGTATGTGTGAGCTTGCTTTTCTGCATGCGTGTCTCTCTGTGTGTGCATGCGTGTGTGCATGCTTATGTGTGTGTGCCTGCTTTCCTGCGTGTGTGTGTGTCTCTGTCTGTGTGTTTGTGTGTCTCTCTATGTGTTTAGCATGGTAATTAAGAACCAACAATCTGCTAAATTGACATTCTCACCGTACGTCTCAGTACTGTGAGGTCTGTCTAAGCAGCTTACAGTATGACAAGCCCACTGTGCTATTGTAATAGATTCATCCAAAAGAACTGTGTGTTCCTCTGCCTGACCTTTATGTGCTTGGTAAAACATTGGCGCCTCTCTCTCTCTCTCTCTGTCCTCCCTTGCTTTCTTTATTTACTTTTCCCCTTCTCTCTCTACCCTCACTTCCTCTCACCATCTTCTCATCCTCTCTCTCTTCCTACCCCTCTCTCTGCCCTCTCTTTCTTCTCTCTCTCTCGCTGTCTCTCTCTCTCTCATTTCCATGCCCACAAAAAAGTTACGTGTCATCGTCCTTGAATGTATAATTACAGTGTAATTACTAGCAGGTACAATAAGAACATGGAATTATTTTCTCAGTGGCAAATCCTCATTATATCACATCCTCCACCCTCCACTCCTTCCCTCTCTCTTTTCCTCTCCCTACATTCTTCTCTCTCACTCTCTTTTCTCACTCTCTCCCCTATTCTCACTCTCTGCCACTCTCTCTCTTTTCCTCCCTTCTTCGTCCCCTGAGGGTTAATACCTACTTATCAGTACAACAACCCATACCTGTCCTCAGACTGCAAAACACACACACACATCCTCAGACTACTAAGCTGCTAATGTGATATCGATGTTGCATATCCTTGTATCCATGCTCATTCCCCTGAAGTTGTTATTCACTAGCAATGGCTCTAGACCAGAGTGGTAGGCTGAGTCCCAAATGGCACCCTATTCCCTGTATAGTGCCCTTCTTTTGACCAAAGCCATATGAGCCCTGGTCAAATGTAGTGCAGCATGTAGGTTATAGGGTGCCATTTGGAACACAGACCTGCTCATTAGCATGTTAGGTGGTTCTCCACCTCCCTCCTCTGTCCTTTCTTATCCCTCCATATATTACCTGTTTCCTAACACCTAGATTGGAGGGTCTTGTAGTTCCTGAAGAGAGTAGCTTTTGAACATGTCAGGGCCACATCGTGCAAGTGTGTGTGTTTGTGCGTTCGTGTGTGCGTCAGGGGCTCATCATGTGAGTAGAATAACTTCCAATCTAAACCCGTCAAGTCAAACTGCCAGAGAGTGGTGTTGCGTCAGAATATGCTCTCATGTATTAACATGATGTGGCTCTCTTATGCTCTCTTAGGATAGACAGGGAGGTAGTTTGGAACTTGTGACCCTGCAATACAACGGGGTAGTGCAACTATAATGGGGGTGGTATATTGTGGTTCATCAAGTGGCTTTTACTTGGAGAGTGGAATTTCAAATGTGGGTTGTCCCCTGATCTTGATGAAGTTTTACTGTTACAGTTTTTTTCAATTGTTTACACGCAATTTTGAAAACCGGGTTCTTTTAAAAAAAATATAATCACAATTATCCAAACACCACACTCAATTTGCATAATTCCTAGATTGTTTGCAAAATGACACACTTCAGTCAAAACATACACACTTCAGTCAAAACATATACACATATTTGTGAAAATGCTATTAGTTTTCATTTAACCAACACAGTCCTCAATGATCAGACACTATTACAGCCAGTTTCACACTGCTGTGATAAATAAAAAACACAATTGTAAAAAAACTAATTTTAGGAAATAGCATGTGCTAGATTTTTGGCCAGACATTGTTATGTAAGGGATCATTTAGATGAAAAAAAAAATTGTCCCAAACGACAATGTATCGCATCTGGTCCACTTGGTTTAATGCTGTGACAATCTCGTGCAATCTGTCAAGAAATGCAAGTATTAGATTTGCATTACAGGGTCCCAGATTTGCATGGTGGTGGAGGACCCCATTTTGTGTAATAGCAGCGCAAAGGGTGATGTTACCCCCTCACTGCCCTGGCACATTGGTGATTGCCCTGTGTCCAATTACATTTCTCCCTCTTCTTCTTGTTTTCGCAAGGTTAAATCCAGCCTCATCCACATATATAAATTCATGTTGAATTTCTGCAGCATCCATTTGCAAGACTCTCTGAAACACAGTAAAAGACAATAGGATGCTATTCAATATCTATTGCACAGTATTTTTTGTGCCAGAACATTATGAGCAGTGCACAATACCACACCATAGTAAGATGAACAATACATACCTCCACATACTCATTGCGCAGATGTTTCGCTCTCTCTGAATTTCTGTCAAATGGTACCCGATACAGTTGCTTCATGTATATTTGATTTTTCTTGAGGATTCGACCTAATGTTGACAGAGAGACTCGTTGGATGTTATTGAAAATATGGTCATCATTGATGATATTGGCTTGGATTTCGCAGCCTGATACAATTATTGGTCAAAACCATGTTCACAATGGCGGCCTCTTGTGCACGAGTGAACATAGGGCCCCTTCCACCTTGGTGTCCTCGACCCTCAATCCTATGTAAAACAAATATATAAAAATACACATGCAGCCTACTGTCAAATGTCACAGTAAACAATATTGATGATAAGTACAGCAAGCTTCAGTTTCAATGTACTGTGTGGTTAGCTTACCTGTTTTCTCGATGAAATGTCCGAATTACTGACGCAACAGTATTTCTGCTGAGATTTGGTTGAACTCTTTGTCCAGCTTCCATCAGTGTCAGTCCATGGTTGATAACATGGTCAATAAGTGTTGCACGGATTTCTTGAGTCAAATTTGGTCCTCGTCTTCTTTGTTCAGGTTCTATCAACTCTTCAAGTCCTTCTCTACCTCTTCCTCTACCTAGGCCTCTTCCTCTATCTCCTTCTTCTCCTCTTCCTCTACCTGGGCCTCCTCCTCTACCTCTTTCTCCTCTTCCTCTACCTCCTTCTCCTCTTCCTCTACCTAGGCCTCTTCCTCTACCTTCTTCTCCTCTTCCTCTACCTAGGCCTTTTCCTCTATCTCCTTCTCCTCTTCCTCTACCTCCTTCTCCTCTTCCTCTACCTCCTTCTCCTCTTCCTCTACCTAGGCCTCTTCCTCTACCTCCTTCTCCTCTTCCTCTACCTCCTTCTCCTCTTCCTCTACCTAGGCCTCTTCCTCTATCTCCTTCTCCTCTTCCTCTACCTCCTTCATCTCCTCTTTGAGCTCCCCCTCTCATTCTCACTCTTCTTCTTCTTCTTCTTCTAGCTCCTTCCATTTTTGTTGAAGACAGGTGAACTCACCTGCTGCCTTTTATAGCACACCTGAGTGCTGCGTTTTCAAATTAGCACATGTGTGCTTCCACACCTGGTGGATGTGATTATCCAATTCGTTCATTAGTGTGGTCATTGGCAATCCGGGCTTTGTAATGACAAGGAAGTAACCTCAAAATCCTTATCTGTGTCTAAGGTGTGAAAATGTGTGTAGAGTTTTACAAATCACTGTGTGTAATGTTTTGCAAAAAGGGTGAAGCAGACATTGTGTGTAATGTTGTGCAAATCTGTGGAGGTGTTTTGCTCATTGGAGTAGAATTTTGCAAATTGTGTGGAAATGTTTATTTTAGTGTGTAAACAATCGTAAAAAACTGTAATATTTATAAGTCATGATGGCAGGCGAAATGGCGGGCGAAAGGGCTCTGAACTCATGACCTGCGTAGTGCTGGAAGTGAGTTGAGTATTGGGTCGAGTCCCGTCCATTTACCTGGTAACCTCTTGGAGTGCCATGTGGAGAGTCTTCTACTTTTAACAGATGCATCCTGGCCTGACCCTCCCTAGGATTCACATAGCCTTCCTCTCTCCTTGCAGCAAGCTGTAGTTAAATAAAACATCTGAACGCTGTCATTTAGAGAATGGGGGCCATCAAGTATTTTGGCATTGTTCTTATCCAATATGCATCTCTATGTGCAAGCTCTCACAGTCTCAATGCAGAATTAGATATTTTGTACTCTTCTCCAAATGTCAAATTTCTAAGTTGCTCGAAACATCAAGTTTTGAAGGTAATGGTTACGTATTAAGGTTTTGGATAGGATTAAAGCATTAAGTTTAGGCACTCATTCAGAATGGTTAAGTTAAGGGTTAAGGTGTCTGGCTAGTGTCTGGCTAGACTGAGGTGTCTGGCAAGACTGTAAACTCTCTTTCCAGACTCACATTAAACATCTCCAATCCAAAGTCAAATCTAGAATCTGCTTTCTATTTCACAACAAAGCCTCCTTCATTCGTGCTGCCAAACTTGCACTAGTAAAACTGACTATCCTACCAATGCTCGAATTTGGCGAAGTCATCTACAAAACAGCTTCCAATACTCTACTCAGCAAACTGGATGCAGTCTATCACAGTGCCATCCGCTTTGTCACCAAAGCCCCTTATACCACCCACCACTGCGACCTGTATGCTTTAGTCGGCTGGCCCTCGCTACATACTCGTTGCCAGACCCACTGGCTCCAGGTCATCTACAAGTCCCTGCTAGGTAAAGCCCCACCTTATCTCAGCTCGCTGGTAACCATAGCAGCACCCACCCGTAGCACGCGCTCCAGCAGGTATATCTCACTGGTCACCCCCAAAGCCAATTCCTCCTTTGGCCGCCTTTCCTTCCAGTTCTCTGCTACCAATGACTGGAACGAACTACAAAAATCACTGAAACTGGAGACACTCATCTCCCTCACTAGCTTTAAGCACCAGCTGTCAGAGCAGCTCACAGATCGCTGCACCTGTACATAGCCCATCTGTTAATAGCCCAACCAACTACCTCATCCCCTACCGCATTCATTTATTTATCTTGCTCCTTTGCACCCCAGTATTTTTACTTTGCACATTCATCTACTGCACATCTAACATTCCAGTGTTTAAATTGTTATATTGTAATTACTTTGCCGCCATGGCCTATTTATTGCCTTACGTTCCTTATCTTACCTCATTTGCACACATTGTATATAGATTTGTTTTTTTCTACTGTATTATTGACTGTATGTTTGTTTACTCCAATGTGTAACTCTGTGTTGTTGTATGTGTTGAACTGCTTTGCTTTATCTTGGCCAGGTTGCAGTTGTAAATGAGAACTTGTTCTCAACTAGCCTACCTGGTTAAATAAAAGAAAAACAATATATAAAAAAGGTGTTGGATAGGATTAAAGCATTAAGTTTAGGCACTCATTCAGAACGGTCAAGTTAAGTTTTGGGATAAAAAAATTATAAATAAATCAAGAACTCATGACCTTCTGATCCGGAGTCATGGGAAATAACGCTCACTGTTGCCCCCCGACATCCTCAGGACATGGACAGTCGTCCAATTTCGAAGTCAATCTTGAGCGATATAGCTGCCCACACACAGAGACAGGCACGGAGACATGCACGGAGACAGACACGGAGACAGGCACGGAGACAGGCACGGAGACATACACGGAGACATACACAGAGACATGGCAGCACTGCTTGCTGGATTGTAGCATATGGCTCTCTTACTTTAACTTCCCCCTTATAGAGAACAACATATGCTGCTCATTTAAGTGGTTTCTTTTAGATCTGAGACCCTGCCAAGTCTTCTTCTCTTAATGATGAGTGTCTTTTACACCAGATGTGGCTCTCTTACTGGCAGTGTCTCAAATGACACCCTATTCCCTATTATCTCATAGGGCTCTGGTCAAAAGTAGTGCACTATATAGACAATAGTGTTTCATTGGGACAGAGACACTGGCTTCTTACTCCTACAGTGAAGAGAAGCTGAAGTGAGATGAACAGGTTTTGTAGCTAATCAACATGTGATGTTGTTTTCATCTGTTTTCTATGTCTTTTTTTGTACTGTTCTATGTGTGTTTTGCATGTCTTTGGTCATTTAGCAGACGCTCTGATCCAGAATGACTTACAGGAGTAATTAGGGCTATGTGCCTTGCTCAAGGGCACATCCACCGATTTTTCACATAGTCGGCTCTGGGATTCAAACCAGCAACCTTTCGGTTACTGACCCAACACTTTTAAGCGCTAGTCTACCTGCTGCCCTGTGCCGCCTTATAAGGAGTTCCCTATGTCTTGTGCTGGACTCTACTGTTTCACCATTTATTTTTATCCTTTTATGTCCAGTGAAAAGGAGCTGATGGCAGAAAAACAGTAACTGTTTTTATGGTTAAAGAAGTTATGCTTTCCTATTTTATTCAATTTTTTCAAATCCGTTCCAGAATCTGTTAGAATAATTGCCGTGGAGGCCTAAAGAGAAAGTCTCATCCCCGTGATTTGATTCTATGTTGCATTATAAACCCCCTAATCCTTCTTATTCCCAGGGTGGAAATTGAGCTCAGTGTTCGGCCTCAGTCCCTCTGCTTATGTGAGACCGCAGTGGATATCTATCTTCTCTGTTACGGCTCATCCCGCACCAAGGCCAGATGCATTAGCTTAGCGGCGATTCAATAGAGAATGCCATGGAGGCGCTAATCAGGCCTGGGGGGCAAACGGCTATAGCAAATATGGTTTTCTATGGACTTTGCATGGAGGGTTGTTCCACACAGAGTGAGTTTGAGTACTGGGTTAGAGAACATGCACAGGTACACAGTCAACACACAGAGAGGCCTGCGCACCCACCCACACACACACCCACACACGCACACAAACGCAAGCACACACTAGTGATGCGTGGGTTGACTCATAACCTGCAGTCCCCACGGTTATATCTGCGGGCCAGACGGGTTTAGGGTTATTAAATATTGTTAATGAAGGAGCTGATTGTGGGGAGCACGCTCCATATCCACAACGACGTGACCGCAGTGGAGAAGGTGGAAAGCTTCAAGTTCCTCTGCGTATACATCACTGACAGTCTAAAATAGTCCACCCACACAGACAGTGTGGTGAAGAAGGCGCACAATTCGGCTTGGTCCCTAACTTTAACAGATGCACAATTGAGAGCATCCTGTCTGGCTGGCTGTATCACCGCCTGGTATGACAACTCCACCGCTCGCAACCGCAGGGCTCTCCAGAGGATGGTGCGATCTGCCCAACGCATTACCGGGGGCACACTGCCTGCCCTCCATGACACCTGTTCACCCCGCTATCATCCAGAAGGCGAGGTCAGCACAGGTGCATCAAAGCTGGGACCGAGAGACTGAAAAACAGCTTCTATCACTGGCCACTTTAATAATAGAACACTAGTCACTTTAATAATGTTTACGTAATGCTTTACTCATCTCATATGTACGTACTGTGTTCTATTCTACTGTGTTTTAGTCAATGCCACTCCGAAATTGCTCGTCCTAATTTTTGTATATTTCTTAATTCCATTCTTTTACTTTTATATTTGTGTATTATTGTGTATTGTTAGATACTACTGCGATGTTAGTATTTCAACCACATAAAATATGCATCGAAGCTGAACTGAAATGTTATCAGTAGCATGTTGGGTCGTTTTCACAGCTTTCTTTTTCCTTGAAACCAGTCAAACTGATGTCATTTGGACATTTTGCACAGAAAACCTTTCCTGTTTTTTTTGTTGCTTTATTGTGTTTTGTCCCCAGTCCCTAAACATCTTTGCTCCTCGAAAGATGACAGAGAAAACCTCACCAATGTCAACTAGAATGAAGCATTCTTTCTATCAATCTCTTACATTATTCTGTTGAGTGAGGGTTCACTTAGTCTTCTAGGGAAACATATAATGACAAAAGAGAAGCTGTATGTATCTAATTATAGGCAAGCTGACTGACAAATAGCCTACCAAAATGTCGGACATTATAAGCAGAACCATGCCTAAATCAGGCAACCACAAAAAATCCTGCACCCACTGTCAAAAATGTGTTCTGCCATCTTTGACGGTAGCCTATAGCACATGTTCTATATTTGCGGGTTAGGGTTGGGTGCGGCAGTCAGCTTCTCCCTTTACCACATAATACATAGTTGCACAGTTGCGGATGGGTTATTAGCAATTGCGGGTGCCTGCGGGTGAACAAACAGCTAACCCGCGCACCACTAGCATACACACACACACCCACCTACTGAGGCATGTGAACATACACACACACACACTCTCACACACGTGCAACCCCCCTCGCACACACTTTCAAACACAAACAAAGCAAATCAAAAGCATTTAATTAGATTCCTTCACTATAACCATTCAAATATATGATGCTACCATATGGCTTTAATTAATTAGCTGTATAAAGACTAACTGGTAACAAGGAGTGTATTAATTATCTGTATAAAGACTAGCTGGTAACAAGGAGTGTATTAATTATCTGTATAAAGACTAACTGGTAATAAGGAGTGTATTAATTATCTGTATAAAGACTAACTGGTAATAAGGAGTGTATTAATTATCTGTATAAAGACTAACTGGTAATAAGGAGTGTATTAATTATCTGTATAAAGACTAACTGGTAACAAGGAGTGTATTAATTAGCTGTACAAAGACTAACTGGTAATAAGGAGTGTATTAATTATCTGTATAAAGACTAACTGGTAATAAGGAGTGTATTAATTATCTGTATAAAGACTAACTGGTAATAAGGAGTGTATTAATTATCTGTATAAAGACTAACTGGTAACAAGGAGTGTATTAATTATCTGTATAAAGACTAACTGGTAACAAGGAGTGTATTAATTATCTGTATAAAGACTAACTGGTAATAAGGAGTGTATTAATTATCTGTATAAAGACTAACTGGTAATAAGGAGTGTATTAATTATCTGTATAAAGACTAACTGGTAACAAGGAGTGTACTGTATATGCCTACATCCGTCCCTGTGTATCTGTCAATCTAGTGTTTACTCAGCGTCAGTGTGTATTTATGGATATTGGCTTACAGGCTCATAATTCATTTACTGAGCATAGCTAACGCCGCCATTACCCCTTTTAATTTCCAATAAGTAAGAGGATGTAGATGAGATGGGAAAGGACATGATTAGATATGCATGGTTGTGAAGACTGAACGTGCAGTCGACGAAAACATTTTCCCGGTATTTAAGGAAGTAAGAAATGACTGGAAATGCAAGAACATATACACTACATCCCCAAAAGTATGTGGACACCCCTTCAAATTAGTGGATTCGGCCATCTCAGCCACACCCATTGCTGACAGGGGTATAAAATCAAACATACAGCCATGCAATCTCCATAGATACACGTTGGCAGTAGAATGGCCCGTACTGAAGAGCTCAGATACTTTCAACGTGGCACCATCATAGGATGCCACTTTTACTACAAGTCAGTTTGTCAAATTTGCCTTGCTAGAGCAGCCCGGTCAACTGTAAGTACTGTTATTGTGAAGTGGAAACGTCTAGGAACAACAGCGGCTTAGCTGCGAAGTGGTAGGTCACACAAGCTCACAAAATGGGGCCGCTGAGTGCTGAAGTGCGTAGCGCGTAAACATTGTCTGTCCTCGGTTGCAACACTCACCACCAAGTTCCAAACTGCCTGTGGAAGCAACGTCAGCACAAGAACTGTTCGTTGGAAGCTTCATGAAATGGGTTTCCATGGACGAGCAACTACACACAAGCCTAACATCACCATGCGCACTGCCAAGCCTCGGCTGGAGTGATGTAAAGCTCGGCGCCACTCTGGAGCAGTGGAAATGCGTTCGCTGGAGTGATAAATCACGCTTCACCATCTGGCAGTCAGTCAGACGAATCTGGGTTTGGCGGATGCCAGGAGAACTCTACATGCCCCAATGCATAGTGCCTACTGTAAAGTTTGGTGAAGAAGGAATAAGGATTCTGGGGCTAGGTTCCTTAGTTCCAGTGAAGGGAAATCTTAACGCTACAGCATACAATGACATTCTAGATGATTCTGTACTCCCAATTTTGTGGCAACAGTTTGGGGAAGGCCCTTTCCTGTTTCAGCATGACAATGCCCCATGTGTACAATGCGAGGTACAAACAGAAATGGTCTGTCGAGATCGGTGTGGAAGAACTTGACTGGCCTGCACAGAGCCATGACCTCAACCCCCTTCAAACACCTTTGGGATCAATTGGAACGCCGACTGCGAGCTCGGCCTATTCGCCCAACATCAGTGCCCGACCTCACTAATGCTCTTGTGGCTGAATGGAAGCAAGTTCCCGCAGCAATGTTCCAACATCTAGTGGAAAGTCTTCCCAGAAGAGTGGAGGCTGTTATAGCAGCAAAGGGGGGACTAACTCCATATTAATGCCCATGATTTTGTAATGAGATGATCGACGAGCAGGTGTCCACATACTTTTTGTCATGTAGTGAATACATAAAAACTACCAACAAAAAGAAGAATAGAAAAGAAAACAAGAAATCAATTCAAGTGGGATTTTTCATGTTTTTATATAAACTCATTCCCCACATGCGGCTAAATCAATACATGTCTGATAGGTAATTTGTTATATTAATGTTACTACAGATTTGATCATCACTGGCCTGTGATTTGAATAACTGAGTGGATGCTTGGAACTACAGTGTTTACCAAATCGAGGGTCCATCCCTATTCCATCAGTTGACCTGAAGCCCAGTTGGTTTTTCACACTGCTATATCTCATCATGGCCTTGATTGCTATAACTATGAATATTAATTGACTTGATAGGACTGTTGAATCTATATGGATAAGGCTGCTGGGGAAGAAGTGATGGTGCGTGTTTGTGTGTGTGTGATAATGACGCACACAGACTTGCCATACATGCACATGCATGCATTCTTGGTACCCAGAGTGCTCACATGTCATAACAATTGGATCATTATAAAGTGCTTATCCCAGTTTCTATGGAAATGACAAACCTCAAAAACACATGTCAACTCTCCTATAGTATGGAATAATTTCAGAGTTATTCACATGAAAAAGGTCTCTTGGAACTTTAATGACCAAGGAGCTGGATGGATTTGACCAACGTTGAAATGAGATGAGAATTGCCATTTCCTCCTCAAGTGCAAAATTAACCTAATGGTGATAGAGGAAGTAAATTATCCTGCTTTAGACTACTTCCAATAGCTTACCCAGCTGTATCCCTGTGGAAACGCACAATGACAAATTAAAATAACAGTCATAATGTCTGGGAGAAACACACACACTGGTGCTAGCGCACACACATGAACACACACGCACTTGATTGCACACACACACACAAACACACAAACAAACACTTTCCATTCTGCTCTGAGCAAATAGTGATCAGATTGAAGTACCTGGTTTAAATAAATAAAGGAAATTAAAAAGAGAGGGAGGGATAGAGAGAGAAGAGACCCCTAAGGAAAAGAGAGAGCAAGAAAAAGAAAGAGGGAGAGAGAGAAAGAGAGACGGAGACAGAGAGGGAGACATAGAGAAAGAGAGACAGACAGAGAGGGACATAGAGAGAGAGAGAGAGAGAGAGAGAGAGAGAGAGAGAGAGAGAGAGAGAGAGAGAGAGGGTGGGAGACAAAGGGAGAGAGAGGGAGTCCAAGACTCCCCCTGCAGTCATAGTTCGGTCTGTCTCACCCAAGTGGGAAAAAAACAACTTTGAGGAAGAGGAAATGAACCAGCTGCTCTCTCCTGGCGTAATAACACCACAGTTGACTGTCCCTGCATACATGATTTCTCTTTAGCCAAATACCTCTAATACCCCCAGGAGCTCATTTACTCTTCAATTATCTCCTCTCTCTTTATCTTTCATTGTTTGTTTGCTTTGTCCTCTGGTCGACCAGGGACAAATTGCCCCTGGATTGATTTTGGTGTGCATAGGGTTATCCCTCAGTTCTCCCGTCTCTCTCTTTCTTATCCTCTCTCTCTCTCCATCCCTCCCTACTTCTCCATTAGGAAATTAACAGCTATTGTCTTAGCCCTGGCCTTATCATCATTACCACATGTACACTACTGTACAAATGTTTTGGGCCACATAGGTAAATTCTCGCTAGGAATATCCTTAATTTCTCAGAACAAGAATAGACTGACGAGTTTCAGAAGAAAGGTCTTTGTTCCTGGCCATTTTGAGCCTGTAATCGAACACAAATGCTGTTGCTCCAGATACTCAACTAGTCTAAAGAAGGCCAGTTTTATTGCTTCTTTAATCAGGACAAGAGTTTTCAGCTGTGCTAACATAATTGCAAAAGGGTTTTCTAATGATCAATTATTCTTTTAAAATGATAAACTTGGATTAGTGTGTGTGTGTGTACTGTATGTGTGTGTGTGTGTTTGTGTACGTGTGTGTATGCATGTGTGTTTCTAAGATAATAAGATATTTTTCCTTTCCTTAATACTTGATTTATATTCAAATGACTCGAGAGAAGAGGGATGGATGGATGGATGGATGGAGGGTTAGGGGGAGGAAGGGAGAAGAGAGGGTAAAAGTTAATCCACTCACAGACTCATTAATCATGTTCTATACTTCCCTCTCTCTCCTTTTTGTCTGTGAAGAATAAAAACATAATTAAATGAAGAATGACATTTTCTCTCTCTCTTGCTCTCTCTCTCGCTCTATTCAATTAAAGGGGATTCATTAGCAATGGAAACATATGTTTACATTGCCGTAGCAAGTGAAGTAGATAAACCAAAGTGAAATAAACATTAAAAGGTGAACAGTAAACTTTACACTCACACAAGTTCCAAAATAATATAGGCATTTCAAATGTCATATTATGTCTATATACAGTGTTGTAACGATGTGTAAATAGTTAAAGTACAAAAGGCAAAATAAATATAGGTTGTATTTACAATGGTGTTTGGATTGTGCAGGGTGAATATGTGGTCTGTAATTTGGTAAAAAGCCAATTTGACATTTGCTCAGTACATTGTTTTCACTGAGGAAATGTACAAGTCTGCTGTTAATGATAATGCAGTCAATTTTCCCAAGGTTGCTGTTGACGCATATCCCACAGTAGTTAAGTGCACAGTAAAAAAGTGCTTAGATTCTATGGATTTCTGACATGCTGTTCCTTCGTTTGAAGGCGTAGACTTCTGGGTCTCTATGTTTTTGGTTGGATAGTTCTCAATTTCTTTCTTAGGTTTTTGCATTCTTCATCAAACCATTTGTCATTGTTGTTAATTGTCTTAGGTTTCCTGTTGGAATTTTTTTTATTTGATAGGGAAGCTGAGAGGTCAAATATACTGTTTAGGTTTTCTACTGCCAAGTTTACACCTTCACTATTACAGTGGAATGTTTTGTCCAGGAAGTTGTCTAAAAGGGATTGAATTTGTTGCAACCTAATTGTTTTTTGGTAGGTTTCCACACTACTTACCTTCCATCTATAGCATTTCTTAATATTATTCAGTTCCGTTGGCTTTGATGCCTCATGATTGAGTATTGCTCTATTCAAGTAATTTCAAGTGATTTTTCTGTGATCTGATAAGGGTGTTAGTGGGCTGACTGTGAACACTCTGGGAGACTCTTGGTAGTCTACAGTACCACTGCCAAGAGTCCCCTCGAAACCTACCATTGACTATGTATATACCCAGCATGCGACAGAGCGTTTTTGTTGGTTATGTTGTCGTAGTTGTGCCTAGGGGGGCATACGGGGGAGGTAATGTTGTCACCTCCAGGTAGGTGTTTGTCCCCCTGTGTGTTGAGGGTGTCAGGTTCTTATTAAGTTCTGGCATTTGGTCGCCACAGACTAGT
Source organism: Brachymystax lenok tsinlingensis (assembly GCA_030435695.1). Taxonomy (NCBI): domain Eukaryota; kingdom Metazoa; phylum Chordata; class Actinopteri; order Salmoniformes; family Salmonidae; genus Brachymystax; species Brachymystax lenok. The sequence continues at coordinate 30,103,053 of CM059812.1, read as the reverse complement.
ACATGTCCCTGGGCCTGGAAATGATTGATTTTCCCCTCCAGGATGGAGAAACTGTCTTCATTAAAGTATGGGGATTTTAGTTTGGGGATATAGGTAACACACATGATGATTTTTTTAAATTAATTAAGATAATTTCATTTAGCCAAATGTAAAATGTTCCTGTTCTGATTAATTTAATAGAGTGACCACAAGCTCTCTGTAACCTAGAGGGCAACCAGTGAGTCCATTTCCTCTATACCATGTTTCTTGTAGGATGACAATGTCTGTATTTTCGATTTCTTTGGTAAAGTCCAGGTTCCTGCTCTTTAGGCCAAAGGCAGATGACCACAGGCCTTGGATATCCCCGGATGAGATAGTGAAGGCTTTGTGTTCTATAAAGTGTCCAATGTTGTTAGTCGTGTGGTTTGGCCTCAGACCAGTAAATGTGAGCAGAGCCTGCTGAGCATCTGGTACATGCCATTGGCTTGGGCTAGTGTAAGAGTGGGGGTTGGGCCTGTTTGCCTGCTCACGGCCTGGGCGTATGTGTGACTTCCATGTTGAGGCCCTCTTTGCGGGAGTGGGGTACATGGGGTGGGCAAGAGGGGCATAGGTTTGATCTCAGTGGGCTAAATGGGGTGTGGGCATGGTTGACTTGGGGGGGTGTTGATTGGTTGGTGTGGGGGTGTGGACGTGGCTGGTGGTGTTGTGGTCTGGATGTAGGTCCTCTCGGCCTGGGTTCTCTATGTGTAGGGGTCTGGGGGGGAGAGTGTCTTGCTGGTCTGGGCAGGGTGTCTATTGATCTGTTGCTCCTGTGTGAGGTGTTGGGGCTGCGGTTGAGGGTGATGTCCTTTAGGGTCCGGGCGAAGATGGGCACTGCTGCCTTGTATAGGTGGACCTGGTCGTAAAGGCTGTTAAGGTCCAGGGTGGAGTGGTGGGCCAGGTAAACATTGGGTTTTGAGGCACAGTCACGGGAAATACTTGCGTTTACCCGCTGTATGGTAGCAGGGTGGACGTCTTTTCGTGGTAGTGCTGTGAGTGCTGTGAGTGCTGTTGAGTGCTGTGGCCACCCTTTCCTGCTGTGCTCTCAGGTCATTTGTGCCTGTGTGTATTATTATGTGGCTGGGTGACCCTAGTTGGTCTTCAGACAGAAGGTCTAGGGTGTGCTGGGTGTTTGGACACCAGAGTTTAGACACTGTTTGGGAACAAGTTTATTTTCTTGTATATATTTCCCATTTGAGTCCATAAGGAGTACAATCTGTGGCTTGTGTATGTCTTCAGTGGGTTTGGTGGGGTTGTCAGGAGGGCTATCAGGGTGGCTGGCGGGGAGGTGCTCAGAGGGGTTGGGATCCCCTGGGCTTGGGGTTCTTCATTTGTCTGTCCTGCTGTGATATCGAGGCTATGGTCAGGGTCTGGGGTGGGCTGTTCTGCTGGCTTCTCTGCTGGGGTGGAGAGCTCTCTAATGGGTTGTTCTCTGTCACACGTTATACCCCTCACCCTCTCCTCCAGCAGTCTGATCCTCTCCTATAGTGCTCTGTTCTTCTCCTCCTCCTGCTCTTTCTCTGGTTGATGTTGTCTCACCCCAGTCCAGAGTGCAGATATGTCTCTCTCCACCTCCAGCTCTCCGGGTCTGGTTGAGGGGGTTTTGTTGACCTGGACAATATTTTGTGCTGACTGGAGTGTGTTCACCTGCTGTTCCAGCTCCACCTGCCTTACCTCCAGCTGGGTGAACGTATCCTTCATTTCAATGAGGGAGTAGTACTCTATGCTGCAAGGTTGACTTTCCGCTTGGGGTTGCTCATCTGTGGGGTTATATAATGAAAAGGTCTGGTCTGACACGCTCGGGGTGGGGGTATCTTTCTCAAGAGAGAGCTTATCCTGCTGAGCTATCTCTTAGATAATGTGAAAGTCCAGCTCAAACTGTTTGGGGTTGCCCTGCACCAGTACTGTTCCAGATTTGTACAGTTTCACATTGGCTGACTCAGAGTCCTCGTTGTCTAGTGTCCTGAGTTTCCACCCATTGCTAACTGAGGGGTAGTGTGTTAATATAGCACTGTACCATACTAGGGGATGGTCTGCGTGGAAGGAGGGGGCTTCAAAGGCCTCTGCATTTGGGTGGGGTAGGCTGTGATTCTCTCCTGCCATTGTTGGGCTCAAGGGCTTTGACACCTCTCACTTCACATCTCAGTGCTAATTGAAGTTGTATCTGTTCTGTCCTAGCAAGCATTGTAGCCTTAACTTAGCATTCAGTCCTTATAAAGTAAATATATGTATATCATTGTAATGTATTGTTCTTCTTGGCTTTAAAAAATAATAGCTTCAGACTAAACATTACTCAGTCAGTTCCACGTTGGATGGTGTTTTCTGTTGTTTGTTTGCCAAAGCATTTTCTGTATAGCTTGGAAATAAGAATCTTTGGCAGTATGAATCCTTCCAGGGCATTTTGTCCAAAATCAGGTTGTAGGTTTGGAGTTTTCATTTGGAGTGAAGGTTATGTCTCTCTCTGTGTCTGCTGTGGAAATACAATTAGCAATGTCCCTCATGGTGATGCCATGTTCATTCCTCTCTGTCTTTGTCATTAAGGAGGGGAAGAGATGACGGGATGGAGAAGACTTACCTTCCCAACCTCTGTTTTATGTTTCAATACATTGATATCCACATACAGCATATGTAGAAGCTCTGTAACACATACAGTACATGCAGGCTCAGGAAAACCAATACATGGCCAAGTATATCTAGCCATAACCATCCTTAATGTTAGAAAGCACATGTTCTAAATCAAATCAAAGTTTATTGGTTGCGGACACAGATTTTGTTTCTAGCTCTAACAGTGCAGTAGAATGTCTCTCAAACACAATACATTTTTTTTTTAATAAAAAATGCTGTATATCATCTGAAAAATCAAATGGCATGTTCAGTAGTAGGTATATTAGGATTAGCTATGTTTAGAATACAGTATATACATACACAGTAAGTAAACAACAGTATAGAAGCAGATTATGAGGTGAACAGCGATCAATGACTCTATACATGGAGCATTAGTATCATCTGACCATACCTCTGTAGAAGCCAGCTATACTGTAGTCCTAGGTAAGACTACATCATCTGACCATGCCTCTGTAGAAGGCAGCTATACTGTAGTCCTAGGTAAGACTACATCATCTGACCATGCCTCTGTAGAAGGCAGCTATACTGTAGTCCTAGGTAAGACAACATCATCTGACCATGCCTCTGTAGAAGCCAGCTATACTGTAGTCCTAGGTAAGACTACATCATCTGACCATGCCTCTGTAGAAGGCAAGGTGCAGGGCTAAGTATTGGGCAGTGATGGCTGTTCAACAGTCTGATGGCCTGGTGATAGAAGCAGTTTTTCAGTCTCTCAGTCCCAGCTTTGATGCACTGTACTGTCACCGCCTTCTTGATGGTAGCAGAGTGAACAGAACGTGGCTCGGATGGCTGAGGTCCTTAATCATCTTCTTGGCCTACCTTTTACACTGAAAGCTGTAAATGTCCTGGAGGCAGGCCGTGTGCCCCCAGTGATGCGTTGGCCTGACCGGACCACCCTCTGGAGAGCCATGCGATTGAGGGTGGCGCAGTTGCCGTACCAGGCAGTGATGGAGCAAGACAGAATGCTCTCAGTTGTGCATCTGTAGAAGTTTGTGAAGGTCTCAGGGGCCATGCCAAATTTCATCAGCCGCCTGAGGTTGAAGAGTCACTTTTGAACCTTCTTCACCACGGTGTCTGTGTGGTGGGACCATTTTAGGTCCTCAGTGATGTGCACGCCAAGGAACTGGAAGTTTTTGACCAGCTTCACCGTTGCCTCATCAATGTAGTCCAGGATCAGCTCCTTAATTTTTTGACATTGAGGGAAATTATTTTTCTGGCACCACTCCATCAGGGTTCTTACCTCCTCTGTTAAGGCTGTCTCAACGTTGTTGGTAATCAGGCCTACCTACCACTGTCGTGTGGTACCACTGTTGTTACCAACTTCATCATTGAGTTGAAGTCATGCGTAGCTCGCAGTCATGGATAAGTACAGGAGGGGGCTGAGCACACACCCCTGTGGGGCCCTGTGTTGAGGATCAGTGTGGCAGAAGTGTTGTTGCCTACCCTCACCACTTGGCCCATCAGGAAGTCTGTTTCAATATAACTGAACTATGGACTCATGAATCCACCTATAGCTAAACACACACCCAGACACACAAACAAACACAACTAGCACACACACACACACACTCCCACTTTTCCTCTTCATTGTCCTCCAGCCACAGGGCCAGGTGCTCTAGTCTCTCACCTTCATTGATCAGAGCAGGAGAGACAGTTTAATAGTCTGCAACTCTTTCCCTTGAAATCAATGATCTCTCACAGGTTGGCACTGCATGGGGCACACATACACACACACACACACACTTGAAAAGAGCCGTTGCTGCTTGCTGGAAACCAGGTGCGGAGGCTGAGGCTGGAGCGAGAGGGGTTGATACAGGGTAAGCAGGTCCGGAGGAGAATCCAAGGGAGTAGTATAGTGGGGAATCCAGGACAGAGTAGCATGATGACGAGACGTGGGACTGGAGACAGGGACCAGAGTTAGAGCGGGCAGAACTGTAGCGGAGAGGAAAACAGCGTCAGGCAAGGGAAAACAGGCACAACAGGATATAAATAGTAACAAACGGCTAGAAACGTAGACTGACTGAGCAGAGATTACAATCTGGCAGCGTGGAAGTGTCAGGTCTGAGTATTTGTAGAGGTTTTGATTATGGAACAGGTTGCAGCTGGTGGGGATCTGCTCTGAGATGCTGTATATGTTGGGACACGATGACTATTATGATCAGAGAGTATTTGGTTACATTTACAGAGTGAGTACTTGTGGAACAACCAATGCACTTACTTCAAGGCATGGCTAAAAGGCTGTGTTTTTGGAGTGGCATTACTGTGGGGAGTCTTATGTCTAAACACACAGATGTGTTTAAATGCATTAATAACGGAACTGATTCGTTCCTGAATATTTTAAACTCCATTAGGCCTTGTTGAAAGGAGGTTTATGTTTAGACTACCCAGCATAGGCATAGCTCCAGGCGTGTTGGTTTAGTCATACTGTCGTTGTTTATTCAAATAATCCTCTTTCGGATGATTCTCTTGGTTATTCCAACTTGTAGACTCTACCCACTTACAGTCAAAATTTGCTTCTTAGCTTAGCAGCTCCATTTCCCTTCCAATCAGCATGGAGTGATCTGTGATCTGGGGTGCTTCCTAAACACAAGGCCCGCTCTCTGTCTTAAGTCACCGTGTCGGAGGACAGGAGAGTAGAGGAGAGGGGACCATGGGTCTGTGTCTGGTGCAGGTGAAATCAAGTTCATAACATGGAGAGAGAGAGAGAGAGAGAGAGGAGCATAGACTAAGAGAGAGGAAGGTTAGAGAGAAGGAAAGAGGAAAGAAGGAGAGAGAGAGAGGTGGGAGAGAGAGAGAGGTGAAGAGGATGAGGAGGCGAAAGCTGGCAGAATACTCCATGGACTCACAAGTACAAACTTTTATAATCCTCTATCAACTTCCCACAGAGTTTACAGTAAAACAAGTAGACTTGAGCTAAATACTAAATACTATGGCTGGGATCCAAATGGAACCCTGTTACCTTTATGGATCACTACTTTTGACCAGTTCTGCACTGGTATCTAAGTCAAAAGTAGACATCTATATTGGGAATAAGGTGTCATTTGGGACGCAGATAATGTCTTCCCACTACAGAAAAACAAGGAGCATTCCTGTACAGTCACTTTATTCAACTCTTCTTTGAGGTACATGCTGTACCTGTTTAAGCTGTCTGTTGTATTCTGTACGGAAATGTTGGAGAAAGATAAAGTCTGCATCCCAAATGGCGCCCTGTTCCCTATGTTGAGCACAACTTCTGACCAGAGCCCTATGGGACAGAGACATAGTGTGTGGGAGAGAACAGCTGTTGTTCATGGCTAGTGGCCTAATGATGACGGTTCCAGACTTTGGGAAGGAGAAGAGAAGTGAGTGTTGGTGGAAGACACGAAGAGGCAGAACAGCAAATGAGGAGGAGAGGCGGATAGAGGTGAAGCAGAGTGCCCAAACAGATCTCTCTCTCTCTCTCTCTCTCTCTCTCTCTCTCTCTCTCTCTCTCTCTCTCTCTCATCACAGGACGTTGTTGGCACCTTAATTGGGGAGAATGGGCTCGTGGTAATGACTGGAGTGGAATCAGTAGAATGGTATCAAACACATGGTTTCCAGGTGTTTGATGCCATTCCATTCGCTCCGTTCTGGCCATTATTATGAGCCGTTCTCCTCTCAGCAGCCTCCTGTGTCGTGCATAATACATCCAATCAGCTGTCTTTTGTAAGACTAAATATCATATTCAAGGTGCATCCCCTCTGTAATAAACAGAGAGGGTGTTCGAGAAAGAGAAAAGAGAGTTGGCATAAAATGAGTCATGAGCCATGTTGTTAGTAGGGGCGGCAGGTAGCCTAGCGGTTAAGAGCGTTGGGTCAGTAACCGATAAGAAGCTGGTTCGAATCCCCAAACCAGCTAGGTGAAAGGTCAGTTGCTGTGCCCTTGAGCAAGGTCAATTGGGGGGGAGAGAGCTGGTGAAGAAAAGGGCCATGAAAGAAAGGAGACACCAAGAAAGAGGAAACCCACTGGGGACATATATCAGTTCAACGTCTAGTTTGGACGTGGAAACAACATTGATTCAACCAGTTGGCCCAGTGTGATGATAAAGAGAGCATGAGAGAGTCTTCAACCACTTGACTCTAAATCCAGCGCCACAGCTGAAAATATAAATGTTTATATGGCACATTAACCTCCATAGCAGAGAAGGCTGGTGTACTCCAGGTTGTACATTTCCTATGAGAGACAAAATGGAGGAAGAACATTATTTTATGTTGTGAAATCCATCTTCTTGACACAAATTCAAATATAATCGCCATGGCTACAGCGTAGTTGATATCACGGCTGTTGTTGTTCTCTTCTTCTGATTCTGTGTCTGGAAGAATAACATGGTCCGTTAGTAATGTTGTAGATTAGAGTAAGGAGCAGACACACACACACTCATACACGTACACATGTAGGTACGAACACACACACGCGCGAGCATGCAGACACACACGCACACACAAGCACGAATACACACACACACACACGATCACACACCACGACGGACACTCTTGGTAACCGAGTGATGAAAGCCATAGTTTAATGAAACTGCACTCCGGGGTAAAATCACTGCGATGAAAGGTAAACATTAAAATGAGTCTCATTGGGGCACTTTCGCTATCTCTGTTTCTCTCTCTCTCCTTCCCTCTCAACAACACACAACCCTCTACATAATGCAGATGTGGCCCTCCACCCTCTCTGCCATTCTCTTTCTCTCTGTCCCCTCTTGAAAACACACGTTCAGTCTGTCATTCTACGCTGGGGGTATTGGGCTGTGACGTCCACTGTGTGGGTGAGAATAGCGTGTTCATTATTCATGAAGGAGTCGTACTGGTTCAACACACAAGAACACACACACATACACACAAGCTCAGATGCACACACACAAACACACACATACACACACACACATTCCATTGAAACAAAAGTTGATTTATAGCTAGCTAGCTAGACCATTAATAATCAACTTTTTATTACCTATTCATCCATCAGCCGATTGCTAGCCTCTACTTCTTTAGCCCCTCCCATTAAACTAGCCCAGGGTTTCTCAAACTTGGTCCTCGGGACCCAAAGGGGTTCCCATTTTGCTTCCTGCCCTAACACTGTGTCAGCTGTGTAGTGCTAGGGCAAAAATCGAAACATACACCCCTTGTGGTCCCGAGGACCGAGTTTTGGAAACCCTGCACTAGTCTGTAGCTAGACACTACACATGCTAACTGTCCTATAGCCCCTTCCATTACACTAGCCTGTAGCTAGCCACTATACATGATACATGACATATAGCCCCTCCCACTACACTAGCCTGTAGCTAGCCACTATACAAGACGCATGGCCTATAGCCCCTCCCACTCCACTAGCCTGTAGCTAGCCAATATACATAATAACTGTCCTATAGCCCCTCCCACTCCACTAGCCTGTAGCTAGCCACTATACATGATACATGACCTATAGCCCCTCCCACTCCACTAGCCTGTAGCTAGCCAATATACATAATAACTGTCCTATAGCCCCTCCCACTCCACTAGCCTGTAGCTAGCCACTATACATGATCTATAGCCCCTCCCACTCCACTAGCCTGTAGCTAGCCACTATACATGATAAATGTTCTATAGCCCCTCCCATTACACTAGCCTGTAGCTAGCCACTATACACGCTAACTGTTCTATAGCCCCTCCCACTACACTAGCCTGTAGCTAGCCACTATACATGATACATGACCTATAGCCCCTCCCACTCCACTAGCCTGTAGCTAGCCACTATACATGATAAATGTTCTATAGCCCCTCCCATTACACTAGCCTGTAGCTAGCCACTATACACGCTAACTGTCTTATAGCCTTTCCCACTCCACTAGCCTGTAGCTAGCCACTACACACGCTAACTGTCCAATAGCCCCTCCCACTACACTAGCCTGTAGCTAGCCACTGTACATGATACATGACCTATAGCCCCTCCCACTCCACTAGCCTGTAGCTAGCCACTATACATGCTAACTGTCCTATAGCCCCTCCCACTACACTAGCCTGTAGCTAGCCACTATACATGATGCATGGCCTATAGCCCCTCCCACTCCACTAGCCTGTAGCTAGCCACTATACACGCTAACTGTCATATAGCCCCTCCCACTCCACTAGCCTGTAGCTAGCCACTATACATGATACATGACCTACAATGCAAAAAGTCCAGATAGCCATTTAATTACCTGTTCAGGGGTCTTATGGCTTGGGGGGTTAAAACTGCCTTTTTGTCCTAGACTTGGCACTCCGGTAACGCTTGCCATGCGGTAGTAGAGAGAACAGTCTATGACTGGGGTGGCTGGGGTCTTTGACAATTTTTAGGGCCTTCCTCTGACACCGCCTGGTGTAGAGGTCCTGGATGGCAGGCAGCTTAGCCCCAGTGATGTACGCACTACCCTCTGTAATGCCTTGCGGTCAGATGCGGAGCAATTGCCGTACCAGGCAGTGACGCAACCAGTCAGGATGCTCTCGATGTTGCAGCTGTAGAACCTTTTGAGGATCTCAGGACCCATGCCAAATCTTTTTAGTTTCCTGAGGTGGAATAGGCTTTGTCGTGCCCTCTTCACGACTGTCTTGGTGTGTTTGGACCATTCTAGCTTGTTGTTGATGTGGACACCAAGGAACTTGAAGCTCTCAACCTGCTCCACTACAGCCCTGTCGATGAGAATGGGGGCGTGCTCGGTCCTCCTTTTCCTGTAGTCCACAATCATCTCCTTAGACTTGGTTACGTTGAGGGAGAGGTTGTTGTCCTGGCACCACACGGCCAGGTCTCTGACCTCCTCCCTATAGGCTGTCTCGTCGTTGTCGGTGATCAGGCCTACCACTTGTATCGTCTGCAAACTTAATGATGGTGTTGGAGTCGTGCCTGGCCATGCAGTCATGGGTGAACAGGGAGTACAAGAGGGGACTGAGCACGCACCAATCTGTCGTTCTGCCCCTGAACAAGGCAGTTAACCCACTGTTCCCAGGCGCCGAAGATGTGGATGTCGATTAAGGCAGCCCCGCACCTCTCTGATTCAGAGGGGTTGGGTTAAATGCGGAAGACACATTTCGGTTGAAGGCATTCGGTTGTACAACTGACTAATAATGGTGACTTTGACTTTGACTTTGACCACTGGGGAGCTCCAGTGTTGAGAATCAGTGTGGCAGATGTGTTGCTACCTACCCTCACCACCTGGGGGCAGCCCGTCAGGAAGTCCAGGATCCAGTTGCAGAGGGGAGGTGTTTAGTCCCAGGATCTTAGTGATGAGCTTTGAGGGCTTTGATTGCTATCAATGAATAGCAATATACAATGAGGGAAAAAAAGTATTTGATCCCCTGCTGATTTTGTACGTTTGCCCACTGACAAAGAAATGATCAGTCTATAATTTTAATGGTAGGTTTATTTGAACAGTGAGAGACAGAATAACAACAAAAAAATCCAGAAAAACGCATGTGAAAAATGTTATAAATGGAATAGTATTTTAATGAGGGAAATAAGTATTTGACCCCTCTGCAAAACCTGACTTAGTACTTGGTGGCAAAACCCTTGTTGGCAATCACAGAGGTCAGACGTTTCTTGTAGTTGGCCACCAGGTTTGCACACATCTCAGGAGGGATTTTGTCCCACTCCTCTTTGCAGATCTTCTCCAAGTCATTAAGGTTTCGAGGCTGACGTTTGGCAACTTGAACCTTCAGCTCCCTCCACAGATTTTCTATGAGATTAAGGTCTGGAGACTGGCTAGGCCACTCCAGGACCTTAATGTGCTTCTTCTTGAGCCACTCCTTTGTTGCCTTGGCTGTGTGTTTTAGGTCATTGTCATGCTGGAACACCCATCCACGACCCATTTTCAATGCCCTGGCTGAGGGAAGGAGGTTCTCACCCAAGATTTGACGGTACATGGCCCCGTCCATCATCCCTTTGATGTGGTGAAGTTGTCCTGTCCCCTTAGCAGAAAAACACCCCCAAAGCATAATATTTCCACCTCCATGTTTGACGGTGGGGATGGTGTTCTTGGGGTCATAGGCAGCATTCCTCCTCCTCCAAACACGGCGAGTTGAGTTGATGCCAAAGAGCTCCATTTTGGTCTCATCTGACCACAACACTTTCACCCAGTTGTCCTCTGAATCATTCGGATGTTCATTGGAAAACTTCAGACGGGCATGTATATGTGCTTTCTTGAGCAGGGGGACCTTGCGGGCGCTGCAGGATTTCAGTCCTTCACGGTGTAGTGTGTTATCAATTGTTTTCTTGGTGACTATGGTCCCAGCTGCCTTGAGATCATTGACAAGATCCTCCCGTGTAGTTCTGGGCTGATTCCTCACCGTTCTCATGATCATTGCAACTCCACGAGCCCCAGGCCGAGGGAGATTGACAGTTCTTTTGTGTTTCTTCCATTTGCGAATAATCACACCAACTGTTGTCACCTTCTCACCAAGCTGCTTGGCGATGGTCTTGTAGCCCATTCCAGCCTTGTGTTGGTCTACAATCTTGTCCCTGACATTCTTGGAGAGCTCTTTGGTCTTGCCCATGGTAGAGAGTTTGCAATCTGATTGATTGATTGATTGTGGACAGGTGTCTTTTATACAGGTAACAAGCTGAGATTAGGAGCACTCCCTTTATGAGTGTGCTCCTAATCTCAGCTCATTACCTGTATAAAACTGTACATGATACATGTCCTATAGCCCCTCCCACTCCACTAGCCTGTAGCTATCCACTATACATGATACATGGCTTATAGGCCCTCCCACTGCACTAGCCTGTAGCTAGCCAATATACATGATACATGTCCTATAGCTCCTCCCAATACACTAGCCTGTAGCTAGCCACTATACATGATACATGGCTTATAGGCCCTCCCACTGCACTAGCCTGTAGCTAGCCAATATACATGATACATGACCTATAGCCCCTCCCACTACGCTAGCCTGTAGCTAGCCAATATACATGATACATGACCTATAGCCCCTCCCATTACACTAACCTGTAGAGCCCCTTAGGCCAATGTAGATATTCCACTATTAGAAGACTGAGAGCTCTCCAGGAACAGGATTGGAGTGAAAACCTACAGGATGGTATCTCTCCAGGAACAGGATTGGAGTGAAAACCCACAGAAGGGTATCTCTCCAGGAACAGGGTTGGAGTGAAAACCTACAGGATGGTATCTCTCCAGGAACAGGATTGGAGTGAAAACCTACAGGATGGTATCTCTCCAGGAACAGGATTGGAGTGAAAACCCACAGGAGGGTAGCTCTCCAGGACAGGATTGGAGTGAAAACCTACAGGATGGTATCTCTCCAGGAACAGGATTGGAGTGAAAACCCACAGGAGGGTATCTCTCCAGGAACAGGGTTGGAGTGAAAACCTACAGGAGGGTAGCTCTCCAGGACAGGATTGGAGTGAAAACCTACAGGATGGTATCTCTCCAGGACAGGATTGGAGTGAAAACCTACAGGATAGTATCTCTCCAGGACAGGATTGGAGTGAAAACCTACAGGATGGTATCTCTCCAGGACAGGATTGGAGTGAAAACCTACAGGATAGTATCTCTCCAGGACAGGATTGGAGTGAAAACCTACAGGATGGTATCTCTCCAGGACAGGATTGGAGTGAAAACCTACAGGATGGTATCTCTCCAGGAACAGGATTGGAGTGAAAACCCACAGGAGGGTAGCTCTCCAGGACAGGATTGGAGTGAAAACCTACAGGATGGTATCTCTCCAGGAACAGGATTGGAGTGAAAACCCACAGGAGGGTATCTCTCCAGGAACAGGGTTGGAGTGAAAACCTACAGGAGGGTAGCTCTCCAGGACAGGATTGGAGTGAAAACCTACAGGATGGTATCTCTCCAGGACAGGATTGGAGTGAAAACCTACAGGATAGTATCTCTCCAGGACAGGATTGGAGTGAAAACCTACAGGATGGTATCTCTCCAGGACAGGATTGGAGTGAAAAGCTACAGGAGGGTATCTCTCCAGGAACAGGGTTGGAGTGAAAACCTACAGAAGGGTGTCTCTCCAGGAACAGGTTTGTAGTGAAAACCTACAGGAGGGTAGCTCTCCAGGAACAGTGTGGGGCAGCCCTGATCTATAGCATCCTCTCCTTATCCCACATAGATTCATAGATCGGCAGAAAATATTTTACTAAGAAGTGGACTGGACTGGGTGCTACCTCTCCTAGCCACTCTTTTGATCAGAGTAACATCTTCTGGTAGTTTCATAACCCAAGTTAATGTATATGTAATCCAATTAAAGTGTATGTAAACTTCCGTTTACATAGAGTTAGGTTGGAGTCATTAAAACTCGTTTTTCAACCACTCCACAAATTTCATGTTAACAAACTATACTTTTGGAAAGTCGGTTAGGACATCTACTTTGTGCATGACACAAGTCATTTTTCCAACAATTGTTTACAGACAGATTATTTCACTGTATCACAATTCCAGTGGGTCAGAGGTTTACATACACTAAGTTGACTGGGCCTTTAAACAGCTTGGAAAATTCCAGAAAATGATGTCATGGCTTTAGAAGCTTCTGATAATTGACATAATTTGACATAATTTGAGTTAATTGGAGGTGTACATGTGGATGTATTTCAAGGCCTATCTCTTTGCTTTCATGGGAAAATCAAAAGAAATCAGCCAAGACCTCAGAAAAAAAATTGTAGACCTCCACAAGTTCATCCTTGGGAGCAGTTCCCAAACGCCAGAAGGTACCGCGTTCATCTGTACAAACATTCGTACGCAAGTATAAACACCATGGGACCACGCAGTCGTCATACCGCTCAGGAAGGAGACGCGTTCTGTCTCCTAGAGATGAACGTACTTTGGTGCGAAAAGGGCAAATCAATCCCAGAACAACAACAAAGGACCTTGTGAAGATTCTGGAGGAAACAAGAACAAAAGTGTCTATATCCACAGTAAAACGAGTCCTATATTGACATAACCTGAAAGGCCGTTCAGCAAGGAAGAAGCCACTGCTCCAAAACCGCCATAAAAAAAGCCAGACTACAATTTGCAACTGCACATAGGGACAAAGATCATACTTTTTGGAGAAATGTCCTCTGGTCTGATGAAACAAAAATAGAACTGTTTGGCCATAATGACCATCGTTATGTTTGGAGGAAAAAGGGGGAGGCTTGAAGGCCGACGAACACCACCCCAACCGTGGCAGCATCATGTTGTGGGGGTGCTTTACTGCAGGAGGGACTGGTGCACTTCACAAAATAGATGGCATCATGAGGAAGGAAAAATTGTGTGGATATATTGAAGCAACATCTCAAGACATCAGTCAGGAAGTTAAAGCTTAGTCGCAAATGCAGCGTTAGTTCTAGGTAAATGTTGCAATTCTTCAGCCATTCCTGGACCTGTGACCAAAAACGAGCTACATATGGACAATACCAAAATAAATGATCTATTGATTCTGCCTCCTCGCAGCAAAATCTGCAGAGCTGGGAAGATTGTATCCCCCATATATATAACATTCTATTGGTTGCAAGGATTTTGTATAATCATTTTGAATACAGCGCTGTTTTTTGTGTCAATTCATAAACCATGTGCCATGGAATCAGTGCATCGAAAATCTCTTATTTATCACAATTTTCTTTAGCCATTTAATGCAGGGCCGACAGACAAGTTCCTTACTTTTTCCCCCTTCTACTTGCCTCTTCCATTTTTGTGGTAATGCTGCAATTAATTGGTTGTAATTTTGGGTAGAGCAGACATTTCCATATGTCTGTGTTAGCTGCATGTGTGACATAACTCCACCAGTCCTATTTATGATATCATTTACAAACATTTTATAAAAAATAACGTTTTTAACTACAATATCTGTTGTATTATTTGTTCTGTCTTTTCAGGTGGATTAAATGGAAATTGCAACCAACCTTCTAAGGCTTGTTTAAAAAATAACAATATTTTGGAGATGATTTCATTTTCAAATAACTGAAAATGAGCAGGTAATCTGAATAAAGGAAAAAGGCCATTATTGAACATGGGGTGAGACATTCTTACTCATTTACTAGAGAACCATTTTGGATTTAAGTATAACTTTTGTATGACTGATGCCTAGACACTGAGCTCAACCGGTCCACTGCAATGTCAACGTTGTTGAACAGTAGACACTGAGCTCAACCGGTCCACTGCAATGTCAACGTTGTTGAACAGTAGACACTGAGCTCAACCGGTCCACTGCAATGTCAACGTTATTAAACAGTAGACACTGAGCTCAGCTCCTTTTAAATAAGTATTGTTCGGTTTGATTTTGATTTGTGTGTGTGTGCGCGTATGTGTGTGTGTTGTACATGAGCTTTGCGTATGACCTAGTGTCTCTAACTGTGAGTGTGCGTGTTTGTGTGTCCCCATGAATGTGTGTTTTACCCTTTTAAATCCTCCCTGTGCTCATTTCCACATATCAATTTTAATTTCACCCTCTCTCGCCCTGAGCCACCAATCAATATGGCCACTAATGGTCACATTCATTATTAGCTTTGGGAAGGCGTCTTTATCCAATATCCACTTTTCTTACTACTGAGTGGTTACGAGGGAGAGGGAGAGGAGTCACGATTAGAGGGAGTGGGAGAGGAGTCATGGTTAGAGGGAGAGGGATAGGAGGCATGGTTAGAGGGATAGGAGTCATGGTTAGAGGGAGAGGGATAGGAGGCATGGTTAGAGGGAGAGGAGGCATGGTTAGAGGGAGAGGGAAAAGAGTCATGGTTAGAGGGATAGGAGGCATGGTTAGAGGCAGAGGGACAGGAGTCATGGTTAGCGGGAGAGGAGTCATGGTTACAGAGAGAGAATTCATGGTTAGAGGGAGAGGAGTCATGGTTAGAGGGAGAGGAGGCATGGTTAGAGGGATAGGAGTCATGGTTAGAGGGAGAGGGACAGGAGTCATGGTTAGAGGGAGACGGATAGGAGGCATGGTTAGAGGGAGAGGAGGCATGGTTAGAGGGAGAGGGAAAAGAGTCATGGTTAGAGGGATAGGAGGCATGGTTAGAGGGAGAGGGACAGGAGTCATGGTTAGCGGGAGAGGAGTCATGGTTACAGGGAGAGAATTCATGGTTAGAGGGAGAGGAGTCATGGTTAGAGGGAGAGGGAGATGGAGATGAGCCATGGTTAGAGGGAGAGGAGCCATGGTTAGAGGGGGAGGAGTCATGGTTAGAGGGAGAGGTTTCATGGTTTGAGGGAGAGTAGTCATAGTTAGAGGGAGAGGAGTCATGGTTAGAGGGGGAGGAGTCATGGTTAGAGGGGGAGGAGTCATGGTTAGAGGGAGAGGCATAGGAGGCATGGTTAGAGGGATAGGAGTCATGGTTAGAGGGAGAGGGACAGGAGTCATGGTTAGAGGGAGACGGATAGGAGGCATGGTTAGAGGGAGAGGAGCCATGGTTAGAGGGAGAGGGAAAAGAGTCATGGTTAGAGTGATAGGAGGCATGGTTAGAGGGAGAGGGACAGGAGTCATGGTTAGCGGGAGAGGAGTCATGGTTACAGGGAGAGAATTCATGGTTAGAGGGAGAGGAGTCATGGTTAGAGGGAGAGGGAGATGGGGATGAGTCATGGTTAGAGGGAGAGGAGCCATGGTTAGAGGGAGAGGAGTCATGGTTAATGGGAGAGTAGTCATTGTTAGAGGGAGAGGGAGAGGAGTCATGGTTAGAGGGGGAGGAGTCATGGTTAGAGGGAGAGGAGTCATGGTTAGAGGAAGAAGCATAGGAGTCATGGTTAGAAGGAGAGGGACAGGAGTCATGGTTAGCGGGAGTGGAGTCATGATTAGAGGGAGAGGAGTCATGGTTAGAGGGAGAGGAAGATGAGTCATGGATAGAGGGAGAGGAGCCATGGTTAGAGGGAGAGGAGTCATGGTTAGAGGGAGAGGATTCATGGTTAGAGGGAGAGTAGTCGTGGTTAGAGGGAGAGGGAGACTTACTAATCCCAACCATCAAATCCATTGTCTGGCATTGTAACCAGTGTGAAATACAAGTGAACCTCTCTCAGTAGATTTCCTAAAACTAGTGGACCTCTCTTAGTAGATTTACTAAATACAAGTGAACCTCTCTCAGTAGATTTACTAAAACTAGTGAATCTCTCTCAGTAGATTTACTAAATACAAGTGAACCTCTCTCAGTAGATTTACTAAAACTAGTGAACCTCTCTCAGTAGATATACTAAAACTAGTGAACCTCTCTCAGTAGATTTACTAAAACTAGTGAACCTCTCTCAGTAGATTTACTAAAACTAGTAAACCTCTCTCAGTAGATTTACTAAAACTAGTAAACTTCTCTCAGTAGATTTACTAAATACAAGTGAACCTCTCTCAGTAGATTTACTAAAACTAGTGAACCTCTCTCAGTAGATTTACTAAAACTAGTGAACCTCTCTCAGTAGATTTACTAAAACTAGTGAACCTCTCTCAGTAGATTTACGGTACCCTGACTTCTAATTCATACTGCAATATAACAAAGAGTAATGGACATTTTAGTTACTGTAATATATTTGATTCATCATGCTTTAAACTGTCTAACTGGCTCTGTTAGTGGAAGTGTGTTCTTACTAATGTGATGGAGGTAAGGGAATAGTAGACAGCCATGTGGATTGATATTCACACTTTCTAGAATTATGGGTGTAATTCCTGTTTCAAGAAGCCTAGAAACCATAAGAGTGTGTATTTAGAAAACATAGAAGATGTAGATAGGGAGTTGGCAATGGGTAGCGGTACAAAAAGGAGATTTGTGTTGTGTTGTGTCTTTAGTATCATTAAAGGTGAAGACTGTTATTTTATCAAATCAATTCTCTGTAATTATTATTACGTGATTAAGCTAATCATGTAAATTGAATTAACTAGGAAGTCTGGGCACCACGGAAAATGTTCAGATTACAAAGTTATAATTTTCCAAATATAACTCTTCAGATATTTTAATATCTGATCAATTAGTCTTCTATTAATTAATTATTATTATTACCTTCGTCAGTCTCATCTGAACGTCGTAAATTGTTGGTTATCTGCACAAACCCAGCCTTTACTGTAATAATTCTCCGTGATGCCAGTAAGGCAGAGTCAGGCGAAGGACAACAAAAATGAGTATTCATATATTTTACTGAAAATATACCATACGAGTGGTGAAAACAATCACTCGAACATGGAACCAAAATACAACAAACAATCACGCACAGAAACATGGGGGAAACAGAGGGTTAATTAAGGAACATGTAATCATGGGAATGTAAACCAGGTGTGTGAAAAAAGAAGACAAAACAAACGGAAAATGAATAATGGATCGGTGATGGCTAGAAGACCGGTGACGTCGACCGCCAAACACCACCCGAACAAGGAGAGGGACCAACTTCGGCTGAAGTCGTGACACTTTACTATAAATCATCCATACACCAATTGGCTCAATTATTTATTTACTAATTAATTAAACAATTACAGAATATACAATACATAATAACATTATACCGTCCCTAGAGGACTAAACAAAAACAGTTGGGTTATAACACGATAGATTCAGAGAGAAGAGAAAGGGGTTCTGGAAGGGAGACTAAGGAACATGGGTCTCTATCGGACCTGGGAAGCTATTCTCACATAAATACATATGCCACCAGCGATCGCTCATTCGGAAAAGCAATGCATTGTATTTTCGTGAAGCTGGTGATGTGAGGCTCTGGTTTGCCCTGTCCTTTGTGGATCTTCCGTGTCGTCGTGTGGTCACGTGGTCTGAGAGGATCACCTCACTCTGGAGATTTGTCCACGTCGGTCAGTGTTCTTGTACTAGATTTGCTACCTTTCTAGCAGCAGTCTGTTAGGCTGTCATCTAGGACTCACTTTTTCTTGAGTGATCAATAGTTAAGAGTCCATACCATTTCATGTGTAGAGCAAGCTCCAACGTTTCCTGGCCTGTATGGTTGACATTAGAATTAGCCCTTAGGTGACTTTGGGTCACGGGGGCTTTTATAGAAATGTAGAAAAGGGGTTGGTTCATAATTTCCAACCAATGCCTATTCACTTGGGCGTGGCTACTGACTTAGTTAAATACAGGGAAGATGATTTTCTCATTTTAAAAGTTCACATCACATTACATCATTTCACAAATAGTTTCATCTTTACTCATTCATTTTATACAAGAATTAGATGCAAACCTCATAACTGAGGCACCTGTATAAACAGAGTTAGGGTAATGGGGTTGTATTGTCTTTCTTGAGGTCACAAACATGAAACAAAACGGACCGGGTTTACACATTCTCCTAAATAGGAATATTGTTCAGTCCTCAAATTCGGGATGGAGTATAATTGGGGACACCTTTGTCTTACTGTGAAACTCTCTTTCCATACTGCATGGCCAGGGAGAGTCTATTTACGAAATTTATGACGTGGGGGTTAAGTTGTAAAACTGCCTCCCGCTCCACTCCCCTCCTAACAGGAGAGGGGGGGGGGTTGTTCACATCTCTGCTAGCCAATTCACTGAAAGGGCTAGCGTCATGACAACTGTCATGTTGATTTGATAGATAAATTCATCTGATGGTCAGAAAACAGAGAAGAAGAAAGGAGGGGAAGGGGAAGAGAGGGCAGGCTTAAGGCAGGGAATGAACTGATGGAGAGAGAGAGTTCAGAGAGAGAATGTTAGAGGAATCGAGGACAGACAAAGAGAGACGAAGTAAGAGAGAGAGGATGGAGAGAGGAAGCGAGGGCAGAGAAAGAGAGAGATGATTACCATATTATGAGAGAGAGAGAGACTTTGGATCAGAAGGTTGCATATTGGATCCCAGTCGTGGACACTGGTTTAAATGTGTTGTTTGAACCCAATCCCAAACCTTAACCAATCTGACTGAGTGCTTAAACTTAAACCTTTACTTAGACATTTGTATTGGATCGATACAGAGCAGCAGGAGCATCACTTTGAAATGACATTTGGAGAACGTGGATGAACGTCTAATTCCGCAGTGAGACTGTGAGAGTTTGTTGAGACAGACAGGCAGGCAGACAATAGTTTTGTCCCTCATCAATCTACACACAATACCCCATAATGACAAAGCAAAAACAGTTTTTATACCACTTTATTTGGGAAGTTTCTCACATTCTTCTCTGCAGATCCTCTCAAACTCTGTCAGGTTGGATGGGGAGCGTTGCTGCACAGCTATCTTCAGGTCTCTCCAGAGATGTTCGATTGGGTTCAAGTCCGGGCTCTGGCTGGGCCACTGAAGGATATTCAAAGACTTGTCCTGAAGCCACTCCTGCGTTGTCTTGGCTGTGTGCTTAGGGTCGTTGTCCTGTTGGAAGGTGAACCTTAGCCCCAATCTGAAGTCCTGAGCGCTCTGGAGCAGGTTTTCATCAAGGATCTCTCTGTACTTGGCTCCGTTCATCTTTCCCTCGATCTTGACTAGTCTCCCAGTCCCGCTGCTGAAAAACATACCCATAGCATGATGCTGCCACCACCATGCTTCACTGTAGGGATGGTGCCAGGTTACCTCCAGACGTAACACTTGGCATTCAGGCCAAAGTGTTGAATCGTGGTTTCATCAGACCAGAGAATCTTGTTTCTCATGGTCTGAGAGTCTTTAGGTGCCTTTTGGCAAACTCCAAGAGGGCTGTCATGTGCCTTTTACTGAGGAGTGGCTTCCATCAAGCCACTCTACCATTAAGGCCTGATTGTTGGAGTGCTGCAGAGATGGTTGTCCTTCTGGAAGGTTCTCCTATCTCCACAGAGGAACTCTAGAGCTCTGTCAAAGTGAACATCGGGTTCTTGGTCACCTCCCTGACCAAGGCCCTTCTCCCCCGATTGCTCAGTTTGGCCGTGCGGCCAGCTCTAGGAAGAGTATTGGTGGTTCCAAACTTCTTCCATTTAAGAATAATGGAGGCCACTGTGTTCTTGGGGACCTTCAATGCTGCAGACATGTTTTAGTATCCTTCCCCAGATCTGTGCCTCGCCACAATCCTGTCTTGGAGCTCTACAGACAATTCCTTCGACCTCATGGCTTTGCTTTTGCTCTGGCATGTCTCCTGTGGGACCTTATATAGACAGGTATGTACCTTTTCAAATCATGTCCAGTCAATTTAATTTACTACAGGTGGAGTCCAATCAAGTTGTAGAAACATCTCAAGGATGATCAATGTAAACAGGATGGAAACCTGAACTCAATTTCTAGTCTCATAGCAAAACGTCTATATTTGGTATTTGTGCTTTTTATTTTTTATACATTTGCTAAGATTTGATGGGGTATTGTGTGTAGATTGATGAGGAAAAAAAAATATTTAATCAATTTTAGAATAATGCACTGTAGATAGATAGACAGACAGACAGACAGACAGACACATAGATACATAGTTACATAGATGAGGGAGGGAGGGAGAAGAGAATGTGATAGAAAGAAAGAGAGAGAGAGAAAGAGAGTGTCAGTCAGAGGCAAAGGAACTAGTTAGCTAAAGAAAAAGAGAGTATGAAAGTTAACAGAAAAGGCATGAACATGAAGGCTACCCCTTCCCCTTCCCTACCACCTGCACACACACCCTTCCAAATCAGAGGCATCTCATTGTCATAATAAGGTAGTAATTGGCCTGCACTTCCTGTGGGACTGGGGAGGCTGGGTACTGTATGACTATGTATGGCTAGCTTACTTTGTACTGCTGTAGAGTGTGTATGACAGGCTGGCTGTGTGTGGAGGTGCTGATAGGGCTAAAGACCAATTAGTATTAGTGTTTCAGAGAGAACCAAACAGAGAGAATAGAGAGACTGGAGACTACAGAACCACCACCATGACAACCACTGCATCCCAAATGGAGCTGTATTCTCTATGTTGTGAACTACACTATATATACAAAAGCATGTGGATAGTCCTTCAAATTAGTGGATTCGGCTATTTCAGCCACACATGTTACAAAATCGAGCACACAGCCATGCAATCTCCATAGATATTGACAGTAGAGTGACCTTACTGAAGTGCTCAGTGACTTTCAACGCGGCACCGTCATAGGATGCCACCTGTCCAACAAGTCAGTTCGTCAAATTTCTGCCCTGCTAAAGCTGTCCCAGTCAACTGTAAGTGCTGTTATTGTGAAGTGGAAACGTCTAGAAGCATCAACGGCTCAGCCACGAAGTGGTAGGCCACACAAGCTCACAGAACAGGACCGCCTAGTGCTGAAGTAAAAATGGTCTGTCTTTGGTTGCAACACTCACTACCGAGTTCCAAACTGCCTCTGGAAACAACGTCAGCACACGAACTGTTAGTCGGGAGCTTCATGAAGTGGGTTTCCATGGCAGAGCAGCCGCAGACAAGCCTAAGATCACCATGTGCAATGCCAAGAGTCAGCTGGATTGGTGTAAAGCTTTCCGCCATTGGACTCTGGAGCAGTGGAAACGCGTTCTCTGGAGTGATGAATCAAGCTTCACCATCTGGAAGTCCGACGGCAGGAGAATGCTACATGTCCCAATGCATAGTGCATACTGTAAAGTTTGGTGGAGGAGGAATAATGGTCTGGAGCTGTTTTCCATGGTTTGGGCAAGTCCCCTTAGTTCCAGTGAAGGGAAATCTTAACGCTACAGCATACAATGACATTCTAGATGATTCTGCACTTCCAACTTTTTGGCAACAGTTTGGGGAAGGCCCTTTCCTGTTTCAGCATGACAATGCCCCCGTGCACAATACGAGGTCCATACAGAAATGGTTTGTCGAGATCGGTGTGGAAGAACTTGATTGGCCTCCACAGAGCCCTGACCTCGAACACCTTTGGGATGAATTAGAACGCTGACTGCAAGCCATTCCTAATCCCCCGCATCAGCGCGCGACATCACTAATGCTCTTGTGGCTGAATGGAAGCAAGTGTCATGAGAATTTCGTTCTCAATTGTTGACATAAACTATCAATCAGGCTTTGAATAATTCCTAGAGGTTGTAAAGCTCTAGTTAATGAAACATTATACAAAGTCCCATATCTGCAATTTGGTCAGGTTATTTATTCATGAGAATTCTGAACTCCAAGTGTGAACACAGTCTTTTTATATTGTACAACCTATAAGTTGAAGACAAATATGCAAATGCCCCACCCTCTCTAGGAAATAATATTTTCCCACAGTACACATTCATCAGCATAACACAATCTTGCAACATGTCAATTCTAGACGTCTCCTATCAGTCCCTCCCTTCCCAAGGATGAGAAGGCCTCTATCATGTGTCTGGTTTCACAAAGAATTCTTTGTTCTCTCAGACACATTCATTACCACCTTGTTCCACTCTCTATACAATATACATTTCTAGACACACACACATCAATTGGATTATCATTGTTTTATAACCCTATTTCTATTGCATACATTTTCAGAATGGAATATTCTTAGTCATTACTTACAAACATCCCTATCAGCAAGCCCCCCCTGTTCCAACATCTAGTGGAAAGCCTTCCCAGAAGAGTGGAGGCTGTTATAGCAGCAAAGGGGGGACCAACTCCACAGGAGGTTGTTGGCCCATGATTTTGGAATGAGATGTTCGACAAGCACATGTCCACATCCTTTTGGTCATGTAGTCTACTTTTTCCCAGGGCCCATAGGACTCTTGTCAAAAGTAATGCACTACAGTACCTTGTTACCCCGGGAAATATTAAGTTTTATTACATACAACCGGGAGGAACTATTGGATATAAGAGCAACGTCAACTTACCAACATTACGACCAGGAATACGACTTTCCCAAAGAGGATTCTCGGTTTGTTACCCCAGCCAGGACAATAGAATGGATAGCACCCGGCGACTCAAAGCAGCGGCGCCGGAGAAGAGGGAAGCGGGCGGTCTTTTGGTCAAGCTACGTCGACGGGCGCATCGTGCACCTCTCCGAGTATTTTAATCGCCAATGTACAGTCTCTTGACAACAAAGTAGACGAAATCAGATCAAGGGTTGCCTTTCAGAGAGACATTCGAGACTGCAACGTTCTTTGCTTCACGGAAACATGGCTCACTCAGGACACGTTATCTGAGTCGGTACAGCCACCTGGTTTCTCCACGCATCGCGCCGACAGAAACAAACTTCTATCTGGTAAGAAGAAGGGTGGGGGTGTGTGTCTTATGATTAACGAGACGTGGTGTGATCATAACAACATACAGGAACTCAAGTCCTTTTGTTCACCTGACATAGAATTCATTACAATCAAATGCAGACCGCATTATCTACCAAGAGAATTCTCCTCGATTATAATCACAGCCGTGTACATCCCCCCTCAAGCTGATACATCGACGGCACTGAAAGAAATTCATCGGACTCTATGTAAACTGGAAACCACATATCCTGAGGCTGCATTTATTGTGGCTGGGGATTTTAATAAGGCTAATTTAAGAACAAGGCTCCCGAAATTTTACCAATATATCGAATGTGCCACCCGGGCTGGTAAAATCCTGGACCACTGTTATTCCAACTTCCGTGATGCATACAAGGCTATTCTCCGCCCTCCTTTCGGAAAGTCTGACCATGACTCCATTTTGATGCTCCCAGCCTACAAACAGAAACTAAAACAGGAAACGCCCGTTCTCAGGTCTGTTCAACGCTGGTCCGACCAATCTGATTCCATGCTGCAAGATTGCTTGAGCACGTGGACTGGGATATGTTCGGATAGCATCTGACAACAACATTGATGTATATGCTGATTCGGTGAGCGAGTTTATTAGCAAGTGCATTGGTGATGTTGTACCCATAGCAAATATTAAAACCTTCCCCAACCAGAAACCGTGGATTGATGGCAGCATTCGCGCAAAACTGAAAGCGCGAACCACTGCTTTTAACCAGGGTAAGGCTACCGGAAACATGACTGAATACAAACAGTGCAGCTATTCCCTCCATAAGGCAATCAAACAAGCTAGCGTCAATATAGAGACAAAGTAGAGTCACAATTCAACGGCTCCAGACACAAGAGGAATGTGGCAGGGTCTACAGTCAATCACGGACTACAAAAAGAAAACCAGCCCGTCGCGGACCATGGCGTCCTGCTCCCAGACAAACTAAACAACTTCTTTGCTCGCTTTGAGGACAATACAGTGCCACCGACACGGCCCGCTACCAAAACCTGCGGGCTCACCTTCACCGCAGCCAATGTGAGAAAAACATTTAAATGTGTTAACCCTCGCAAGGCTGCCAGCCCAGATGGCATCCTGGCCGTGTCCTCAGAGCATGTGCAGACCAGCTGGCTGGTGTGTTTACGGACATATTCAATCAGTCCCTATCCCAGTCTGCTGTTCCCACATGCTTCAAGAGGGCCACCATTGTTCCTGTTCCCAAGAAAGCTAAGGTGACTGAGCTAAATGACTATCGCCCGTAGCACTCACTTCCGTCATCATGAAGTGCTTTGAGAGATTAGTCAAGGATCATATCACCTCCATCCTGCCAGACACCCTGGACCCACTCCAATTTGCTTACCATCCCAATAGGTCCACAGACGACGCAATCGCAATCACACTGCACACTGCCCTAACCCATCTGGACAAGAGGAATACTTATGTAAGAATGCTGTTCATCGACTACAGCTCAGCATTTAACACCATTGTTCCCTCCAAGCTCGTCATTAAGCTCGAGACCCTGGGTCTCGACCCAGCCCTGTGCAACTGGGTCCTGGACTTCCTGACGGGTCGGCCCCAGGTGGTGAGGGTAGGAAACAACATCTCCACCCCGCTGATCCTCAACACTGGGGCCCCACAAAGTGCGTTCTCAGCCCTCTCCTGTACTCCCTGTTTACCCATGACTGCGTGGCCAAGCACGCATCCAACTCAATCATCAAGTTTGCTGACGACACTACAGTGGTAGGCTTGATTACCAACAACGGCGAGGCGGCCTACAGAGAGGAGGTGAGGGCCCTCGGAGTGTGGTGTCAGGAAAATAACCTCTCACTCAATGTCAGCAAAACAGGAGATGATCGTGGACTTCAGGAAACAGGAGAGGGAGCACCCCCCTATCCACATCGAGGGGACAGTAGTGGAGAAGGTGGAAAGTTTTAAGTTCCTCGGCGTACACATCACGGACAAACTGAATTGGTCCACCCACACAGACAGCGTGGTGAAGAAGGCGCAACAGCGCCTCTTCAACCTCAGGAGGCTGAAGAAATTCGGCTTGTCACCAAAATCACTCACAAACTTTTACAGATGCACAATCGAGAGCATCCTGTCGGGCTGTATCACCGCCTGGTACGGCAACTGCTCCGCCCACAACCGTAAGGCTCTCCAGAGGGTAGTGAGGACTGCACAGCGTATCACCGGGGGTAAACTACCTGCCCTCCAGGACACCTACACCACCCGATGTCACAGAAAGGCGGAAAAGATCATCAAGGACAACAACCACCCGAGCCACTGCCTGTTCACCCCGCTATCCAGAAGGCGAGGTCAGTACAGGTGCATCAAAGCTGGGACCGAGAGACTAAAAAACAGCTTCTACCTCAAGGCCATCAGACTGTTAAACAGCCATCACTAACATTGAGTGGCTGCTGCCAACATACTGACTTAAATCTCTAGCCACTTTAAACATAGGAATTGGATGTAACAAATGTATCACTAGCCACTTTAAACAATTTTGTATATAATGTTTACGTATCCGACATACTCATATCAAATGTATACACTGTACTCTAAACTATCTACTGTATATTGCCTATGCCGTTCGGACATCGACCCAAAGCTCTAGCCACTTTAATAATTATAATTGGATGAAATAATGTATCACTAGCCACTTTAAACAATGCCATTTATATAATGTTTACATATCCTACATTACTCATCTCATATATATGTGTATATACTGTACTCCATACCATCTACTGCATCTTGCCTATGCCGGTCAGCCATCGCTCATCCATATATTTATATGTACATACTCGTATTCATTCCTTTACTCTTGTGTGTATAAGGTAGTTGTTGTGAATTTGTTAGATTACTTGTTAGATACTACTGCATGGTCGGAACTAGAAGCACAAGCATTTCGCTACACTCGCATTAACATCTGCTAACCATGTGTATGTGACAAATAAAATTAGATTAGATTTGATTTGATTTGATTTACCTTGCAAAAGTATTAATCCACCTTGGCGTTTTTCCTGTTTTGTTGCGTAGGGTGCCATTTGCAAGGCTGGTCCTTGCTGTTCTGCCAAAAAATGCCGCCCCCGCAAAACTAGAATAAGCAAAATGAGGTTGAACATAAGTATTATCCATATGTTGAAGTCAGATGAAAATACGTAATTTGGCCCAAATCAAGGCTGGTCTAGACAGCACCAAATCTGAACCAAACATAGACGTCTATGATCGGTTCAGATTTGGTCCGGACCGAACCAAAGACCAATGTCCGTGGATATGGAAATCAAGGTCCGTACTGCACCAAAAAAAGATGCCCAAAAGGCATCGGTGTGGGTCCGTGCTTACTGAGGTGTTGCCTACAGTGTTGTCTGAAATGGAATTTTATGAATGCCCATCTATGTGGTAGGCCTACTCTTTGTAAAACACAAAAAAACACAATGGCTCGTGCCTACTGGGGTGTAGCCTACAATGTCGGCCCGCAATGGAATTTTATGAATGCCCATCACAGGAGGTTGGTGGCACCTTAATTGGGGAGGATGGGCTCTTGGTAATGGCTGGAGCAGAATAAGTGGAATGGTAGCAAATACCGTACGTCAAACACATGGTTTCCATGTCTTGCATGCCATTCCATTGCTCTGTTCCACCCATTATTATGAGCCATCCTCCCCTATTGACATCCTCCCCTATTGACGCCCATCCATGTGGTTGGCCCACCATAAAGCAGGCCGTTGCATTGGCTTCATTAATCCTGATTCCTGTGATTTAACAATTTGGCTATTTACAGTTTTTTACAGTCGCTAGGACACATTTCTCAATACTTAAGTCACTTTTTCAAAACTCTTCACACAGTTCTCCTAACCAACTTTCAGCTCGGCACAGCAGTTCATTTCACATTCAAAATGCACTAAAACTACCAAATCACTTCATACATGTCTCAAATCAACACATTCTTCCACAACACTAGCAAAGGTTGACAGCCAACAAACACACTTTGTCACCCACAAAACAATGACCTAAAAAACACTAACAACATGTAGCATTATACAATGTTTTCTTGTGTAAAACAAGGACACATCTTTGTTTATAATTCACTGCAATATATGTTACTGGAATGAATCAGACATGATGCAGAATGCTTCAATATATTTTATGTCTTTTATTTATTTTTATTTTTTTGCAGTGAGTAATTCCAAAATACAAGAGGTTGTATACACACCATCAACTGATACAGATACAATAGTAATGCTAATCTACTCGGTCTTCTCCATTTGGCCACAGGTTCTCATCCACATCACATCTTATGTCATCTAGGGCAGTACACCTAGGAAAGAATCTTCTGGCATGCCTGATCCATCCCTGGCAATCTTCTGCTGATATGTCCAGGCATCCAGCATTCATTGCATCCAGGAGGGACATTTGATCATGTGGATGGTGGTCATAAACCTTTCACCTCCATGAGGAAAATAATTCCTCTATGGGGTTGAGGAATGGAGAGTAAGGTGGGAGGAAAAGTGACACCATTCTGGGATGGGCTGCAAACCACTCAGTGACTGCACGGGAGTGGTGAAATGCCACATTGTCCCATACAATTATAAATGTTGGCTGATTTCTTCTCTCTGCATCCCTTTCCTCACCTAGCACAACCCTTCCATAGAGATCATGCAGGAGCATGAGGCGTTCAGTGTTGTATGGCCCAATTAGTGGTTTGTGTAACAGCAGTCCATCAGTGGATATTGCTGAGCACATTGTGATGTTGGCACCCCTCTGGCCCGGGACATCCACTGTGGCTCTCTTCCCAATCACATTCCTCCCTCGTCACCGTGTTTTGGCCAAGTTGAAACCCGCCTCATCCACAAAGATGAAAATGTGGGGTGTTTGCCTGCCTTCAATCTCCATGACTCTCTAAAATAAATCCACAAGGCAACATAAGCTGTCACAGTAGTAAACATTACCTAAAAATATGTCTTTGTGTGTGTTTGGCTTTGTTTAAAAACAGTTCTGTATTTTATTGTGATCTTACCTGGACATATTGGTTCCTGAGTTGCTTGACATGTTCAGAGTTCCTCTCAAAAGGCACAGTGTACAACTGTTTCATCCTGACCTGATGTTTTTTCAGGACTCTAGAAATAGTTGTTATGCTTACACTGTGAACGTTGTCTGCCAAGACTCTGTCTCGAATCTCAATGAGTTTTATGCCATTGTTTCTGATGACCATATCAACAATGGCAGTTTCCTGCACATCAGTGAGCATCCTTCCTCTCCCACCTGTGTGAGGTAACCGTTGAGTCCTAAGCAGAAATGCAAAAGCAATTACACACAAGTCTATTTACTTCTGTAATGTGCAACTCAGTCATATGCCCTTGCAGAATACAAGTTACCTGTTGGTTTGCCGGAAAACTCTAACAATAGATGCCACTGTTGAGCGTTGCAAATTTGGCTGCACTCTCTGACCAGCTTCTCTCATTGAGAGACCATGATTTACTACATGATCAATTACAGTAGCTCTGATCTCATCTGAGACTACAGCTCTTGATCTTCCTCTTATTCTTCTTCCACCACGCATACGTATTCCTCGCCCCTCCCAGCCACTCTTCTTCCTCTTTCAGCCACTTCTCTATTTCTGGCTGGGTCCATGTTTACATCACAATACAAAACTATTCAGCAGTTGTCTCCTTTTGTAATGAAATTGAAAGAGTAACACCTGTGTAGATGTTCATCTACAATGAGAATCAGCTGTGGTTGGTCCAATTGTCCAATTGTTTTTATAGCATTTAATTTTAAGATTTAAAATATATTTCATTAAAATATTACTGTAGAAATGTAGCAAATTGCTGTCTTATTCAGTTTTGTATTATGTTATTGTTTTGAACATAAGTTTAACAGTTTTGAAAACAGTATATAAGCATGTGCAAATTGGCCTGTAGGTACACAGAGTTTTGGCGGTTGTTGTGTCGAAGTGAGAAAAGAGTTAATGTAATTTGAAAGATGTAGTCATTGAATGCATTTTGTGCCAAAGCAATGATAAATCCACAGTTTAGCCCACATATACTTCTGTTGTGCTCACTGTGTGAAGAGTTTTGAAAAAGTGACCTAAGTATTGAGAAATGTGTCCTAGCGACTGTAAAAAACTGTAAGCTCAGAATATCAGCTACCCAACTTTATCAGGAGTTATTGTGAGCCTATTTGCAATGTGTTTAAATGGCCAATTTGGGACACAACCAACCTCTTTGTTCTGTCTGTCTGTGTTGCTACAGTTAATAGAAAATGAACAATTAACAAAAATGTGTATGGGGTACTGTGTGTGTGTGTGTGTGTGTGTGTGTGTGTGTGTGTGTGTGTGTGTGTGTGTGTGTGTGTGTGTGTGTGTGTGTGTGTGTGTTTGTGTGCCAGCGTGCGTGCGTGGTGGGGTAATGTGTGTGTTTGTGTGTGTTTGGGGGTAACGTGTGTATGTGTGTGTGTGTGTGCGTGTGGGGGGTAATGTTTTCTTAACTAAAATTGTTTGCTCTGAATAAGGCAGGGATTGTGTTTGTCGTTTGTTATTGCTTCATGCATAGAAAATAATTTGATTTCATCCTGTCTTCCTAACACAAAGCCAAGAAATGAAATCATATCCTGTTAAAATTCTGCCTGATCTCATCCTCTTCTCTGTGTTCTGTGCAACAAACATAGGTTGTGTGTGAGCTCAATGCACAAGAGAAAAACATTGTACACAGCTTGTTAGGCTTCGCTGAAAAATAAACTGTTTCAATTCCGTATCAACTTAGAAACTGTCTGTAATCTGAAGAACTCCACAACAAGGATGGAGTTTTGACATGTGAAACCGAATACCTCACAAAAAGCCATAGACCACTGATCCTTTCACTTCCAATCCAATACACACACACACATTCACTCCGTAACAGACATTATTATGAGCTGTCCTCCCCTCAACAGCCTCCACTGACACACACACGCACACACACACGGACACACAAACTGTCACTCCACTCACCTGTAGAGAGTTTTCCTGCTAACTGAAATGACACTTGAGTCTGTTTGTTAACATAGAGTTCCAGTCTGCAGGAGAGGAGATTGTGGGCGAGCGGAGGCTAAGTGATATGAGAACAGTCATAGGCATAGTAACAGAACACTGTCTCCTACTGTTACCTGTGGTATACTTCTTTGTGCTCTTGGACAACGGTGTCTAGATGGAATTTGTATTTGTGGTCCTGGCAACTGGACCTTTTTTGGAACACCATTATGTTGGTCTTACTGAGATTTACTGTCAGGGCCCAGGGCTAGGTGCTGCTGTAGGCCCTCCTTGTTTGGGGACAGAAGCACCAGATAATCAGCAAACAGACATTTTACTTTAGATTCTAGTAGGGTGAGGCCGGGTGCTGCACACTGTTCTAGCAGCCAGGTCACCCATGAGTCAGTATTCCACGTCCATCCATGTCTGAGGACGTCGGGAGAGGATGTGGAAACCGGCCACTAGGAGTGCTGTTACCTTCAAGTAAGTTTCAGTTTTGCTAGTGTGTTGTGGATGGTGGATGGGTGTAAGCATCTGCCTCTGATTGGTTGCAAGTTCAAATGCAGAAATAGAAAGTTGTTTTTGAGCCCCTGTTTAAAGCCTAACCATTCAGAGTTAATGCCTAACCTTAACCATTCAGAGTTAATGCCTAACCTTAACCATTCAGAGTTAATGCCTAACCTTAACCATTCAGAGTTAATGCCTAGACTTAACCATTCAGAGTTAATGCCTAACCTTAACCATTCAGAGTTAATGCCTAACCTTAACCATTCAGAGTTAATGCCTAACCTTAACCATTCAGAGTTAATGCCTAACCTTAACCATTCAGAGTTAATGCCTAAACTTAACCATTCAGAGTTAATGCCTAAACTTAACCATTCAGAGTTAATGCCTAAACTTAATCATAGACACTTTGCAATTTGACATTTGCGAAACATGGATGAACGTCTAATTCTACTGTGAGACTGTGAGAGCTAATTGGTTCTAGTGCCCTCGCCAATTGATACGACATATGTTGAAGAGGGTGGGGCTCAAGCTGTATCCCTGTCTGACCTCCCTACCAGGAGGAAAGAAATCGGTGTGTTTTGTGCCAATTTTGACCATTGACCAATTGTTGTTTGTGTACACTGATTTTACAATGTCATGTTTCTCCCCCCAACACCACTTTCCATAAATGTATATAGCTGGTCCTCATGCCAAATTGATTCAAAAGCTTTTTTGAAATCAAAAAGTATAAGAAGATTTTGCTGTTTGTTTTCATTTGTTTGTTTGTCCGTCAGGATGTGCAGTGTGTATACATAGTCTGTCGTACTGTAATTTTGTAAAAAGCCAATTTGGCATTTGCTTTTGTTTTTTAATGATGGTGCAGAGAATATTCCTGAGGTTTCTGTTGACACATATCTCACATTTTTGTGGATTGGGCTGATCAAGCCTTGGTTCCAAATATCAGGGAAGATGCCAGAGCTGAGGATAATGTTAAAGAGATCTTCATGTGGTTGTTTTTTTAGTGTATTCCAATATTCTCAGAAGTGGTTTGATTATATGTATTCTTCAATTACATTGAGCTGATTTTTCTCTCTCTCTCTCTCTCTATTTTTGTTTCATCAGACCAGAGGACATTTCTCGAAAAAGTACGATCTTTGTACCCATGTGCATTTGCAAACTATAGTCTGGCTTTTTAATGGCAGTTTTGGAGCAGTGGCTTCTTCCTTGCTGAGCGACCTTTCAGGTTATGTCGATATTGGACTCGTTTTACTGTGGATATAGATACTTTTGTACCTGTTTCCTCCAGCATCTTCACAAGGTCCTTTGCTGTTTTTGTTGGATTTATTTGCACTTTTCGCACCAAAGTACGTTAATCTCTAGGAGACAGAACACGTCTCCTTCCTGAGCGGTATGACGGCTGCGTGGTCCCATGGTGTTTATACTTGCATACTATTGTTTGTACAGATGAACGTGATACCTTTAGGCGTTTGGAAATTGCTTCCAAGGATGAACCAGATTTCTACATTTCTGTGGATTTCAAAAACAAAAATTCTGTGGTCTTGGCTGATTTCTTTTGATTTTCCCATGATGTCAAGCAAAGAGGCACTGAGTTTGAAGGTAGGCCTTGAAATACATCCACAGGTACACCTCCAATTGACTCAAATGATGTCAATTAGCTTATCAGAAGCTTCTAAAGCCGTGACATAATTTTCTGGAATTCCCAAGCTGTTTAAAGGCACAGTCAACTTAGTGTATGTAAACTTCTGACCCACTGAAATTGTGATACAGTGAATTCTAAGTTAAATAATCTGTCTGTAAACAATTGTTGGAAAAATTACTTGTGTCATGCACAAGGTAGATGTCCTAACAGACTTGCCAAAACTATAGTTTGTTAACAAGACATTTGTGGAGTGGTTGAAAAATGAGTTTTAATGACTCCAACCTGTGTATGTAAACTTCCAACTTCAACTGTACAGCACAACAGGAAACCATTCCCCTGTGTTTCCCTCAACAACAAATAGTTTCCACCATGACAACCCCAGGACATAATGGAAAGTAAACGACCTCTCTTTTCAAACAACCGCCAATGGGTCCATTGTGTGTCTCCTACTGCTAGGAAGAAGAGAAAACGATAGTGCTGAGGGACTATATTTTCTCAGCAGGTAACAATGTGGTGACATTGTAGGGATAGATACACCGATGGGAGTGATTGGGCTGTCCATGGCTCTTAGGTGTGTTGTTAGGCCCCGAAGGTGCCCATTAGGAGGACTACTTGTTTTGTCCCAAGAGGGGAAAGAGACAGAGTTAGATCGATGGAGACAGTTTAACTAGGGGATGAAGAGAGACTAGATAGTCCAGTTGGCTAGAGTAGGTGTGTGTCCAAGCCCATTGAGAACTGTGTCTTTACAGCTCTCAGTGGAAGCCATATAATTGGGATTTGTAGTTCTTTCCTCTATAGAGTGTAGTGCTTGACTCTACCTGCTTTCCACTGCCATTCCCAGCCCAGATGCATCTTCAGAGATCTTTGTGAAGCTTTATGTGGCAGCCATACTACTGGGGCTGTGCTTTTTCAGTGCAGTTCTTAACTCTCCCTGCTGCGTAACCAGGGGATGTCGAGCTAAGCGCTCAGGTCATCTCAGGTCAACTCTGTGGGTCTAAAATGCTCACAGTCTAATAGCATCAGTGGCCGGGAGGAAGGGGGGAGGAGGGGGGAGAGAGGAGGATGAGGACGAGGAGATGGAGACATGTGGGGGAGTGTAGACATCGGTATCAGTGGAACTACCTATTGCCTGTACAAATAATGGGATTACTGTATGGGCCTCTATATGCATGGAAACCATAGAACGTGAGGGAATCTGATCCCTCATCCTCTCCCCCCACTTTCTTATTCTCTCTCTCTTTCACTCACTCTCTCCCTCCCTTTGATTCACACTCTCATTCAATTCTCGTCAATCTGTCATACTCTCTCTCTCTCTCCCCCATCTCCACCCCCTCTCTCTCTCTCTCTCTCTCTCAGCTTATGAGAAACTGATATGAAGTGTCAGTGGATTTCCCCATTCAGTTCAATCCCTGATCCCTCGCCCCCTTTACATCCATTGTTTCTGTGGCCCAGATAGTTTAACATGGAGAGAGAGGATCCATACTGCATACTGATTCATCTCTCCCTCTCTCATTTACAATGGAGGGATGGAAGGAAAGAGAAGGGAAGGAGGGAGGGAGGGAGGTAGGTAGGGAGGGGGGATGAGAGATATGAAGGCATAGTCGGAACTCTCTCTGTCTTTCTAGGTGTGTGTGTGTGTGTGTGTGTGTGTGTGATGGAAGGAAGGAAGAAGGGTGACACAAAATAAGGCAGTTGTAGTTATTAAGGTAGAGGTGTGTTGTGTTGAGAGTCCAGCTCTGTGGTGACACGTGTCTGCTACATTAAGGGAGAGGTGTGTTGTGTTGAGAGTCCAGCTCTGTGGTGACACGTGTCCTCTGCTACATTAAGGGAGAGGTGTGTTGTGTTGAGAGGACAGCTCTGTGGTGACACGTGTCCTCTGCTACATTAAGGGAGAGGTGTGTTGTGTTGAGAGGACAGCTCTGTGGTGACACGTGTCCCCTGCTACATTAAGGTAGAGGTGTGTTGTGTTGTGTTGAGAGGACAGCTCTGTGGTGACACGTGTCCTCTGCTACATTAAGGGAGAGGTGTGTTGTGTTGAGAGGACAGCTCTGTGGTGACATGTGTCTCCTGCTACATTAAGGGAGAGGTGTGTTGTGTTGAGAGGACAGCTCTGTGGTGACACGTGTCCCCTGCTACATTAAGGTAGAGGTGTGTTGTGTTGAGAGTCCAGCTCTGTGGTGACATGTGTCCCCTGCTACATTAAAGGAGAGGTGTGTTGTGTTGAGAGGACAGCTCTGTGGTGACACGTGTCCCCTGCTACATTAAGGGAGAGGTGATAGTCAAAGCAGATACTTGACTCTGCCCTTTGTCTTAATGGGAATACATTGTACCTGACCTTTCAGTTTTTCTCTATCGCTCATCTCTGTTCCTCTTCTCTCCCTGCACTGTGGGAATATGAAGGCATATGTCTCTGCGTGTATCTCGGTCTCTGTGTGTGCCTCTCTCTCTGTCTGCGTTTGTGTTTGTTTTGTGTGTGTGTGTGTGTGTGTGTGTGTGTGTGTGTGTGTGTGTGTGTGTGTGTGTGTGTGTGTGTGTGTGTGTGTGTGTGTGTGTGTGTGTGTGTGTGTGTGTGTGTGTGTGTGTGTGTGTGTGTGTATGTATGTTCCTCATCCTAAACAAGGCAGTGTGCTAATATGCTAATTTGTCATTACGCTGGTGTCATTAGAGTTCTGGAAGGGACCGACCTTCTATTGATCTGTAATTTATTAGTATTCAAGGTTCTATTAATTAATTAAATAATGTGTATTCATGATTGTTTCTTATTGTTTCCAGTTCCCCTCTGTCTCCATGGTAATGTTCCATATCCCTTTTCAGTGGATGATGATGCTTGGAATGTGGAACGGGAACATTGACTTTGAATGAACAGTGGCTGTGTCTAAATGACACACTATTCCCTATAAAGCACACTACTTTTAACCACGGCCAAGATCTGTACACATGACATGACCTCAGCTGTGTTGTGTCACATGACTAATGGTTTTGAATGGGGAATGTCATTGAGATTCCTGACTGTGTGTCTGTCACTGTTGAAAGGATATAATGGGTGATGTGTTAATTGAATGCATGAAGGAATGCTTTCCCAGGGCCCCGAGGTGACATAGCCTTGACTTGGCTAAAGATCTTCCAATCTATCTTTGATTGACTATTGATGCCAATTTCATTGATGGGAATTATGTTGAGAATATATACTTTGTAAACAAATGTTAGAATCATAATAAACTATCAATGGATGCAAACTGATAATAAATACCATAAGAAACAACAGAAAAATCTAAATAATGAAACGTGAAAGTAGAACTGCATAGTTCCGTCACAAAAATGGGGACAACGTTTTTTAATTTCCATAGTAAGTTGTTATTGTTTTTGTTCGACTTACATCCACTCAATATACACAACGATAAATTGTTATTTCCGCTTGATAAAAATACAGGGAATCATGCAAATATAACACTTTTATTTTCATTTTTCATTAATATTTTTTCTTATTCTTATACGTTCTATATTCTCAATCGTTTTATAATTACAGCTCTTCATTGCACATCCCCAACCTTTTCTGAAAATCCTTTGCTCTCCCATCCCTTTATATGTAAATAATCATCCCTCCATCCCCACCCCTAATAAACATAGTGTATGCAGAACACGCTTCGTTAGTATAAAAACAGTCATAGGTTCTATTTTTGTACAAAATTCACAGATCATTCCATTTTTGTTCATTTTTAAACTCTTCTTTAAAAGTCCATTCTAGAATAGGCAACCAAACCATCGTAAAATTACATGACAAATGAAAAATGGTGGTAATTAAACAAAAATAAATGAATAAATTAATCAACAGATAAATAAACGAGCTACATTTGCTGATGTGCATTCATCATTAACTACACCAAACTGAGTTGTTGTATTTTGACACATTCCCCATGTTCAGTATCATGATACCTTTCTGGACAGTTTCTACAAGAGGTAGCTTTCCAACCAACTACGAGCAGCAAGAAGTGGCATCTAACCACTGATGTAGGATCAGATTTTTGATCCACCCCCCTAATGGTTAAGATAAAGACTGATGCAGGATCAGATCTTTGATCCACCCCCCTAATGGTTAAGATAAGGACTGATGCAGGATCAGATCTTTGTTCCACCCCCCTAATGGTTAAGATAAGGAGGTAGGTAAATCTGATTCTAGACCTGTGGTTCAGAGACTCCTACCTGTCATATTTTGGCACACATCACATTTATTTAGGCCCATCACAGCACTCTTCTGATCAGTGAGACTATGAACCAGTGCCAAAAATGTACAGAGTTGGGCCAACTTTTACATGTTGAATACTGTTCTAATTCTAGACATACAGTTAGATAGCATTGTTGAAATATTCCACAAGTAATGCCAACATGGCTGCCACAGAATGTTGTCATGTAAATGCATCATAATGCAGAAACTCTTGAAATACATAGCTCTGGTATGAACCAGCTTTCCATGACCAGTCTCTGACCATGAAAACATATTTACATCCTTGTAGTAAATTGCCCGTATATAAGATCACCCCCAATGTAAGTGCCCTCATCATTGCCCATATTCACATCCTTGCTAACCACTGTGAAACAATGCATACAATGATGTGACATCTACCATGAATAAAACAGTGAGTGTAAAGGGTGAAAGGCAAAGTGGGTTCAACTACTGGAAATGTATTCGCTAATGAGTGAGTGTACGTTCATGTCTGTCCATCAGCTTGTCTGTGTGCATTCATGTGTGTCAGTGTGTGTGTGCTGATGCATGTTTTTGCATGTGCGTGTATATGTGTGTGTGTGTATATTTGTGTGTGTGTGTGTATATGTGTGTGTGTCAGCCAGTCTAATTTCCTGTCCATCACCAGTCTCAGTGGCCAGACAATCTCAGTGCCACTCCGCCCAGCAACCACCACGACTCGTTAATTAATTAATCAGTCTGCCAAGGCAACGGTAATTATGTGTTCTCAATCTCTGGCCCGACACGTCTAGGTGTACGTGTGTGTGTGGGTGGGTGAGAGTGTGTGTGTGTTTGCTGTCTGAAAGAGCCCCTCACTAATGCAACTTCACTTCTGCAACCTGGGGTCACAGCAAAGTCACTCCAAAGAACAGACACATACCTGGGATCATCACTAAGGTGATTAAAACCCCTCTCCATACTCTACCTGCTCTGTTATTGACCCTGTCTCCCCCTTTCCTCTCCCTTCCTCCATCTTTCCTCCCCCTCCACCTCCCTCCACACCCATTGGTTGTTGGTACAGAAGAAAGCTCATTAGTTGATATGCATGGCCAGACAGGGAAGTGATGATACTGCCGCATCTCTCTCTCCAGACAGGCAGCCTCGCAGCAGATGCTGCCCCTAATCAGAACACCCGGAATGGGCCAGAGCACGATAAGACGATCCCCTTCAGAAGGTGGTGGTAATGGTGGAGGGCAGCTGGGAAACAGAAAGAGAGGAGTGATGCAGAGGGTAGGGTAGAGAGGAAGAAGGAGTGGAGAGCAGAGGGGAGGGGAGAAGATGAGAGGAGATGGGAGAGGAGGGGAGGAGAGGGGAGAGGGGAGAGGAGAGAGGAGGGGAGGGGAGTGGAGGAGAGGGGAGAGGAGAGAAGAGAAGAGAAGAGGGGAGTGGAGAATATGAGAGGAGATGGGAGAGGATGGGAGGAGAGGGAAGAGGGGAGTGGAGGGGAGTGGAAGAGAGGGGAGAGGAGAGAGGAGGGTAGTGGAGGAGAGAGGAGGAGAGTGGAGGAGAGGGGAGGAGAGTTGATGAGAGGGGAGTAGAGGAGAAGGGAGTGGAGGAGAGGAGTGGAGGATATTATAGATACAGATCTATGAGAATGCCCAGGAGTTTTTCCTCCGAGTCCATTCCTACGTTGTCTTCTCATTATGTAAAATTGGTCTTTAGCAGAGCCATAGACAGGTATTTAGAGATATGGGTCTGGTCTTTAGCAGAGCCATAGGCAGGTATTTAGAGATATGGGTCTGGTCTTTAGCAGAGCCATAGACAGGTATTTAGAGATATGGGTCTGGTCTTTAGCAGAGCCATAGACAGCTATTTAGAGATATGGGTCTGGTCTTTAGCAGAGCCATAGACAGGTATTTAGAGATATGGGTCTGGTCTTTAGCAGAGCCATAGACAGGTATTTAGAGTTATGGGTCTGGTCTTTAGCAGAGCCATAGACAGGTATTTAGAGATATGGGTCTGGTCTTTAGCAGAGCCATAGACAGGTATTTAGAGATATGGGTCTGGTCTTTAGCAGAGCCATAGGCAGGTATTTAGAGATATGGGTCTGGTCTTTAGCAGAGCCATAGACAGGTATTTAGAGATATGGGTCTGGTCTTTAGCAGAGCCATAGACAGGTATTTAGAGATATGGGTCTGGCCTTTAGCAGAGCCATAGACAGGTATTTAGAGATATGGGTCTGGTCTTTAGCAGAGCCATAGACAGGTATTTAGAGTTATGGGTCTGGTCTTCAGAACAGCATTTCCATCAATCGGATAGCCTCGGTATGCATTTGTTAATAGTTTGTTGTCAATGCGTTTCTTTACTTGTATAATGGCTGTATTTTGTGAGTCGTTGTTGCACATTAGTCAACAATACTCATCCTGTGCTGTTTGCTTTCCTTTCTGGCAACATTCTGTGTGTGTGCGTGTGTGTTACGTTCATTTAGGCCAATCTGGCTAAGTGGCTTTCAAAACCAGCTCAGGGCAGACTGGAGGGATCATTGATCAATTGACTTGAACACACACACCCACACACAGCACACACACACAAATAAGCACAAAGAATAGAGAGAAAGAAGTCTATGCAGAACACACTTCAAAGCAAGGATGATGCCCTTGTGCATAAACACTTCTCCCAAGTGAAAACACACACGGTCTCCCTCTGTGACCATTTCATCAGTCACAGCCAGCAAGAGAGAGAGAAGAAAGAGAGAAAGTGATAGAAAAGACAGAGTGAAAGAGAGAGAGAGAAGGAGAGAGAAAGACAGAGAGAGAGAGAGAGAAAGACAGAGAGAGAGAGAGAGAGAGAGAGAGAGAGAGAGAGAGAGAGAGAGAGAGAGAGAGCGCAAAAGACAGAGAGAAAGAGAGAGAGAGCAAGAGAGAGAAAAAGACAGAAAGAGAGAGAGAGAAAGAGAGAGAGCAAAAGACAGAGAGAGAAAGAGAGAGAGATAGCTCACCATAAGACAGAGAGAGGCTTGCGGCTCACCAAAGCAGTGCTCAAAATCACTTGAGGCAGATCTCATTCCTTCTGTTTCTAAACACCTCTCCACTCCCTCCTCACCTTAAAACATGTTCACTTTGTATGTCTTAATAAGTATAACAGTATGCCTCTGAGCCCTAGAAAACCCTTTCTGCTTTCTTCATAAAAATATTTCATAATATGGTAATCATCTCCTATGCTTTTGGTGAGCCGCAAGCCTTTCCAAATCTTTCTCTCTCTCTCTCTCAAACCCATTTACTTTTTTTTTTTTTTTCAGTTAGTCTTATTCTAAAATTGGCTTTGAGAAAAGTCTCTGAATGTCCTTGAGTGGCCCAGTCAGAGCCTGGACTTGAACATGATCGAACATCTCTGGAGAAACCTGGAAATAGCTGTGCAGCAACGCTCCCCAACCAACCTGACAGAGCTTGAGAGGATCTGCAGAGAAGAATGGGAGAAACCTCCCAAATACAGGTGTGCCAAGCTTGTAGCGTCATACCCAAGAAGACTTGAGGGAGGTTGTAATCGCTGCCAAAGGTTCTTCAACACAATACTGAGTAAAGGGTCTGAATACTTATAAAACGGAGATATCACATTTGCATATTTTTCATACATTTGCAAACATTTCAAAAAAATTGTTTTTGCTTTGTCATTATGGGGTGTTGTGTGTAGATTGATGAGAAAAAAAAGTATTTAATCAATTTTATAAAAAGGCTGTGAAATGTGTCAAAACTTTCTGAATGAACTGTACATATCTTCCTATCTGTCTTTCTGTATTTCCCCTCTCTCCCTTCACCATCCCTCTCTTTAAATGTCCTCCAGGCTCAGCTTCTCCCACTCTCCTTCCCTCCCCAACCCCCTCCCTCCCTCTCTCTCCGTGGTCTTGCATAAATTATGTTTTCCTCCAGCCACATACTGTAGCAGCAAGGTGATGTATAGCTTCCTCCTTTCTCCCCTTCCTCCCATGCCTTCTCTCTGTCTAAATGTTGGCTTTCAGTAGCTAGCTGGCGAACACTTCTCTCCTCCCTCCCTCCCTCCCTCCCTCTCTCTCTCTCTCTCTCTCTCTCTCTCTCTCTCCATGGTCTAAACGTCAAGCTCAGTATCTATCTGGTGCTGGTGTGTTACACTGCATGGCTAGAAGCTATAATGAAGCCGGGGGACTGATGGAGAGATAATCGGAGAACCAGTGAAGCATAGCTCCGTATACAGTGTGCGTGTGTGTGTGAGAGAGTGTCTGTGTGTCTGTCCATACACAGCTATCTGAACAACTTATTGGTCTCTAGAAGGCAGGAACATCAGTCTATGGGGCTCACTGTGTTCAGTCAGGTTTTCTAATGCTTTTATTTCACGTTAGTCTGTTGTAAGGGGATTTAGGAGGCAAAGAGGGATTTTGACTGGCTGTCTTTCCACTCTCTGTCTTTCTCACCATATCTCTCTCTTTCCACCTGAGCTCTCTCCACTTGCTTCCCTCCAGCCCTCTCTCTTTCTCTCTCCCTCTTTATCTCCCTCCTCCCTTCCCTCTCTCTATACGCTAGAGGTCATTAAAAGAGAGACCAGAGCAGAGTCAAAGCCCACACAACCACCTAGGGCCATAGTTACTTCTTACTGGTTACTTCTTACTTCTTCACACACCCACACCCACACCCACCCACAAAGGCAATTAAAGTATCTTGTTGTTTTCATACCCACTACCTAGAAACCCCAGAACCTCCACTGTTCCGCCCATCGCCCCTGGCGACAAGGGAGTGTTGCGTGATCGATCGCTTGGCAACCCAGACTACAGCGTGACATCACTCCGAGACACTGAACCCACGTCACTTGCTCCGAGACGAAACACTTCGTCAACACACACACACACACACACACACACACACACACACACACACACACACACACACACACACACACACACACACACACACACACACACACACACACACACACACACACACACACACACACACACACACACACACACACACACACACACACACACACACACACACACACACACACAATTTCACTGACCCCCCTCGCTGTGAAACAAAACCCCCTAAAATGTATTTGATTTCATCTAGACATGCTTGTTGTGTTGTTGCTGTTATTAACAGTGCTGTGGCAATGCCACCTGGGGGACCAACTGAAGCAATTCCCTCAGATGGTGTTTCTGCGTGAGTAATTGTCATGTTGATTGTTATTTAAATGGGACACAGAGTCACAAAACAACATTGTTTTTAATGTTTTAATTCTCCCATGGCATTGTAACATAAAGAGAGAGAGAGAGAGTTAAACTAATATTGTTAAAAAAAGTCATTTATCTCTTCCCTTTTTTTTTATATTAAACTGTGTACGTAACGGAAGTAAAGCCTAGGCTTTAGCTCAGAACGCTAACACCGTCTTGTGACCGGGGTTGGAACCCAGTTGGTCACACAAAGACAGAGATACATCTAAGCGTGCCAATGGCTCTATCCATGCTCTCTAAGAAATGGCTTTCTCCATAGAGATAAAAAATACTAGAAGGGAAAAAAAGCCCCATCGTGGCACACGGACTTGAATTGAGATCCCCGTTTTAGTCATTCTATTTCCATGGCGTTCTCAGTAACCAATAGAAAAGACCTTCAGTAGCCTGCTGACAAGCTTTACGTAGCTACTGTGTAAGAGGCTCTAATGGCAAAAGCCAATGCATGTCACATATGACATGAACAGTGCCCTGGCCTTAATGTAGAGATACGCATCACCCACTTCTGTCTTTCCCTTCACTCTCCTATCTTCCTCTCTCTAGCTCTCTTTCCCTTTACCCAACCTTTTCTCTCTTCCTTTCTATCCCTTCTTCAATCTCTCCATTGTACTATAAACGTCACAAGTCCAATGCTTAACTCTCCCTTCCCTCTCTCTCCCCCATCCCTCCATCCCTCCCCTCCCTTTCACCTTTCTTCAATCTCTCTATTGTACTATAAACGTCTCAAGATCCAGGCTACACACTCCCTCTCCCCTTCTATTTCCTCCCCTCTTTCCCTCTCTCCATTGTGTTGGCAACGTCACAACCCCAAGGCTTCCCTCTCTCCTTCCCTTTCAATCCTTCCTACCTGGCCCTCCCTCCCTCCATCCCGCTTGCTCCCTCTCCATCCATTGGATTAGTAATATCACTAGTCCAATCTTCTCCATTACTCAGAGAGGAGAGGGTCTCCGGAGCTGAATCAAAATGTCCGCCCTGAGCCCTGGGTGATCTAGTTAAAATGGAGGAGCACAATGAGACAGATCCCCTCTCTCCTTAAACACAGCCTCTACACGCTGCAGCACACTGTGTGTCACACCCTATTCCCTGTGCAGTCAAAAGTAGTGCACTATATAGGGAATAGGGTGCCCTTTGGGATGCTGGGATGCAACCACTTTTCATCCCTCTTACTGCGACTACTATTTTTATTAGGAGAAACAAGGATCTGTCAGCATTTCTATGCTCTTACTGATGAGGAAGACGTGTGTGTCGGAATGTGGGAGAGAAACGGCAACATGACAATTCCTCACAAGAAGAGTAAAACAAGGACAATTATGTGTGTGTGTGTGTGTGTGTGTGTGTGCCTTTGCTGTATACGTGTTTAACTGTGAGAGATGGTGAGAGATGGTGAAACGGAGAGAATGTGTTTGTGTGCCAGCGTGTCTCTGTTTTTGTGCGTCTGCAAGTGTGTATGTGTGCATGCGTGTGTGTGTGAGTGTGAGGTGAATTGGGGACCACATTATATAACTCAGAAGGGTCGGTTCCTTTTTAATGAGGCGATGACGTCTGTGTGTGTGTGTGTGTGTGTGTGTGTGTGTGTGTGTGTGTGTGTGTGTGTGTGTGTGTGTGTGACAGGTTGGTCTGTGAAGATTTTTAATTAATCTTCTGTATATCTGCAGGCTCTTCAAATATGAGACGCACACAATCACACACACAAACACACACACCACTAACTGTGTCTTTTCATGTCCCAGAATCAGTCAAGCAGAACTGATCTGACCGACACCAGCGGTTATTTTTAGCCACACACACACACACACACACACACACACACACACACACACACACACACACACACACACACACACACACACACACACACACACACACACACACACACACACACACACACACACACACACACACACACACACACACACACACAGCATAATACTAATTCCATCCCCGTTGTCCATGGTGCGATTCAATTTCACAAAGCTGGCTATTCAAACCCCT
The DNA here is from genome assembly GCA_030435695.1 of Brachymystax lenok tsinlingensis. Lineage (NCBI taxonomy): Eukaryota > Metazoa > Chordata > Actinopteri > Salmoniformes > Salmonidae > Brachymystax > Brachymystax lenok. Next base: position 30,058,816 of record CM059812.1, on the reverse strand, counting down.
AGTTTTTAGGATACGCACACGCAATGTAACACGATTTCTGACAAGGGCCTCATTGACAATAGAGGTCTGACAGGCATATTATCAGCTCTTCAACATGGGCTGAGTGTGTGTGTGTGTGTGTCTGTGTTTGTGTGTGTGTGTGTAAGCCTTACGGATGCTGTAGCCACTGAGCTGGCAGTCTAAACCATACAACTTTGTGTAAACATCCTCAGACTTAAAGGGACCGTTTGATTTTACTGTATTAAATGGTGCCTACTGTAGCTGTGAGAAACTCTAATAACCTTTGATTTGGTGGTGAACCTTCCCTTTAAGTCTTGGTATAGAGACTGGCAGTGGAAAGCATAATGGCTCATGAAGCTGATCAGAAAGCTACATGAAGTACTGCACATTTACAGTCCTCCATGTTTCAGTACAGTTTATAGGACTATACGATAGAATTTGTAGAACTCTGCAGTTCCATTGTAGAACTCTGCTGTTCTATCGTAGATCTCTGCTGTTTTATCGTAGATCTCTGCTGTTCTATCGTAGATCTCTGACAAATAATGATGATGATAGATACATACTAAAATCCAAGCACCCTGTTGGGAATAAATACATGTCAAATTAAATAAATACATGGAAAACATTAAGTAAATACATGGAAAAATAAGTCAAGGTTAGTACATTTTTACAGAGGTTTGGTGCCATTTCTTGTCACCGTATTCCCTTGTTTTTCTCCTCTTTTGTTTACTACTTTTTAAGACCATTTGTGTATGTAAACGTCTAGACAGAAATACTGAGCCAATGTTCTGTGTGCGTGTCCATGTGGAAACATGTGGGTGCATACATATGTTGTGTGTGTCTTCATATTCTCATTTGTCAAGTCCATTGTGTATCTAGAATCTATATAAACACATATTTTCATTTTACTCTACATTGTTCGTTTGTCACAGTTGCTCTCCGGTGTAACCTCCCCCAAGGGTTGTGTGTGTGTGTGTGTGTGTCTGTCGGTGTAAGCACGACCATGTGTGAATGTGCGACCGTGTGTGTGTGTATGTGAGATTGTGTGTGTCTGTGTCTCATGAGGATAGAGACTAAATCAGTCGTCTAGTTTAATCTCAACAGCAGACGGTGGTGCCCACTCAAGCTGAAAAACACCACATTATATCAGTGGGCTCGTATAGAAATTAGGAAATGAGAAAAGGTTGCCTCCTCTCCTCCCTTGTGTCCTTGTTTCCTTTCCTTAATCTGCATTGATGTTAAAGGGATAGTTCATCTAGATTAGATTGTTTACATATGTCTATAGACTGCTTTCAAGACAAGGAAACACATAAATATGTAATTTAACTGAACTGTCCCTTTAAAGAAATAGAGTGGTGAAAATAGATTCACAGTACACATCCACCATTTTGTTTTCACCTATGCTGTTTTTCATATATATATATATATATATAGAGAGAGAGAGAGAGACTAAATATATATAGAGTCTGTATATATAATATCAGTGCTGATTAAGGAAAGTAAATGAGGAGAAAAGATGAGGACATGATTGAGGAAACCATTCAAGACTATTCAGATCCATCCCATTGCGTGAAACCAGATATTTGAGCAGTAGCAGTAATATTCTCCCTCATCCTGGCACTTCATAAGTTTGCACCGCACATCTCAACTGCATGGATCCAAGTTTAATTAAATGAGAGCAAAGGGAACCATGGTGGTTCCCTGGGAGCCATTCTGTGCCTCCAGTTTCACCGAATGAGCTTTTAGTTTGAGAGCAACTGTAAATCCACAGAGAAGCAATCAGAGGTTTTTCCACACATCTTGTCATGCGACTATTGATTTGTGTTTTCAATAACCTTTAAATCTACACTCTGGGATGTGAAGTTTTATTCTCTTCAAGAATCAATGGGGTATACCTGTATATCAAGAACGGAAATGATCCTTTGAAGAAAACCCCAGATCTCAGACTGTAGCTTTGTTCAAAATTTGAGGAAATGAAAAGAGACGAAAATCTCAAATTCATGCAGCAATACAGAAGCTCCCCAACGAACAATAAAACAAATTCTAACAATAAAAAATAATCTACAACGCAATAAACTCTGATGAAGTACGCTTTGGGGGGAAGGAAAAAAAAGACTTGTTCTAATTTGTATATCCATAAAGAAGTTGTGTTGCTGCCTCATTGTTGACAAACTACTCTCGATCTAACACTTTATGACCAAGCAAAGCACTGCTACAGCAAAACTAAAGATTCAGTTCTGGAGGGAGGGAGGGAGCTTTAAGCGCTTATATAGAAACATGAATTTGGTATACTTGGGTCACCCCTTTTGGGTTACAATGTATACTCAAATTATTCTGGTGGGTTACAACGCAATAAAGGTTTGGAAAGCACTGGTCTAGACCGATGTGTGCTCATCTCCAGTCCAGAAGGACCTGAGTCAGACGTCACTGTACACTGTGGCCCTTGAAGACCAGAATGATACACCCCCTATCCATCTCCAGGAGAGAGAGAGAGAGAGAGAGAGAGAGAGAGAGAGAGAGAGAGAGAGAGAAACTCCTCCATCTCTAATTTATCTCCAGCAGTCAACAGGAAGAGGAACTAGGTTTGATCTTTACCATTGGTCCCATGTACAGCTTCCAACATGAAACATATTAGTATAATCAATTCATTCAGGGGTTTATGTAGGCCTTTGTTCAATACTTCACAGCCTACGCAAACGATGACCGAATTATAAAAAGTCTATGCACAGTCTCGAAGTCTACACAATGTAGTGTGTGTGCAAACACACTCTCCTGCGCACACACACACACACACACACACACACACACACACACACACACACACACACACACACACACACACACACACACACACACACACACACACACACACACACACACACACACACACACACACACACACACACACATACACACAGTCTCCACAAAGTTAAAATGAGTAATATATTTTGTAATATAATTTGTAATATACTTAGATATGAATTATGGGCAGCAATGGCCACAGAGTCGTCCTTAGAGTAATAAGAGCTGAAATTAATAATATCTATCTTGAGTTAATGTTATTATTAGTGATGGCCAGAGAGAGGGATAGAGACCTGCGGGCTAAGAGGGGAGTGCCTGCCTCTCTCCCGCTCCCTCCCTTCCTCCCTCCCTCTTGTTAAAAGGTAATGTAGTCATTAATTCAAAGGCACTCAGTCAGTTCCACCGTGTAGCGGTAGCCTCTAGCGCTAATCAAAATCTAATTGATTAGTAATTCACCACAAAACTTCCACAGAGGAAACTGACCGGTGGTTTTTAAACAGGGGCTACAATAAGAGACCTAAAAGGCTGTTTAATCAAAACGGGGGCTGTCCAAAATAGTGCCCCGGGGACATCCCTGTGTTTGCTCAAATTGATACAACTGAACTTCGGTTTCAAGGATGGTGATTGTTGAGTAATGCAGACGTGTGGTTGACATCCCCATTGTTGCTGGACATGAGTCTATTTGATATGTTGGGGAGTAAGACAGAGTGTGTGTGTGTGTGGGAGGGGGGGGTGGCGTGTAAGTATTTTTATGGACATCAGCATTCGATGAAAGTCTTAATTAAAATTGAGCATTAAATGCCTTGTCATACATAGGGGGGCTATACACACACATCTTCCACTTTGCAGCATACATCTACTGTAAGATAGAGATCTTGCATCTGACCTTTCCATCAGAACCCATTCTGTGGATGGCCATTTTGTAGGTCAGTGGGAAGAAAGGTAAAGAAAACAGTGGCATCTCCATCATTTTAACACCTAGTGCTGCCTGTTTGCTGCCTCACTGTCAAAACACACTCGCTTCAAAGTTAAGCATTAGGAGTTGAGGATCATAGAAATAAGACTGCATTTCCCATAAGGCCTTAGCAGGATGAGTTCTGCCCTTTCCTCACCTTTGATAGGCGTCAAGGAAAATGGGATAGATCTGCATTTCCCATAAGGCCTTGAATTAGAGGCTCTGAGAGATCTGCCCTTTCCTCACCTCTCAGAGTCTGAAGTGGAGGTTACCCGTAGGCACAGATCTAGGATCAGCTTACCCTCCCTCAATCCTAACCTCAAACATTAGGGAGGAAACCTCTAAACTGACCTTAGATGAGTGGATAGGGGCAACTTTGTCCGACTATGCCCTTTCTTCCAGTCCCTCTGGGAGATCTAAGGGCAATTTTGAGTGGTTTAGGTTAGGACTTAAGGGTGAAGGAATGCCAGCTACACTGAGAGAGAGAGGGAAAGAGAGAGCGAGAGAGAGCGTGAGAGAGACAGAGAGAGAGAGAATGAGAGACAGAGAGAGAGAGTCAGAGACAGAGACTGAGACTGAGACAGAGACAGAGACAGAGACAGAGAGAGAGAGAGAGAGAGAGAGAGAGAGAGAGAGAGAGAGAGAGAGAGAGAGAGAGAGAGCGAGACAGAGAAAGACAAAGAGAGAGAGAGACATAGACAGAGACAAAGAGAGAGAGTCCTTGGAATCTTTGATTAATTTCAATCAACCCTTCAATCTAATAGAGTTAATAATATCAGCATATTAGCATGGCTCCCACGACCTCCCCTCATTGGCCATGACACCTCGCACACGGCCCAAATGGAACCCTAATCCCTAAATAGCTCACTACTGCCAGAGACCTATAGGAACCTTATGGGCCCTGGTCAAAAGTAGTGCAATAGGGAACAGGGTTGGATTTGGGATGCAGACACATCTGCAAATTAATTTGGACCATTAAACCAGACAAGAGTGGAGGGAGGGATGAAAAACCAAGGGAAGCGAGTGAATTACATGTTGTTGTTTTTTTGTGGTTGCTGGGTTATATTAGCCAACAGAAGTGGGTCAGAGGGAATGAGAGAGGGAATAGGACATCAGGGCGTGGAGGGAGGAGAGGATGGAGAGAGGGAGTGGGCGGAAGAGAGGAAAGACTGGAGACTTGCAGCGAGAGAGAGAGAGAGAGAGAGAGAGAGAGAGAGAGAGAGAGAGAGAGAGAGAGAGAGAGAGAGAGAGAGACGGAAAGAGCAAGATCATATAATGAGTCTATGAATATCATTATACGTCAGTGATGTCATTCTGAGGATAAGAATATACCAACAAAGCAACGATTCATGATTCCAGTCAGAACGGATGAGCAGATCAGAATGCCGCCAATTAACGCTAATTCAAGCAGAGTGCTAGGAGTCATAGGTCAATACTGTGATGCTGTATCCATTAGACGTAATCCCCCCAAAATATATGATATTTAACTCTAATAGATTTTGTACCAATGCCAGACTGGTATTCTGTAGGTCTATAAGTAGCACTAAGACATAAATTAATATAAATCAAATGAGTCCCCAGATCTAGAGGCATCACCAAACCTTGCTCCATCTTCCAACAAATCTTAGAACTCAGTCCACAGTATGGAAGGATCAACCAATTGAAATAAATATATATAGATCCCCCTTTTTAAAGTTCCATCCACGTTATCAAAATTCCATGTTTTCACATTCAGAGAACAGCATAGAAAGGACCACGTACTGTACAGTGAACAGCAAAACCATCTCTGTTCACTCCTGCCAGACATTTTTGTGTTTTGACCGGGGGTAACCATCTCCCTGGTCAGTGTAACCCTGTTACGAGAACATTTTGATCTATAGCAGGCTCCTCTCCTCTGTTAGCAGAGGGGCACAATTGACATGTAGCTAATGTAAAATACAGTGGCTTGCAAAAGTATTCACCCCCCTTGGCATTTTTCCTATTTTGTTGCCTTCCAACCTGGAATTAAAATTGCTTTTTGGGGGGTTTGTATCAATTGATTTACACAACATGCCTACCACTTTGAAGATGCAAAATATGATTTATTGTAAAACAAACAAGAAATACTTTGTAGAGCCACCTTTTGCAGCAATTACAGCTGCACGTCTCTTGGGGGTATGTCTCTATAAGCTTGGCACATCTAGCCACTGGTAATTTTGCCCATTCTTCAAGACAAAACTGCTCCAGCTCCTTCAAGTTGGATGGGTTCTGCTTGTGCACAGCAATCTTTAAGTCATACCACAGATTCTTAATTGGATTGTGGTCTGGGCTTTGACTAGGCCATTCCAAGACATTTAAAAATGTTTCCCCTTAAACCACTCAAGTGTTGCTTTAGCAGTATGCTTAGGGTCATTGTCCTGCTGGAAGGTGAACCTCCGTCCCAGTCTCAAATCTTTGGAAGACTGAAACAGATTTCCCTCAAGAATTTCCCTGTATTTATTCCTTCAATTCTGACCAGTTTCCCAGTCCCTGCCAATGAAAAACGTCCCCACAGTATGATGCTGCCACCACCATGCTTCACTGTAGGGATGGTGTTCTCGGGGTGATGGGAAGTGTTTGGTATGTGCCAGACATAGCATTTTCACTGATGGCCAAAAAGCAACATTTTTGTCTCATCTGACCAGAGTACCTTCTTCCATATGTTTGGGGAGTCTCCCACATCCCTTTTGGCGAACACCAAACATGTTGCTTATTTTTTTCTGGCCACTCTTCCATAAAGCCCAGCTCGGCTTAAAGTGGTCCTATGGACAGATACTCCAATCTCCGCTGTGGAGCTTTGCAGCTCCTTTAGGGTTATCTTTGGTCTCTTTGCTGCCTCTCTCCTTGCCTGGTCCATGAGTTTTGGTGGGCGTCCCTCTCTTGGCAGGTTTGTTGTGGTGCCATAACCCAACCCTGATCTGTACTTCTCCACAACTTTGTCCCTGACCTGTTTGGAGAGCTCCTTGGTCTTCATAGTGCCGCCCCTTGCTTAGTGGTGTTGCAGACTCTGGAGCCTTTCAGAACAGGTGTATATATACTGAGATCATGTGACAGATCATGTGACACACAGGTGGACTTTATTTAACTAATTATGTGACTTCTGAAGGTAATTGGTTACACCAGATCTTATTTAGGGGCTTCATTGCAAAGGGGTGAATACATATGCACGCACCACTTTTCCGTTTTTAATTTAAAAAAAAAACATTTCACTTCACCAATTTTGACTATTTTTGTATGTCCATTACATGAAATCCAAATAAAAATCTATTTAAATTACAGGTTGTAATGCAACAAAATAGGAAAAACGCCAAGGGGGGTGAATACTTTTGCAAGGCACTGTATAACCTCTGTCACCTCCATATAGACCAGAGAACAGGCAGAGGCTGCGTTTAGACAGGCAGCCCAATTCTGATATTTTTTTTCTCACTAATTAGTATTTTGACCAACCAGATCAGATCTGGAGAAAAAAAGATCTGATGTGAAAAGACCTGATATGATTGGTCAAAAGACCAATACAAAATATAACAATTGGGCTATGTTCATATATTGTCACTATAAATAGCATATTTGGCACTATGTTTTTTGTATGGAACATTTGCTGCCAACATTGAAGATTTTTTACTAACTCTATATATCTATGTCTCTGCTATATGATCTTGTTGACCTCTCCATAGAGAACCATCTCTCTCCCTCTCTCTCTCACTCTCTCTCACTCCCTCTCTCTCTCTCTCACTCCCTCTCTCTCTCACTCCCTCTCTCTCGCTCTCTCTCCCTCTAAAATAGACAATGAACCCTTGCAAACTCTAGCTTTTCTAAACATCACCATACTAGCATTGTCTTTCATTTCAGCTGTAACATCTTGTGTGTGGTCTGTGTGTTCCGCTAGGAACCTTCTCACTACCTTCTCTCTTCTGCTTTAATATGGGAGCCAACACTCGTCTCTCTCCACCTCTCCTAACCCAGCCTAAAGTGTTTTTTGCATGACTAGCACTATTGAAATGTTAATTTTAATCTTCCCCTGAAGGAAGCTTTGACTTTCTTATCAAAAGAAAAAAATGCTATACCTGTAAATAACAAATTGGCTCGAAGCCAGGGAAATGTTAGCAAGTAGGTCTGGAAAATGGCTTACTTCATAGTAATCTGAACACACACACTGAGAGTGTGCGTGTGCAAACGTCCCTTCCTCCTTGTTTGCTATCTGAATGCAATGTATCTGCTCAATCCACATGTCTGATTTAGAAAAGGCCAAGAAGAAGGAGAAAACAAAATGGCGGAGCGCCCCAACAGCATGCCACGCTCTGTAAAACATGTGTAGGTGTTTCCAATCGATAAGCACGCTCCTGCTAAACACAGAGAGGGGCTCCAGGGCCTGGTTCCCACCGTCCACACACACACCTCTCGGTGTGTCCACCCACGCAGCATCCCCACCTGTTTTGTTCCTGGGCTAATTACAGCCGAGAACAATTAACATGATAAGTATCGCTTAATATCCTCCCCCTCTTCCTTCTCCTCCTCCTCCCCCTCCCTCTCCCCCTCCTCCTTCCCCCTCTCCTCCGAAGGAATAAGAAGAGATTGAGGCAAACACTGCTAATTCCTCATCCCCATTCAATTATCTCTCTAAATGGCGCTGCTAGGGAGGCAGGTGGTGGGCTGCAGAGTGAAATGACTCTATGTCCCAAATGGCACCCTATTCCCTATATAGTTCACTACTTTAGACTAGAGCCCTATGGGAATCCTGTGGGCCATTGTCAAAAGTAGTGCACAAAATAGGGAATAGGGTGCCACTTGGGATGCAACCAGTGTTTAGTGAATGAATTGAATGTTGATGGGATTATGAGCTGTGCTGTTTAAGGGACCAGGGTTTAAGCTGAGTAATGCTGCTGCTTGTTGTTGGGAGATATGTTGTAATGAGTCTTAGGACACCTGCTAGTGACAAGCCTCTGCAGTCATTACTGAGTCCTCATTATCCTGGCTCTGTCTTTCTATGGTAGCCTGCAAGGACCAAAGTGCCAGGCAAAAGGAAATCTGATATATTGTTGGTGTTTTTTTGTTTACCCAAACCTGGAAAAAAAGAGAATGTGGAACCACTTAGAAACTCCATGTAGAACTTTGAAACCTCTAGAACCACTACGGAACTGTTGCAGAGACATTATAGAACCCTTTATAGAACCTTGGAACCTCTATAGAACCATTGTAGAACTGTGGAACTCTTGTGGAACCATTTCTGTGGAACGACTTGTTTAATTGTGGAACCCCTGAAGTTCCATGGTGGAACTGTAGAAAAAAAAACAATACCCTGTGTCATGCTACTACTACTACATAATGTCTCCCCCATAACTTCTACTACTATCCTCCTCATCCCTAGTCAGAGTCTGCTGTTGTAACACCCTTGGATAAGTTAAAGAATGAGAATAGATCATGTCATAAAAGAGACCAGGAAGTACACATGGGAGCCAACAGTTGTAGTTGTGTCATTCAGGTCCATTAACTGTCTGGGAGTTCTTGAGAATTTTGACATCACTGTCTTCACCTTCTGTATGTCATCCTCTAGGTTACACCTCTTCCTCATCTCTCACAGCTTCTGCTGGGCCGACACCCCCTTCCAGTAGTCGAGGATATCATGGAGGTCCTCGTCTTTCGCAAACTGAACCTTCTTCCTCAAGGCGTGGCCTGCAGCGATATACGTCGCCTCTTCGCGAGGATCGCGAGGGCCTTTCTTGTGTGGCCGGAATCTCTCCCAGATTCGAAGGGTGTTTTCCGAGGAATATTCGGGGCTGGAGGAGTAGCCGGAGTAGTTGTGGTGCCGGGAAGGGGAGAGCTGGGAGTAGGCGGCAGGGTCCCTTTTGGTACGTCCCAGGGGTTTGAGGAAGGAAGCCTTCTGGGATGGGGAGGGAGAGGGGGAGTCGTTGGCTCCCTCGTAGTAGAGAGCGGGGAAGGAGTGCCTGTGCTCAGAACAGTGGTAGTCTGGATGTACCTCCAGATGATGATGCTGCTGCTGCTTTGCCGGTCCTCCCCTCCTCTTCCTCCCCCTCCTCTTCCCCCTCCACAACCCACCCCACCTCCATTGACATTCACCCCACCTTCATTAACCCCTCCTCCCATTCCGTTCCCACCACCACAACCCATCCCGTTTCCACCACCACCACCACTACCACAACCACTACCATTTCCACCCACAAGAGAGAGCCTCTCCATGGTTTCCCCACACCCAACAGGGCTCCCCTTCTCTGGGTATGGAGGGCAGGAGTTGGGGCCCGGGCTGCGGGGCTCCGGGACATCCAGACTGAAGACCCTGGTGCTCTTCATGGATCCTCCAGCCGAGGACACGCTACATCGGTTCTTCCCAGCACCCATGGCCACCACACCTGTATCACTCAGCTGCCTCTGTAAGGGTCGTACGGCATTCGCCGGTGGTGGGTCCCTGTAAGGGGGCGAGAGAAACCCCCCTCCGCTGATTCCGGGACGCTCCGAGAGGGGCATGACGAGGGGGACGGGGGTCATTGCGGGAGGGGCATGGATTTTGGGAGAGGAGGCGAGCATCTGGCAGGTGTCAGCGAGGCCTTGGGAGAGGGGGATGAGGTTCCGAGCGAGGGAGGTGATACAAGTGGGTGGAGGAGAAGTAGGGTTGTCGCCAGATGTTGTTGTGGCAACAAGGGAGTCGAGCTTGAGCGCGTCGATACAGTTGTTGATAATCTGGTTGACTTTGTCCACCTCCATGGCAATCGTCGAGATCTCCGACGCAGATCCGCGCCCGTCGTCGTCCGAATCATTTCCAACGTCCATTCCATCTTCACTGCAACCGTTGATGCCTCGCATATCCACCAGCATCGCCTCCCCCCCTCCTCCTCCTCCCCCTGCCAGTAATAATCCTCCCCCGTCTCCCGATAATCCTGCCCCAGTCCTCACGTCCATATAGTTCCCTTTACTGGTCGCCATGGCTTCACCGAACGCTGTGGCCATCTTCTCCACTTGGGGGAGCGTCGAGAGGCGGGAGGAGGTGGTGTTGGCCGAACCGTGGAGCATGCCGGAGCTAGAGGAGGCGGAGGGGGGAAGTTTATTACCCCCGCCACCCCCTCCTCCATGGAGGTGACCTCCGTGGTGCCCCTGGTTCTGGGCCTGTTCCTGGAGATGCTGCATGGCTGCCGGGTCGTTAGCTGCCTGTGCTGCAGCCTCCGGTCCATACCTGTAAATAAAATCCAAGGATAAAATCCATAAGAATAAAATATTTTACAGGTAAAAGGTAAAATAGCTGTGTGCAATTCAGGTGCATCACATCTACCTATGAGTCCAGAGTTATTCAAACCTTGAATCAAACTTTAATTAATTAAAGTGCATTTAAATCACAAACACACTTTATTGTAACAACAATAAAATGGAATGAAAGAGAATAATAAACAACAATAAGGCTACAAAATAGATGAATAAAAAAACGTCAAATAACATAAAATAAAAAGCTGGGGTTTCAAAAACCTAAATAATACATTGGGTCTGTCCCTCTTACCGCATCTCCAAGATGGTCTTCTTCACGCTGATCGCCTTCTCCTTCTCCTCCTGCATCCGACGCTTCCTCAGGCAGTAGTAGACGAGCCCGAGTACGATCACCATCCCCAGCAGACACCCCAGGATCGTCATGATGTAATGCGTCATGGTTGATGGGTTGGCGTGGTGGTCATCAGGGCCAGCCTCTCGCGTGGCGAAGAAGATGCACGTGTGGTTGTTGCGCTGGTTTTTACTTATAGACACTACGCAGTAGGTGTAGTTGGTGTGAGGTTTGAGATCCACCAACGTCACCTTCTCCTTCTTCTCCTTGAGGTTTTGGATGTCCGATACGAAGCTCTGGTTGTATTGGACCAGGACGTACATCTTGCTGTATGGTTTAGGGATCTGGACCAACAGCTTGGCTGCAGACAGAGTGACCCACTGGAGTTTGATGCTGGGGTTGAAGTTGGGGTCGGCCGTGGACGAAGCTGTCGGTTGATGATACGGCCCGGCCCGGCCGTCCATCTCCGGGCCCATCCCGGAGCCCTCCCAGTCGGTGCTGGGTTGAGACGTGATCCCGGGTATGATCATGCCGTCGCGACAGATGGTGGAGAGCATGGTGCGAGCGCTGCGTCCGTGCCCGGCCACAGGGCTCAGGAGCGGGTAGAGAAACAGCTCGCCAGGGGTCTCGCACTGCAGCCGGTCATACGTATGCGTCACATTATTAAATGCCTCCAACCAAGTAAGAAAACTATACAGATCACATCCACAATGGAAAGGATTTCCTGCTAGCTCGCAGACCATTAACCGGTTTAGCACGGTGAAAGTTGACGGATCGATTCGGGCCAGCTTATTGGACGAGAGGTCGATGCTGCTGAGGCTGGAGCTGGACTCCTCGAAAGCTTTGTTGTCAATGACCTCGATGAGGTTGTGCTGGAGGAAGAGACACTGCAAGCGGCCCAGGCCACGCATCATCCCCTCTGTCAGGTTGGTCAGCTTGTTGTAGCCCAGCTGGAGGACCTAGGATGAGAGGAGACCACAATGGAGAAACAGTAAGACTTTGGCATCTCAAATGACACCATGTTCCCTAAGAAAAGACTGCTTTTTGAATTAGTGCACTGCATGGAGGACGTAGGATTAGAAGGGACCACAATGTGAATACAGTAAGTACTTGGCCTCTCCTCCATCTTACTAAGTACAAATAGCAACATCCCTGTGTGCCATGGACTCTGGTTCTAATGAAAATGATGGCTTCCATGTACTTGGGCTGTTAAATGAAGCTGGGAATGGTTTCATTTTGGGGAATAGTTCCAGTAACCAGTCCGATGAAGGGAGCACAAGGGAAATGCAGTAAATCTCTGGCTATCTCAAATGACGCCCCTTATCACTCACATAACACACTGGTCAAAGTATTGATCTATAACATGGAGAATAGGGTATTGTTTGAGATTTTCCTTTTGACTCATTGTGTTTACCCTAAATGGTTTTGTATTAATGTAAAACCCTAACATGCATTAGTCAAGTAAAATCAGTCAATCGAATCAATCAATAAACCAGTCAACCAATCAACTAAACAACCGACCGATCAACCAATCAACCAATCAAACCCCCACTCCTCCTGACAGGTAGATTTGCCTGATCAGTGAAGGCCCCATCCTCTATGTAAGACAGGAACGGGCAACTCCAGTCCGGAGTGGTGTCCCACTTTTCCCCATCCCTAGCGAACACAGCTGATTAAACTAATTACATTCTAAACTGATTAGCTGACTATTGGAGTCAGGTACAGTGCTTTCGGAAAGTACTCAGACCCCTTGACTTTCCAAAGTTACTGTATGTAAACTGGGGCTGGTTGACACCAATCAGGCCCCAGAGGAGTTGCCCATCCCTGAAGTAAGGTCTCGTTGTCATCCAACCAACCAACTAACCAATCAGCCAAGCAACATACCAATTAACCAATCAATCAACCAACTAACCAATCAACCAACCAACATACTAACCAACCAAACAGCAACATACCAATTAACCAATCAATCAACCAACTAACCAATCAACCAACCAACATACTAACCAACCAAACAGCAACATACCAATTAACCAATCAATCAACCAACTAACCAATCAACCAACCAACATACTAACCAACCATACTAACCAACCAAACAGCAACATACCAATTAACCAATCAATCAACCAACTAACCAATAAACCAACATACTAACCAACCAAACAGCAACATACCAATTAACCAATCAATCAACCAACCAACTAACCAATCAACCAACCAACATACTAACCAACCAAACAGCAACATACCAATTAACCAATCAATCAACCAACTAACCAATCAACCAACCAACATACTAACCAACCAAACAATCAAACCAATGGCAGCCCGTAGGTTGACCTGATGGTTGAAAGCCATGTCCTCTATGTAAAATATCTCTTTCTCAACCAACAAACCAACGAATCAAACAACTAACCAATCAACCAATCAAATCCCTCCCTCCCAACATATCAACCAATCAACCAACCAACCAATCAAATCCCTTACCTGTAGGTTGGCCTGATGGGTAAAGGCCCCGTCCTCTATGTAAGAGATCTCGTTCTTGGTGAGGTTGAGGTCCGTGAGGTTGGTGAAGCGATACATGGACTGGAATAGCACTGCTTTCAGCTTGTTCTCATTCAGCCTCAGGTCATGGACCTGTTGTGTTGAAAGAACGAGAACTTGTTTAATATCAAATGGCTCGGCATTCACGAGCTAGCATAAGAAACATTCAGTGTTAGCTTTGCATTTCTGTTGAAAGTTGGGTTGAAAGAGGACCACAATGGAAATAAGTTGTAAACCTTTTTAAATGCATGGTATCCACGCTGTTGAATTGTGTTTTTCAAAATGGTCAAATAAATCGAATAAAATCTAATTGAAAAGAATGCGTTTTTTTTTTATGAAACGGCTCAACATTTGTAAAGTAGTATAACAAAACAGTGAGCTATTATAGCAAAACAGTGAGCTAGTATTTGTAAGCTAGCATAAAAAAAAAAATCTGTTTTAGCTTTGCCAAACTATGGTAATTCCTATGGGACATGTGAACTATGTGGTTGAAAAGTAAGGTACGTTCCTCAAGGCTCTGTTCTAGCACCACTACTATTTTAATTCCATATTGTGCTAACTCTTGGTGATGTTATTCGGTGGTTGAAAAGGAGAACCCCAGTGAGCAAAACCAGCATTGTAATTAAAATGACATATTTTACAATTACCGCTATGGGTAGGCTGTATAACATAATATATACTGTATAATATAGAACATAACAGTACCGTATTGTTGATGTGCTGGGGGATGGTCTCGTACGGGGGCTGGTTCTGACTGCAGATGGCCAGCCACACGTAGCCTTTATCCCCCTCGATCAGCCAGCAGTCCCCCCGGACGGACCCAGGGAGGCGGAGGAGAAGAAGTAATGGGGGGAGGAGGTAGAGGAAGGTGGACAGAGAGAGGGACAGGGAGAGGGGGATGGAGGGGAGGTGGAGAAACCTGTTGGCCATGGTTAGGGAGGATAGGAGGGGTTATCTTATTAAGAAAATAAGGGAAAGGGGAGAATATTAAGTAAGGAAGCAGGCAAGTTTGAAATCAGGTTGGGTGACAGGTAAGGAAGGGGTGTGGCCAGAGCAGGAAGTCGAGACAGGAAGTCGTAGGTCACGGAAAGGTTGTTGCCTAGGCGATTAGAGCTGGGCTTGTCGCTTGGCAGCCATGGTAGCTAGTAACATCGATTCCATTTTAAGTGTTCCGCGTTGGAGGGATACAATGACGGTAGCCCCAGCAACAACTCATGGCCCCTAATGACCGTTTCCCTCGGCGACAGAGATGGAGGAAAACTCCCTTTCAGTTTGGCAGAGAACCTGTATGAGAGAGAGAGAGAGAGAGAGAGAGAGAGAGAGAGAGAGAGAGAGAGAGAGAGAGAGAGAGAGAGAGAGAGAGAGAGAGAGAGAGAGAGAGAGAGAGAGAGAGAGAGAGAGAGAGAGAGAGAGAGAGGAAAGTCAGCGGGAAGGAAAGATAAAGCCAGGAGAAAGAATAGGAAAAAACAGACATCTGCATTAAAACAGCTAATGACAAAATAATACAAATTGTTCATCCCTTTCACGTACTCCCCGAGGATGTCTAATTAATTGACTTTAGGTCTGGTTTCAAAATGAGCTGTGTAAAAAGAGACATAATGAAAAAAATGAAGATATGCCATCACTTCAAGGTAACATGATACGCTGAAATATCCATTAGCAATTATAATTATTCATTTTACTACTAAAGAAGAGGAACATAGACTTTTCATAATAAACAAGCCTTTCCCACAAGTAATATCATTAAAATGTATAAAACAAAATGCATAACGCGAAGACAAACAAACAAACACACACGCACAGCATCATCGAATTGCAGTTCTGCTGCAAACACAGCATACTACTCACCAATAAATATGTAAATGCTAAAAACCCTAAAACAATCAAATTGAATTTCATAGACATTCTCCATTGTTTACAAGCCTTTCACAATTCAGTTATAGAGCTTCTGTGCTCTACAATACAGGAAAACAATAAAGCTATCAAACGCTTTTTAAAGGAACTAAGGGAGAAGAAAGAGGGACTAAATGGGAATAAAGGAGTGAGAAAGAGGGACTAAATGGGAATAAAGGAGTGAGAAAGAGGGACTAAATGGGAATAAAGGACTGAGAAAGAGGGACTAAATGGGAATAAAGGACTGAGAAAGAGGGACTAAATGGGAATAAAGGACTGAGAAAGAGGGACTAAATGGGAATAAAGGAGTGAGAAAGAGGGACTAAATGGGAATAAAGGAGTGAGAAAGAGGGACTAAATGGGAATAAAGGAGTGAGAAAGAGGGACTAAATGGGAATAAAGGACTGAGAAAGAGGGACTAAATGGGAATAAAGGAGTGAGAAAGAGGGACTAAATGGGAATAAAGGAGTGAGAAAGAGGGACTAAATGGGAATAAAGGACTGAGAAAGAGGGACTAAATGGGAATAAAGGACTGAGAAAGAGGGACTAAAAAGGAGAAGAAAGTGTCTTGCAGGCAGCTAGGCACGACACAGCGGTTTACTGCATTTTTCTGCTGGATCAATGTGTGTGTGTGTGTGTGTGTGTGTGTGTGATTCTCTTGCTGGATTTACGTGGATTAGGCTGCAATCCATACTAAAGCGTATGCATTACAGCTAAAGCAATTCAAATGGATTTTCCATTTTCAACGTCACTTTTCCTAAAACATATTTTGTAATGTATCTAGTCACACCAATGAAATGACATCAACAGACAGGACAAGGTTCACTGTTTCATGTACGTCATATAACTTACATTTAAATGGGTTTTACAATGTACATTCCCCCCCCCAAAACAGTGTAATGTATCTATAGTCATGCCAATGAAATGACACACGGGACCAGGTTAGACACTAGTATAATCTATGCCAAGGTGCATTGAAGCTGTTCTGGCTCGTGGTGCCCCAACGCCCTGTTAAGACACTTTATGTTGGTGGTTCCTTTATTTTGGCAGTTACCTGTACATCCCACTGGTTTCACTTTTTCCTAAAAATCACATAATGTCTACCAGTCACACTGATGAAATAACACTACTATAACACAGGGACCGTGTTGACTGTTCAGTGTGGGACTCCTTGTTGTTACTGGCTAGACGGAACACTGTCCTTCTCTCAGCACATATCAAAACTGAAGGCTAAAGTTACATCTAGACTTGGTTTCCTCTATCGTAATCACTCCTCTTTCACCCCAGCTGCCAAACTAACCCTGATTCAGATGACCATCCTACCCATGCTGAGATACCTACCGCAGCCCTCATCCTCCACATACAACACCCGTTCTGCCAGTCACATTCTGTTAACGGTCCCCGTTCTGTTAACGGTACTTCCGGCGCCGACAGAGATGGCAGCCTCGCTTCACGTTCTCAGGAAACCATGCAGTATTTTGTTTTTTTATGTATTACTTCTTACATTGTTACCCCGGGAAATATTAAGTTTTATTACATACAACCGGGAGGAACTATTGGATATAAGAGCAACGTCAACTTACCAACATTACGATCAGGAATACGACTTTCCCGAAGAGGATTCTCTGTTTGTTACCCCAGCCAGGACAATAGACTGGATAGCACCCGGCGACTCAAAACAACGACGGCGCCGGAGAAGAGAGAAACGCGCCGGTCTTTTGGTCAAGCTACGTCGACGGGCGCATCGTGCACCTCTCCCGAGTATTTTAATCGCCAATGTACAGTCTCTTGACAACAAAGTAGACGAAATCCGATCGAGGGTTGCCTTTCAGAGAGACATCCGAGACTGCAACGCGTTCTTTGCTTCACGGAAACATGGCTCACTCAGGACACGTTATCAGAGTCGGTACAGCCACCTGGTTTCTCCACGCATCGCGCTGACAGAAACAAACTTCTATCTGGTAAGAAGAAGGGTGGGGGTGTGTGTCTTATGATTAACGAGGCGTGGTGTGATCATAACAACATACAGGAACTCAAGTCCTTTTGTTCACCTGACATAGAATTCATTACAATCAAATGCAGACCGCATTATCTACCAAGAGAATTCTCCTCGATTATAATCACAGCCGTGTACATCCCCCCTCAAGCTGATACATCGACGGCACTGAAAGAAATTCATCGGACTCTATGTAAACTGGAAACCACATATCCTGAGGCTGCATTTATTGTGGCTGGGGATTTTAATAAGGCTAATTTAAGAACAAGGCTCCCGAAATTTTACCAGCATATCGAATGTGCCACCCGGGCTGGTAAAATCCTGGATCACTGTTATTCCAACTTCCGTGATGCATACAAGGCTATTCTCCGCCCTCCTTTCGGCAAGTCTGACCATGACTCCATTTTGTTGCTCCCAGCCTACAAACAGAAACTAAAACAGGAAACGCCAGTTCTCAGGTCTGTTCAACGCTGGTCCGACCAATCTGATTCCATGCTGCAAGATTGCTTCGAGCACGTGGACTGGGATATGTTCCGGATAGCATCTGACAACAACATTGATGTATACGCTGATTCGGTGAGCGAGTTTATTAGCAAGTGCATTGGTGATGTTGTACCCATAGCAAATATTAAAACCTTCCCCAACCAGAAACCGTGGATTGATGGCAGCATTCGCGCAAAACTGAAAGCGCGAACCACTGCTTTAACCAGGGTAAGGCTACCGGAAACATGACTGAATACAAACAGTGTAGCTATTCCCTCCGCAAGGCAATCAAACAAGCTAGCGTCAATATAGAGACAAAGTAGAGTCACAATTCAACGGCTCCAGACACAAGAGGAATGTGGCAGGGTCTACAGTCAATCACGGACTACAAAAGGAAAACCAGCCCGTCGCGGACCATGACGTCCTGCTCCCAGACCAACTAAACAACTTCTTTGCTCGCTTTGAGGACAATGCAGTGCCACCGACACGGCCCGTTACCAAAACCTGCGGACTCACCTTCACCGCAGCCAATGTGAGAAAAACATTTAAATGTGTTAACCCTCGCAAGGCTGCCGGCCCAGATGGCATCCTGGCCGTGTCCTCAGAGCATGCGCAGACCAGCTGGCTGGTGTGTTTACGGACATATTCAATCAGTCCCTATCCCAGTCTGCTGTTCCCACATGCTTCAAGAGGGCCACCATTGTTCCTGTTCCCAAGAAAGCTAAGGTGACTGAGCTAAATGACTATCGCCCGTAGCACTCACTTCCGTCATCATGAAGTGCTTTGAGAGATTAGTCAAGGATCATATCACCTCCATCCTGCCAGACACCCTGGACCCACTCCAATTTGCTTACCGTCCCAATAGGTCCACAGACAGCATATCGCAATCACACTGCATACTGCCCTAACCCATCTGGACAAGAGGAATACTTATGTAAGAATGCTGTTCATCGACTACAGCTCAGCATTTAACACCATAGTTCCCTCCAAGCTCGTCATTAAGCTTGAGACCCTGGGTCTCGACCCAGCCCTGTGCAACTGGGTCCTGGACTTCCTGACGGGCCGGTCCCAGGTGGTGAGGGTAGGAAACAACATCTCCACCCGCTGATCCTCAACACTGGGGCCCCACAAGAGTGCGTTCTCAGCCCTCTCCTGTACTCCCTGTTTACCCATGACTGCGTGGCCAAGCACGCATCCAACTCAATCATCAAGTTTGCTGACGACACTACAGTGGTGGGCTTGATTACCAACAACGACGAGACGGCCTACAGAGAAGAGGTGAGGGCCCTCGGAGTGTGGTGTCAGGAAAATAACCTCTCACTCAATGTCAGCAAAACAAAGGAGATGATCGTGGACTTCAGGAAACAGGAGAGGAGCACCCCTATCCACATCGAGGGGACAGTAGTGGAGAGGGTGGAAAGTTTTAAGTTCCTCGGTGTACACATCACGGACAAACTGAATTGGTCCACCCACACAGACAGCGTGGTGAAGAAGGCGCAACAGCGCCTCTTCAACCTCAGGAGGCTGAAGAAATTCGGCTTGTCACCAAAATCACTCACAAACTTTTACAGATGCACAATTGAGAGCATCCTGTCGGGCTGTATCACCGCCTGGTACGGCAACTGCTCCACCCACAACCGTAAGGCTCTCCAGAGGGTAGTGAGGACTGCACAGCGCATCACCGGGAAACCTACCTGCCCTCCAGGACACCTACACCACCCGATGTCACAGAAAGGCCAAAAGATCATCAAGGACAACAACCACCCGAGCCACTGCCTGTTCACCCCGCTATCATCCAGAAGGCGAGGTCAGTACAGGTGCATCAAAGCTGGGACCGAGAGACTGAAAAACAGCTTCTACCTCAAGGCCATCAGACTGTTAAACAGCCATCACTAACATTGAGTGGCTGCTGCCAACATACTGACTTAAATCTCTAGCCACTTTAAACATAGGAATTGGATGTAACAAATGTATCACTAGCCACTTTAAACAATTTTGTATATAAGATTTACGTATCCAACATACTCATATCAAATGTATACACTGTATTCTAAACCATCTACTGTATCTTGCCTATGCCGTTCTACCATCGAACCAAATCTCTAGCCACTTTAATAATTATAACTGGATGAAATAATGTATCACTAGCCACTTTAAACAATGCCATTTATATAATGTTTACATATCCTACATTACTCATCTCATATATATATATGTGTATATACTGTACTCCATACCATCTACTGCATCTTGCCTATGCCGGTCAGCCATCGCTCATCCATATATTTATATGTACATACTCGTATTCATTCCTTTACTCTTGTGTGTATAAGGTAGTTGTTGTGAATTTGTTAGATTACTTGTAAGATACTACTGCATGGTCGGAACTAGAAGCACAAGCATTTCGCTACACTCGCATTAACATCTGCTAACCATGTGTATGTGACAAATAAACATTTGATTTGATTTGAAAGCACACACATCCCTGGGTCGCTCCTCTATTCAGTTCGCTGCAGCTAGCCGACTGGAACGAGCTGCAACAAACACTCAAACTGGCCAGTTTTATCTCAATCTCTTCATTCAAAGACTCAATCATGGACACTCTTACTGACAGTTGTGGCTGCTTTGTGTGATGTAATGTTGTCTCTACCTTCATGCCCTTTGTGCTGTTGTCTGTGCCCACTAATGTTTGTACCATGTTTTGTGCTGCTGCCATGTTGTGTTGCTACCATGCTGTGTTGTTATGTGTTGCTGCCATGATATGTTGTTGTCTCTCCTTATGTAGTGTTGTGGTGTCTCTCGTAGTGATGTGTGTTTTGTCCTATATTTTTATTTGATTTTTAATCCCCGTCCCCGCAGGAGGACTTTTGCCTTCATTGTAGATAATCATTTGCCTAGTTAAATAAAGGTTAAAAAAATCGATAAAAAGTTACTGTCTGTGAGTGGACTATCCTGGTTCAATAAATACATAAGTGAATAGGCCCTTTTTGTATTTCATTAACCAGGCAAGTCAGTTAAGAACTTTTTTTTTCTTTCTTATTTTACAATGACGGCCTACCCCGGCCAAACCCTCCCCTAACCCGGATGACGCTGGGCCAATTGTGCAACTCACGGCTGGTTGTGATATACAGCCCGGGATCGAACCAGGGTAGTGATGCCTCTAGCACTGAGATGCAATGCCTTAGACCGCTGCGCCACTCGGGAGCCCATTTTCTAGGACGGACGATTGTTTTTCCGTTGTTTTATACCAAAAACAAATTGATATTTGTACTCCCACTGTTCATCTGTGAGAGCCACACACACACACACACACTCACACAGTGTTTATCTGTAAGAGCAAGTTTAAGACGACATTAGCAGAGGGGTTCAAAGGAGTCTAGACAAGCACCCTTAACCACTCATGAGGAGTGGTGTGTGTGTGTGTGTGTGTCTGTTGTAACCGAATGTTGACAAACACTTAACCACACGCATTAACGTGGTGTTAATATGCAATTCACGAAAAGACTAAGCTAAGACACACACTTTACTCACGCCATCATCTACTCTCAAGCTGCAGAGAAGTTCTTTAGCCACAAATCCCGTTCATCTTAAACAGCTGGACCTCCTTGGCTACATCATAATGTGGCCATTAAGCAGATGCTTCAATGCAAAGTGACTGACAGAACAGTGGACATTGATCCAATGTAACCATATCCCCATATCCTCAACCTGATCTGGGAATACTTAACAGGTGAACATAATGTGGTGGAATTCATTCTGATCCTCCATACTTTACATGAGTGTGTGGTGGAGGCAAGGAAGCCTGTTAAGAGATTTGGGACACATCCATATCCACTGACCTTTTCAGGAAAGTGCAAAAGAATCCACTTAAGAGTGTAGGAACCTATCCTATTGTATTGGTCCGTCCCTAATTGTCGTCTGCTCTTCTCATCCCCACAGCATGCACCTAATTCAGATCCAGGTCACCTCTCATTTTGGCTACTGCCACCCAACTCTCAGTGCCACACACACACACACAGAGACACACATATTCTCTCTCTTTCCAACTCTCTGTCACGCTGTGAAATTGATATCGACAATTCAATTCCCCCATCAGAGACTGTCAATTTGCCTTTGACCCTGATAGGCTTCCATAGCTCGGTAAAGGTAATACGCCACATATAAAAATGAAATTTGTCTCTGTGGTCCTAGCCTGGCTGTGGTCCTAGTCTGGCTGTGATCCTAGCCTGGCTAACGTGACCCACGTAACTACACAGCGAGGAAGAGCTGTGAATCACCAGTCTGGACAGGAGGCCATTTGTCAGTGCAATATTAGCTTAGAAATTGAGCGGACATATTGATTGGTTCTCTCAAATGTTGTTGTTCGGATTTTAAAATCCAACAGTTGTAAATGGAAGGGGGCGGCGCTCGGAGGCTGTGTGTGGCTGTTCCTGTTGGGGTTTGAGTGAGAAAGACACCAAGGGGAACCAATCAGTAAAAAGCACAGACCCTTCATTATTGATGTAAGGAGCCTTTCCAAACTCTGAAGTCAGGAGGACTTTGACTGAGGTATCGGCCAGACTACTGGGTTCCCGCCATAGAGAGAGAATGTAATACCTACAGGCCCATCTGTCTACTATAAAAATAAATATATTCCATTTTGTAATGATATTCTCTGTTGAGGGTTCTGGAGTGAATTTGTACTTTTATTAAGTTGAATGAAATTGAGCGTGTTTGTTTGTACACAGGAGCGAACAAAGTACATGATAGGTTTTGTTTTTGTGTGTGTGTGTGTGTGTGTGTGTGTGTGTGAACAAGACACACACACACACACAAGGAATAAAGCTCATCTCTATATCTTAACCCTAACCTTAACCACTATGAATAAATAGACGTATATTTTGATTTCACTTTTGCACAGTTTGACTGACAGCTGACATATGTCAACATATGCTGTAATTAAAACACTAATTAGAGAGGCCTTATCTCTGTTGCCTGCCATTGATAATGGGTAATAATTATAATAATTAAAATAATTATGTAGCTGCATTTCAACTGGCTATTGATTCAAGTCTCTTTTTCCAGGTATAATTTGCTCTAATGTATGTTGTGGTGTCTGTGAAGCTCTGGGCTTCAGCTCCAGGTCTTCAGAAGTCTGTATGCAGTCCATTAGTTCAACACAAAGTCTTTGTTGTTGCTGTTGCCGTCATTCTTTCTCTCCAGCACACTTTGTTTCTCTCTACGCTACCTCTCTCCATTGATAATGGCAGACCCTGGCTGTAAACCCACTCTCCGAGGGTGGGATATACAAAAAACGAATTTCCAATTCACACATGCATATGAATACACACGTGACATAGGAAAAATATAAGCATCCACCAAATTATAATAAAACATTTAATAATAATAATTATTATTAGTATTATCAAATGCCTCCATTTTCTTTGAAGGCTGCATTGCCGATCCCTAACCATAGGCTCTGGAACTCTCTCTCTCTCTGTATCTTTGTGTATCTCTCTCTCTCTCTCTCTCTCTCTCTCTCTCTCTCTCTCTCTCTCTCTCTCTCTCTCTCTCTCTCTCTCTCTCTCTCTCTCTGTATCTTTGTGTATCTCTCTGTGTATCTCTCTCTCTCTCTCTCTCTCTCTCTCTGTGTATCTCTCTCTCTCTCTGTATCTTTGTGTATCTCTCTCTCTCTCTCTCTCTCTCTCTCTGTATCTCTCTCTATCTCTCTGTATCTTTGTATCTCTCTCTATCTGTGTATCTCTCTCTCTACATCTCTGTGTATCTCTCTCTCTCTCTCTGTATCTCTGTTTTTCTCTCTCTCTCTGTATATTTGTGTATCTCTCTCTATATATATTTGTGTATCTCTGTATCTTTGTGTGGCTCTTTCTCTCTTTATCTCTGTGTATCTATCTGTGTATCTCTCTCTCTCTGTAGATCTCTCAATCTCTGTGTATCTCTCTCTATCTCTCTGTATCTCACTCTCTGTGTATCTCTCTCTGTGTAGCTATGTGTATCTCACTCTCTCTCTCTCTCTGTATCTCTGTGTATCTCTCTCTCTCTGTATCTTCGAAAGCCAAGTTAACAAACAGATCACCGACCATTTCGAATCCCACATTACCTTCTCCGCTATGCAATCTGGTTTCAGAGCTGGTCATGGGTGCAACTCAGCCACGCTCAAGGTCCTAAACGATATCATAACTGCCATCGATAAGAGACAATACTGTGCAGCTGTATTCATCAACCTGGCAAAGGCTTTCGACTCTGTCAATCACCACATTCTTATCGACAGACTCAACAGCCTTGGTTTCTTAAATGACTGCCTCGTCTGGTTCACTAACTACTTCTCAGACAGAGTTCAGTGTGTCAAATCGGAGGGCCTGTTGTCCAGACCTCTGGCAGTCTCTATGGGGGTGCCACATGGTTCAATTCTCGGGCCGACTCTTTTCTCTTGCTGCTGGTGATTCTCTGATCCACCTCTATGCAGACGACACCATTTTGTATACTTCTGGCCCTTCTTTGGACACTGTGTTAACTAACCTCCAGACGAGCTTCAATGCCATACAACTCTCCTTCCGTGGCCTCCAACTGCTCTTAACTTCTTGGGGAGCAGCAAGGTGATTTGGGGCGCTAGCGCCCCACTCCCGACCACTACCAGGTGAAATGCAAGGCAAAATCCAAAAATTGAATTATTAAAAATGCACCAATATACAAGTGTTTCATACTCATCAAAAGCTCTGCTTCTTGGCAATATCACAGCGTTGTCGGATTTCAAAAAGACTTTACGGCGAAAGCACTACATTTGATTGTTTGAGGGTAGCACCTTAAATATTTTCTATAACCATGAAATCTTTAGCAAGCGCGGTCGATAGAAAATGCATTTCACAGGGAAAACCTGTGCCTTACCTTTTGTAGAACTTCTGCAGAGGGCTTCCTAAGTGTCCAACGAAGACAATCCATGAGTATTTGGTTAGAAAAAGCAATTTATTATTTCCTTAAATCTCTGTTTGGTTGGCGCCTTGTGTTCAGAAAATCCAACGTGACGAGAACGCGTTCAACTAAACCTATAAACTTTCCCTCAACAAAATAAAAACCTATTAAAATGCATCCTTAGCTTATCTTTTATGAATAAAAGTGATAATCTTTCACTTGGATGGTCACCTAAACGTTATGTAAGTCAAATAAAGTGGACCGCTCAGCCAAACGTGCGCCCAAAAACGTGCAACTGAAAAACGTGCAACTGAAAAATAGTATATTTGTGTATCTCTCTCTCTCTGTATCTCTCTCTCTCTCTAACTCTCTGTATCTCTCTCTCTCTGTATCTTTCTCTGTAGCTCTCTCTCTCTCTGTATCTTTGTGTATCTCTCTCTCTCCCTCTCTCTGTATCTCTGTGTATCTCTCTCTCTCTCTGTATCTCTCTCTCTCTCTCTCTCTCTCTCTCTCTCTCTCTCTGTCTCTGTATCTCTCTCTCAATTCAATTCAATTCAATTCAATTTGCTTTATTGGCATGACGTAACAATGTACATATTGCCAAAGCTTACATTTGATATTTATAATATGAACATAATTAATAATCAAAATTGTCAACAGGACAACAGTAACAACAATAACCACATTGAACAACAACAATAAGCATACAGTAGAAGACATGTGCAGGTTGATTGGTCTGTCAGACACTGTCCCTCATCTTATGGCAGGCAGTGATGTAGTGCGCTGCCAGCCCACAGCTTTCTGTTTCCTCCCCCAACAGGATGGGTAGCCTATTCTCATCAGAGAGGTCTTTGAAACCTTGAATATGGGTTTCAAATTTGGGGAAATGACACTCTCTAATTGTTTTATATTTTTGACATTTTGTCAGGAAATGCAGCTCTGTCTCAGGTTCTGCTGTGGTGCAGTGGTTGCACAGCCTTTCCTCTACAGGCAGCCAGGTTTTCCTGTGTCTACCCTTCTCAATGGCAAGGCTGTGCTCACTGAGCCTGTACTTTGTCAAGGTTTTTCTAAGGTTTTGATCAGTAACCGTGGCCAAATAGTTTGCCATGGTGTACTGTCGGTTTAGGACCAGATAGCACTGCATTTTGCTTTGTGCTTGTGCTTGTGTTTCCCAATGAGAAATGTAGTTTTGTTTTAATTGTGATGTAATTTGTTTTATTCTGATTGATTGGATGTTCTGGTCCTGAGGCTTCAGTGTGTTAGTAGAACAGGTTTGTGAACTCAGCCCCAGGACCAGCTGGATGAGGGACTCTTTTCTTTGCTCAGCTCTTGGCATTGCAGGGCTTGGTAATGATATGAGAGGGGTCACTGTATTTTAGATGTTTCCAAAACTTAATTGCTCTTTTTGAGTTTTTATTATTAGTGGATATTGGCCTAATTCTGCCCTGCATGCATTGTTTGTAGTTTTCCTCTGGACATGTAGGAGAATCTTACAGAACTCAGCATGCAGGGTTTCAATGGGGTGTTTGTCCCATTGGGTGAAATCTTGTTTTGCAAGTGGACCCCACACCTCGCTGCCATAAAGTGCAATTGGTTCAATGACACATTCAATACGTTTTAGCCAAATTTTAATAGGTATTTCAATTTGAATTTGTTTTTTAATGGCGTAGAATGCCCTGCGTGCTTTCTCTCTCAGTTCATTCACTGCCTCATTAAGGTGTCCAGTTGAGCTTATTTTTAAACCTAAGTAGTTGTAGTGTGTGCAGTACTCTATATATTTTGTACCAATTGAGAACTTTGGTCTAATTCCCTGAGATCTGGATCTTCTCTGAAAAATCATTATTTTAGTCTTTTTGGGGTTTACTGCCAGGGCCCAGGTCTGGCAGTACTGCTCTAGCAGGTCCAGGCTCTGCTGTAGGCCATGTGCTGTGGGTGACAGCAGACACAGGTCATCTGCGAAGAGCAGGCATTTAACCTCTGAATTGTGGAGACTAACACCAGGGGCAGAGGATTCTTCTAGAATAGTGGCCAATTCGTTGATGTAAATATTGAAGAGTGCAGGGCTCAGATTGCAACCCTGGCGAAGGCCCGCCCCTGGGTAAAGAATTCTGTTCTTTTCTTGCCAATTTTAATGGCGCACGTATTGCCAGTATACATTGATTTAATTATGTCATATGTTTTACCCCCTACACCACTTGCAATAACTTTGTAGAACAGTCCTGTATGCCAAATAGAATCAAATGCTTTTTGGAAGTCGATAAAGCAAGCATATATTTTGGTATTATTTTGGTGGACATGTTTATCTATCAGGGTGTGTAGGGTGTAAATATGATCGATCGTGCGATGTTTTGGTATAAATCCAATTTGGCTTTACTCAAGACATTGTGCTTATTAAGGAAGTTTAGAACTCTTACATTTATAATACTACAGAAAACCTTCCCCAGGTTACTGTTCACACAAATGCCTCTGTAATTGTTAGGGTCAAATTTGTCTCCGTTCTTAAAGATTGGGGTTATGAGTCCTTGATTCCAGATGTCAGGAAATAACCTACACTCAGGATCAAATTAAACAGTTTTAATATAGCCGATTGAAATTTTGCACTAGTGAGTTTGAGCATCTCATTTAGGATGCCATCAGGTCCGCATGATTTTCTATATTTGAGGGCCTGAAGTTTCTTATAGAGCTCCTGGTCAGTAATTGGGAGTCCAATGGATTTTGATTGTCCTTTATAGCTTTTTCTAATCTATTTAACTTCTCATGAATTTGGCGTTGTTCTGCGTTTTTGTCAATTTGAATGGTGTTGTAGAGTGTTTTAAAATGGGTTGTCCATATGTCACCATTTTGTATCGCTAATTCCTATTGTTTCGATTTTTTTAGTTTTTCCAATTTTGCCAGAAGTTGTTTGTGTTTATGGACTCCTCAATTAGTGTCAGCTGCTTGCTGTTGTACTGTGCTTTTTTGGTTCTGAGTGTACGCTTATAGAGTTTTAAAGTTTCACAGTAATGAAGGCGTAATTCACCATTATTTGGGTCTCTGTGCTTTTGGTTTGATAGTGTTCTAAGTTTTTTCCTTATAATTTTACAATCTGCATCAAACCAGTTGTCATCTGTGGTGTATTTTGTTTTGTTTTTTATCAATTTCAATTGTGCTTCTTTTGCCGTTTGCCAGAATACATAGTTTATGTTTTTTACTGCTAGATTGATGCCTCCTTTACTGTGAGTGAATGTGGTATCCAGAAAGTTATCTAAGAGTGTTTGGATATTTTGGTTACAGGTTGCTTTCTGGTATTCTTCTGTGCTGTTTTGGGCCCATCTGTATGAATTTCTGATGTTGTACAGCTTACTGGGCTGTGAATGTGTGGTTGTTTCCATGTCTGTTCTTTTGAGGAACAACGTAATTTGGCTGTGATCAGACAGAGGTGTTAGTGGCTTGACAGTGAATGAGCTGAGAGAAAAAGGGTCAATGTCTGTAATCATATAGTCTACTGTACTGTGGCCAAGAGGTGAGCAATAGGTGAATCTCCCCAAAGAGTCCCCCCGTAACCTACCATTGACAAAGTACAGACCCAGGCTTCTACAGAGCTGCAACAGATCTCTTCCGTTTTTGTTGACAGTGCTGTCACTGTTGTTTCTATGGGGGAGATGAAGACAGATAGAAACAGTATGGCCTGTAATAAAGCTGTCCCCTCGTGTGGTCGTTAGATCAGGTAGTGTTCCTGTGCGCGCATTTGTGTCCCCACAGATGAGCACATTTCACTAGGCCTGGAAATGGCACGTCTCTTCCTCGAGGGTGGGAACATCTCCTCTGAGTAATATGGGGATTCTGAGGGGGGGGATATATATTGCAAAGGAACACATATTTTTCTGTCAGTACAAGTTCTTCTTTTAGTTTTAACCAAATGTGATATTTACCAATTTTGAGGGGATCAATTAGATTTTGTAGTTGGGATTTGTACCAAATGATCAGTCCTCCAGAGTCTCTGCCTCTATTGACAGAGCTGTGTTTCTGTGATGGCACAATTACCTCTCTGTAGCCTGTGGGACAGTGAGTGACAATGTCAGCCTTACACCATGTCTCCTGCAAAATGATGACGTCAACATCTTTAAGATTTTTGTTGAACTCCAGTGCTAAACTCTTCAGTCCAAAGGTTGATGAGTTTAGGCCGTGAATGTTCCACATGCTAACTGATAGGGATTTCATGTTGCAAAAAGAAAGAATAGCAGTCAGAAATACAGTAACTACTAACTAATAGCTAACTAATAGGTTGTTAAGAGTGAGATAAACAGGGTAACCGCTAACATTTATATATAAATATTCCTATTAATTGAACATTTTAGTACAATAGGTGTGTGTGTGTGTGCCTGTGTGTGTGTGTGCCTGTGTGTGTGTGTGTGTATGCGTCCGTGTGTGTTTAGTGCAGATGTATTGGAGGAGCTGTTTAATCTCACTCAATCCTACAGGGTTCTCCTGTCCTCTGACGACCTCCGCGTAGCTGCGCTGGGCCTGCTGTTGGGACCTGTGGAGTGGAGGGGGGCCAGGTCTGGGCCGGGGGGCTTCCTCTCTGGTCTGGTAGAGGTGGTGGTCTGGTGCGGGGTAGTAGGCTTGGCCCAGTCCAGTCTGGCTAAGCCGATGGAAGTGGTGATGCTCTGGTGGTGGGTGGGGCCTGTGGGGTGCGCTGGGTCTGGTGGGGCGTTGAGTGGCCCTGGGGCTCCTTGGTGGTGCCGTGGTCTGGTAGGGGTCTCTGGGTGGTCCTCTGTCCAGTGCATCATAGGGTGTTTGTCTACCAAGTGCCATCTCCTTTAGAGACTTGGCCAACATCCCTACTGTCTGCTTCCTCAGGTGGGAGTGGTCGTGCAGGTGCTCTGGGGTGATTGTTGGGTGGTGAGCAACGTGCACTTTTGGGAGTAGGCCACACCCTCTGGTGATGTCAGCGTTGACTTTCTGAATGGTACGGGGATGAAAGTCTTTGCGGGGCAGCAGAGTGGAGATGGTGATGTGGGAGTTGGGGAACCACTCGGAGGCCCTCTCTGCTACTCTGTTGACCAGGCTGCCTACTCTCTCCTGCTCCTATCGCAGGTTGTTGGTGCCGGTGTGAATAATAATGTGGCCTGGTGTGCCAAAGTCAGGCTGGGACAGGATGTGGAGTGCATCCTGTGTTTTTGGGCACCATATTTTGGACACCTTGTGGTGGGGGAAGAGTTTATCTTCTTGGATGAATTTCCCATTTGAGTCAATGAGGATGGCCATCTCAGTGGGTTTTACCAGAGTAGTGGGTTTACGGTCTGTGGCTGGGGTACACAGGGCCTGTGTACATGGAGGGGTGTGTGGGGGTGTGTCAGGGGGCCAGAGAGCTGTGTGAGCCTCCTTGTTGACTGGGGGTGTGGGTAAAGGCTTGTCGGTATGGGGGGGGGTTGTGGGTAAAGGTGGGTCAGTGGGGGTGTTAGGGGTGGTGAGGGGCTGCAGCTTCTCTTTAGGAGTCTCTACAGTCTGCTCTCTGTGTTGCAGCACCCTCTTTATGATAGACAACCCCTTTGCCATCTCCTCCTTTACCTGCCCCAGCTCTCTCCTCATGGTGGCCTTTACCTCCTCAAGCGCTGTGGTAAGGTTCTCACTCAGCTCCTGGACAGAGTTCTTCAGCTGGGTCCTGCACTGGTTGATCTGGTCCTGTAGAAGCTCTGTGTCTGGGCTGGTGGTGGTGTAGCTGGGGGGCTGCTCCTTCAACTCAGTAACCCATACTTCTAACAGGGCCAGTCTGTCTCTCAGCAGGCTGATGGTGGTGTGGTCTTGGCTCTGGTGGTTGTAGGCAGGCAGGGGGGAGGATAGTCCTGCTGTTGGGGTGCCTGAGGTGAGGGGAGAGGTCGGGGTGCTGTCCTTGTCTTTTTTGCTTTCCGCTATCTTCCTTAGGGTGGGGAAGTCCTGCACCCTGGACCATGACAGTGCCGTTCTGATACATATTTACCGTCAGAAACCTGTTTTCCTGGTCCTTATCGCTGTCCTCAAAAAGTTGGATTTGCCGTCCCTTGCAGATGCCTTTCTTTGTGGTGAAGCTGAAATGCCTGGTTACAGCTGTATGCCAGCTGTAACTCTGTATCTCTCTCTCTCTCTCTCTCTATCTATCTCTCTTTCTGTATATTTGTGTATCTCTCTCCCTCTCTCTGTATCTCTGTGTATCTCTCTCTCTGTGTATCTCTCTCTCTCTCTGTATCTTTGTGTATCTCTATATCTCTCTCTGTGTATCTCTCAGTATATCTCTCTGTATCTTTGTATCTCTCTGTGTATCTCTCTCTCTCTCTCTGTATCTCTCTCTCTCTGTATATCTCTCTCTCTCTGTATCTTTGTGTATATCTCTCTCTGTGTATCTCTCTGTATTTTTGTGTGTCTCTCTCTCTCTCTCTGTATCTTTGTGTATCTCTCTCTCTCTCTGTAGCTCTCTCTCTCTCTGTATCTTTGTGTCTCTCTCTCTCTCTGTATCTTTGTGTATCTCTCTATCTTTGTGTATCTCTCTATCTCTGTATCTTTGTGTATCTCTCTATCTCTGTATCTTTGTGTATCTCTCTCTCTCTGTATCTTTGTGGATCTCTCTCTCTCTCTCTGTATCTCTCTCTTTATCTTTATGTATCTCTCTCTCTCGCTGTATCTTTGTGTATCTCTCTCTCTTTCTGTATCTCTCTCTCTCTCTCTGTCTCTCTCTCTGTGTATCTCTATATATCTCTCTGTGTATCTCTCTATCTCTCTCTGTGTATCTCTCTGTATATCTCTCTTTCTGTATCTTTGTGTAACTATCTCTCTTTCTGTATCTTTGTGTATCTCTCTCTGTGTATCTCTATATCTCTCTATCTCTCTCTGTGTATCTCTCTGTATATATATCTCTCTCTGTATCTTTGTGTATCTATCTCTCTTTCTGTATCTTTGTGTATCTCTCTCTCTCCCTCTCTCTGTATCTCTGTGTATCTCTCTCTCTGTGTATCTCTCATTCTCTCTCTGTGTATCTCTCTGTATATCTCTCTCTCTTTCTGTATCTTTGTGTATCTCTCTCTCTGTATATCTCTCTCTCTGTATCGTTGTGTCTCTCTCTCTCTCTCTCTCTGTATATATCTGTATCTCTCTCTCTCTGTCTGTATCTCTCTCTATCACTCTCTTTCTTACTCTCTCGGCATTGTTTGGCCCTGGTGTTATCTTCCCAGTCTCTTTCAACAAGAACCACAAGGAATATGATTGACTGAGGGGAAACAAAGTTTCTGGTCCCCCTCTTTTGAGACGAAGTGTGGAAGAAAAGACAGAAATGACTTCAACTTTTTTTCTTTCATTTTTCAAAGGGTCTTTGTTGCTGTTCCTTATAACCTCTCCAAATCTGCGTTTTAATTAACTCTTGCGGCTGACTATGTGTGTGTGTGTGTGTGTGTGTGTGTGTGTGTGTGTGTGTGTGTGTGTGTGTGTGTCAGTCAGTCAGTCAGTCAGTCACCAGATCTCAACCCAATTGAACACTTATGGGGGATTCTGGAGGGGCGCCTGAGACAGCGTTTTCCACCACCATCAACAAAATAATAAATGATGGAATTTCTTGTGGAAGAATGGTGCCGCATCCCTCCAATAGAGTTCCAGAGACTTGTAGAATCTGTGCCAAGGTGCATTGAAGCTGTTCTGGCACCTGGTAGGCCAATGTCATATTAGGACACTTTATGTCGGTGTTTCCTTTATTTTGGCAGTTACCTGTATGCCAAAATGTTGTATTCAATTGTATCTTTCTCTGCTCTCCACCTGGTGAGTTTGAACATGCCATTCAGGAAAATGTGATACTTTTCTGTGTACACAAAACCAATCTCAACTATCAAAACTCCGCTATTGACGGAGACCTCCAACTATCAAACCTCCATTATCGACAGAGACCTCTAACTATCAAACCTCCTCTATTAACAGTCTCCAACCATCAAACCTCCTCTATCGACAGAGATCTCCAACCATCAAATATCCTCTATCAACAGAGACCTCCAACTATCAATCCTCCTCAATCGACAGAGACCTCCAACCATCAAATCTCCTCTACCAACAGACCTCCAATTATCAAACCGCCTCTATCGACAGAGACCTCCAACTATCAAACCTCCTCTATCAACAGAGACATCCAACTATCAAACCTCCAACTATCAAAACTCCTCAATCGACAGAGACCTCCAGCTATCAAACCTCCTCTATCAACTGTCTCCAACCATCAAACCTCTTCTATCGACAGAGACCTCCGATTATCAAACCTCCTTAATCGACAGAGACCTCCAACCATCAAATCTCCTCTATCAACAGACCTCCAACTATCAAACCTCCTCTATCGACAGAGACCTCCGATTATCAAACCTCCTATAACAGAGACATCCAACTATCAAACCTCTATCGACAGAGACCTCCAACCATCAAATCTCCTCTACCAACAGACCTCCAACTATCAAAACTGCGCTATCGACAGAGACCTCCTACTGTCAAACCTCCTCTATCAACAGAGAAACTTGAAGGATGATTCCATGTCTGTTTGGAACAGATGGAAGCCATCCCTCAAGCTGTCAAAGCCAACACACGCACACACACACACACACACACAAGAATGCACATGTACACAAATACACACTCAAATGCACACACACACATAAATGCAAGTCCACATTCGCACACAAATACACCCCAAAACCCATCCCATACGCACAAAAAAATAACATTACCATAACCGGGTAACCCCTCAAAATGGCCTGGTGTTATTTCTAGAATTCAGAGACATGGGTGAAAAGTTCACGCTTAGCTACAATACAGAGAGATCATCAATCTGGCTGGCAGGCATGCATTAACGTGTTTAGACACACACACACACACACACACTACATATGTATGTTGGTGACGGCAAGCTAAGTAAAGAAAAACAGGGTTGATCGCTCACCTTCGTTTAAATGGCAAGCGGGCTGACGTACACACACACACACGCATACACACACAGCGAGAGAGACACACAGACACACACAAAATCAGGAGCTGGCGTACGCATGCATATACACACATACATACTATGAAATAAACATGAGATGCTATGGTTTCAGGCTACCCAGCAGTGAAAAGGCTTGGCTGAATGATGTTGTGCTATGCCAGTAATATGGCTTGGCTGTATAATATTCTGCTACTGTATGCCAGTGATAAGGCTTGCCTGTATAATATTCTGCTACTGTATGCCAATGATAAGGCTTGGCTGTATAATATTCTGCTATACCAGTGATAAGGCTTGGCTGTATAATACTCAGCTATGCCAGTGATAAGGCTTGGCTGTGTAACATTCTGCTATGCCAGTGATAAGGCTTGGCTGTATAATATTCTGCTATGCCAGTGATAAGGCTTGGCTGTATAATGTTCTGCTATGCCAGTAATAAGGCTTGGCTGTATAATATTCTGCTATGCCAGTGATAAGGCTTGGCTGTATAATATTCTGCTATGCCAGTGATAAGGCTTGGCTGTATAATATTCTGCTATGCCAGTGATAAGGCTTGGCTGTCTAATATTCTGCTATACCAGTGATAAGGCTTGGCTGTATAATATTCTGCTATACCAGTGATAAGGCTTGGCTGTATAATATTCTGCTATGCCAGTGATAAGGCTTGGCTGTATAATATTCTGCTATGCCAGTGATAAGGCTTGGCTGTATAATATTCTGCTATGGCAGTGATAAGGCTTGGCTGTATAACGTTCTGCTATGCCAGTGATAAGGCTTGGCTGTATAATATTCTGCTAATGTATGCCAGTGATAAGGCTTGGCTGTATAATATTCTGCTATGCCAGTGATAAGGCTTGGCTGTACAATATTCTGCTATACCAGTGATAAGGCTTGGCTGTATAATACTCAGCTATGCTAGTGATAAGGCTTGGCTGTATAACGTTCTGCTATGCCAGTGATAAGGCTTGGCTGTATAATATTCTGCTATGGCAGTGATAAGGCTTGGCTGTATAACGTTCTGCTATGCCAGTGATAAGGCTTGGCTGTATAATATTCTGCTATGCCAGTAATAAGGCTTGGCTGTATAATATTCTGCTATACCAGTGATAAGGCTTGGCTGTATAATATTCTGCTACTGTATGCCAGTGATAAGGCTTGGCTGTAGCCAAGCCTCTGCTATGCCAGTAATAAGGCTTGGCTGTATAATATTCTGCTATGCCAGTGATAAGGCTTAGCTGTATAATATTCTGCTATGCCAGTAATAAGGCTTGGCTGTATAATATTCTGCTACTGTATGCCAGTGATAAGGCTTGGCTGTATAATATTCTGCTACTGTATGCCAGTGATAAGGCTTGGCTGTATAATATTCTGCTATGCCAGTGATAAGGCTTGGCTGTACAATATTCTGCTATACCAGTGATAAGGCTTGGCTGTATAATACTCAGCTATGCTAGTGATAAGGCTTGGCTGTATAACGTTCTGCTATGCCAGTGATAAGGCTTGGCTGTATAATATTCTGCTATGGCAGTGATAAGGCTTGGCTGTATAACGTTCTGCTATGCCAGTGATAAGGCTTGGCTGTATAATATTCTGCTACTG
Source organism: Brachymystax lenok tsinlingensis (assembly GCA_030435695.1). Taxonomy (NCBI): domain Eukaryota; kingdom Metazoa; phylum Chordata; class Actinopteri; order Salmoniformes; family Salmonidae; genus Brachymystax; species Brachymystax lenok. The sequence continues at coordinate 30,023,112 of CM059812.1, read as the reverse complement.
TATGCCAGTGATAAGGCTTGGCTGTATAATATTCTGCTATGCCAGTAATAAGGCTTGGCTGTATAATATTCTGCTATACCAGTGATAAGGCTTGGCTGTATAATATTCTGCTACTGTATGCCAGTGATAAGGCTTGGCTGTATAATATTCTGCTATGCCAGTAATAAGGCTTGGCTGTATAATATTCTGCTATGCCAGTGATAAGGCTTAGCTGTATAATATTCTGCTATGCCAGTGATAAGGCTTGGCTGTATAATATTCTGCTACTGTATGCCAGTGATAAGGCTTGGCTGTATAATATTCTGCTATGCCAGTAATAAGGCTTGGCTGTATAATATTCTGCTACTGTATGCCAGTGATAAGGCTTGGCTGTATAATATTCTGCTACTGTATGCCAGTGATAAGGCTTGGCTGTATAATATTCTGCTATGCCAGTGATAAGGCTTGGCTGTACAATATTCTGCTATACCAGTGATAAGGCTTGGCTGTATAATACTCAGCTATGCCAGTGATAAGGCTTGGCTGTATAACGTTCTGCTATGGCAGTGATAAGGCTTGGCTGTATAACGTTCTGCTATGGCAGTGATACGGCTTGGCTGTATAACGTTCTGCTATGCCAGTGATAAGGCTTGGCTGTATAATATTCTGCTATACCAGTGATAAGGCTTGGCTGTATAATGTTCTGCCATGGCAGTGATAGGGCTTGGCTGTATAATATTATTCTATGCCAGTGATAAGGCTTGGCTGTATAATGTTCTGCTATGCCAGTAATAAGGCTTGGCTGTATAATATTCTGCTATGCCAGTGAAAAGGCTCAGCTGTATAATATTCTTCAATGCCAGTGATAAGGCTTGGCTGTATAATGTTCTGACATGGCAGTGATAGGGCTTGGCTGTATAATATTATTCTATGCCAGTAATAAGGCTTGGCTGTATAATATTCTGCTACGCCAGTGATAAGGCTTGGCTGTATACTATTCTGCTATGCCAGTGATAAGTGTGTGTGTCTGTGTGTGTGATTTGATTTCATTACCATAAGAGGATGAGAAGTAGAGATTAAATGACTCAGTTCAACGTCTAGTTTTGATTGACATTCGGCTGAGTCTTCAACTAACGTGAGTTCAATGTGAAATCAACAACAAGAATTCACCATGTCATTGGATTTAGGTTAAAAGTTGGGTGAAAAAGAGACAAAATGCACTTACTTTGATGACCTTTTGCAAATCATCATCATATACATTTTGTTGGGGTTGAAAAGACATGGAAACAACGTTGATTCAGCCAGAAGAGAGGATGTGGAAAGGGAGGGGAAGGGATACAAGAAGGGAGGGGGGGTGATTGATTTAAAAAAGTCAGGGCAGGAAATTGAGAGAGAGGGGCCAGAGACTTTACCTGCCTTCTGCTGCTGTTGGGCTGGGATGTGGCTGGGAGGGACAGGGAAGAGAGGTCCATAGAAAAGGCCAGTAAAGTTCAGCTCATCTTTGCAGCATGGTGCTGGGAGACTGGCTGAGCTGGCTGAGGTCTAAGGGAGGGCGGGGGAGAGAGAGATCTACTTCACTTTCTTTGGAAATGTAAACATATGTTTCCCATGCCAATAAAGCCCTTTGAATTTAATTGAGAGAGAAAGACAGAGAGCGAGAGGTGAGGGATAGGGACGTCTGGCTGAGCTTGTTGTGGTCTGAGACCATCTCTCTCAGCCACTCAGACTAACACATGGTGTCTGTCACCAGCCGTCACCTCTCTGCTCCGTCCCCCAGCTCAGAGCGCGGCCAGCAGCAGCAGTGTATGTTTGTGTGTGTGTCACCTTCCCTCCCTTCACACATCTCCCTCCAAGTGAGTGTGTGATTACTAAAGAGCTTGTTACCACTCAATATAATAAGGTAGGAGTTAGCAGAGGAGGAAGAGGCACGGAGAGTGCAAACAGGGTGAGGAAGAAGACATGAGGGAAGGAAGAGGGGGATTGAAAGTGACAGAGATCGGATAAATGGAGTGAGGAGAGAGGAGGAGGAGAGGATCTGAAAGCTGGAAAGCTGAAGCAGAACTGTTGTGTCCACTACTGACAACCAGAGAAAGCATTAGAAATCCTGTTCCACCCCCCAACCCAGGGCTCAGTGATTTTATTTGTTACCCTTTAATCGTGGGAGGAGCCTTTGGAACTTGACAAGACTATCATCACCATGCACACGTCTCTCTCTCTCTCTCCCTCCCTCTCCGTCTCCCTCTCTCCATCCCTCTCTGCCTCCCTCTCTCTCTCCCTAGACTTTGCCTATGGTCAAACATGACCTACATACTCTCACACAGACACACATTTTCTCTGACCAGTCCAATAGGATAATTCCAGAACTGTGTAGAGATGCCAGTCATCCATTATGCACAGGACTGTTACTGACTGAGGCTGGATCAAAGGAGAGCATTATGAATGTCTAAAATAAACTGTACCACTGTTTGAATCTCTCAGTCTCTCAGGTATACCATCTGTATTCTGAGTTGTCCCTCACCCCTCTCTTCCTCCCTCCTCTTTCCCCCTCTGCCCCTCTTATTATCCTAATGTACCACCTAGTCATCTCCTCCTCTTTTCCCTCCCACTTCTTTCTTCTGTAAGGGATGAGTGTTGCTACTGTACCATCCCTGTTGTTTTATCCTACCTGCTACAGTACATGCTGCCTAAGGGAAAGATAAGACTGTCTCACACTTACAATACTGTAGGCAAATGGGCCACATGCAGAGACAACACACACACACACACTTTCACTGTTCCGAGAGTCACTGAAGAAAATGGCCTTGGGCTGAAGCCTTTGAGAGAAGCTGAGTAAGACTGAGTAAGAATCTGTGTCTCAAATGGAACCCTTTCCCCTATATAGTGCACTACTTTTGACCGGGACCCGTATGGCTCCAGTCAAAAATAGTGCACCAATAGGGAATATAGTGCCGACCAAGTGTATACCTATGATAGCTCACAGCAGCACCAATGTCTCTCTGTGTACCCTATTGGATATCTGGCAGTGAAACAGTACAGCTGACTGACTGACGGACTGGCTGGATGACGGGCTGACGGACGGGCAGACGGATAGGCAGACTGGCTGACGGGCTGTCTGACTGGCTGTATGACTGGCTGACACTGGTTGGCTGGCTGACTGAATGGCTGGCAGGCTAGGTGTTGTGAACATGCTGTACAAGATGAAAAAGAGGGGGAAGAGACGATTAGAGGAAGAGGTGCTCTACTACATGAATGAAAGAACGGGAAAAAGAGCGATGTACTGCAGATCCATTTTTCTATCCCTCTTTCTGGGGAAGAAATGAGTTGCTAACGGACTTGGTGGTGCTTTGAAGATGTAGCTGGCGTGTGTGTTTGTGTATGTCAGGCCTAGCTATGTGTGTGCGTGTTATGGAGGTTAATAATGACAAACGTGCACAAGCATGCAAAGTATGATTTGCACATGTAAAATATTTTGAGAATAAATGCAGCAACAGTCGAAAGCACATCATGTGATGTGGGAATAAATACAATAACACTTGCAAACAATTTAACTTGATATGTGAACAAATTCACCAGTAGAGAAAAAACACGAGAGCTCTGCTGGGCGGGCTTTTTCTTCCAGCCAATTAGGTGAGGTGTTGTCATTCTGGAACATACTTTCAAACAGTCTTGGAAGTACGCTTTCCACTGTGCTAAATATGAATCAAATTTGATGAAATTACTAAATGATATTCACAGAATGTAAAAGCTACAGCAAGGTGCTGGTGAGGAAGATGAAGAAACTGTTTCCACATAGCATAACCGCTACAAAGCTGATGCCAGCTAGCGTTAGAGCCTTCTTTGCCTAGCCTGTATCTAGAGATTCTAGCTATGTAGCTACTTGTCATTTGGTTGAGACTAACATTACTTTATAAAAGTATGGTTTGCTCAGTGTATATTTGGTGTGTCATTGGTTAGCAAGCTGAGATCTCTGCTCAAGTTGGCTAACGTTAGCTAGCTCGCTAGTGCTGTTTTGAGGAGAGCAGGCTAGCTCCCTGTAGAATCAAGAGGGGATGGGAGAGAAGATTAGATGTGGAATTGCTTCAGTCGGGGTGTTGCCCAGACGAGACGACAGCAATGTCGAACCAATCCAATGATAGACATGTTATTGGCTTACTATGGGCTGCTTTCCCTGAAAATGTCCATCTTATATAGCTAGCTAATTGTTGTTGTGCTAGCGCAATGTCCATTAAATGTTACAGCCACAACATCATGACCATGGCTGGCTCCCGAGAGGCGTAGCGGTCTAAGGCACTGCACCTCAGTGCTAGGGGCGTCACTACAGACACCCCGGTTCGGATCCAGGCTGTATCACAACCGGTCGTGATTGGGAGTCCCCATAGGGCGGCGCACAATTAGCCGGTGTAGGCCGTTATTATAAATAAGAATTTGTTCTTAACTAACTTGCCTATTTAAATAAAGGCTAAATAAATTGTTTTAAATCATGTAGTCATGTATCTGCAGACCAGCTAGCTAGAACAAATCAGCTAGCTGGCTATAATATCAGATGGACATTTCCTAGGAAAAGCATGGACAGAGCTAGCTATCTGTAGAGACATTACTATTTGAAACCACCACATGCACAGCATCTGTGTTACATTCCATATGATGTATTCATCTCTTTGTACTGTATCGCTATCTGTCTCAAGTTGTAAAAATCATCATCATAAAGAATAGTGAATTCTGTTGAATTGTCAAGTGGATTGAATTTCTTATTAAAATAATGATGTGCCTCTCTTTCAGATCTGCCAAGCACAACTCTGTTAGCCACATGACCACTGCCTCAGCTCCTTCCTAGATGCCCTGTCCAAGGGTAAAATTGAACAGGGCCACATAGCGTCGTAAAGTAGGAGTGCAGATCTAGGACGAATGTTGCCATTTAGATCATAATGAATCAAATGACATGGACTTGTGGGACCTGACCCTAGATCAGCACTCCTACTCCTTGATGCTTTTGCGAATAATGTGTGATCTTAGGCATGCTCCCACTCATCTCTCTTCCCTCTTTCGCTCTGTCTCCCCTCCCGGAGGAGCTGAGCCCCTGGTTGTGCTGCAGCTGTGGACTGATTTCACCATGCATGCTACCTTGTCCCGGACCCCTGCTGATCAAGCTCTCCTTCCCTGTCTTCTTCCCTCTCTCCTTCCCCTCTTCCCTCTCTCCTTCCCCGTCTCCTTCCCCTCTTCCCTCTCTCCTTCCCCGTCTCCTTCCCCTCTTCCCTCTCTCCTTCCCCGTCTTCTTCCCCTCTTCCCTCTCTCCTTCCCCGTCTCCTTCCCCTCTTCCCTCTCTCCTTCCCCGTCTCCTTCCCCTCTTCCCTCTCTCCTTCCCCGTCTCCTTCCCCTCTTCCCTCTCTCCTTCCACGTCTCCTTCCCCTCTTCCCTCTCTCCTTCCCCGTCTCCTTCCCTTCTTCCCTCTCTCCTTCCCCTTCTCCTTCCCCTCTTCCCTCTCTCCTTCCCCGTCTCCTTCCCTGACCCTCTCTCTCAGTATGGCTGATTGGTTTGTGACCCTGTTATCCAGAGACATGTGGTGGCTTCCCTGTTTGTTTCCTCTCCTTCCCACCTCTCGCGCACACTGAGCAGGGCCAAAGACAGTGCAGCAGGCTACATGAAGCCTCTACACACACACACACACACACACACAGGTGGTCCTGTGTGACTCAGTCGGTAGAGAATGGCACTTCCAATTATTATATATATTCGACACACGCAGGCACACACACACGCATGCTCAGTCACACGCACTACACGTACAGCCCTGCGAGCTATACAAATATGAATTTGAATCACAGGTGTTCTAGTGAATCTAATTGCCGTGGAATATTGTAAGTGGACAGAGTATTTGAAGTATCAGAAAGGTTTTCCATAAAGATGGTGTAACCACTTCAGGCTACAAACTGATCAGACTAGTCCTAATATGGTGCATTTGAATTGAATAAAAATTATATTCTGAATAATATCAGTCCTAAATTCTAAAGGGTTAACCTTGATAATTATAATTTTTACACCAGAATACCTTTTAAATATGCAACCTTGGGTACAACGAAATGCCTTATAAATGTAACAAAATAAAAATGAAGTTAGCCTGAGGAGGTAAAGACTTTATCAACAATCAAACATCGTCGGGGATAGAGGTGTGTTGAATATTTATACGGAAACCTGTTTGTGTGTGCGCGTGTGTGTATGTACGTACGTACGTGCGTGTGTTACGCACCGGTGTGTGTGTGTATATATTTTGCACATTCATACACTAAGCATGAATATTCACACAGCGTAAACAGACAACAGGCTCAGAAACCACGTTCCCACTCATTACTGGAAGCAATCAGTAAAACCGGCACAAATAGACCACCATGCAAAACGGATCCAAATTCATATGAAGTCAAAACTTTCTCCCATAACCCAATACATTTTAACATAGAAATAAAGGAGAAAGATTTACATTCATACCATGACATATACTTAACATGACATTTCATGGGGTGCTTAACATGACATTTCATGGGGTGCTTAACATGACATTTCATGGGGTGCTTAACATGACATTTCATGGGGTGTTTAACATGACATTTCATGGGGTGTTTAACATGACATTTCATGGGGTGTTTAACATGACATTTCATGGGGTGCTTAACATGACATTTCATGGGGTGCTTAACATGACATTTCATGGGGTGTTTAACATGACATTTCATGGGGTGCTTAACATGACATTCTATGGGGTGCTTAATATGACATTCTATGGGGTGCTTAACATTACATTTCATGGGGTGCTTAACATTAAATTTCATGGGGTGTTTAACATGACATTTCATGGGGTGTTTAACATGACATTTCATGGGGTGTTTAACATGACATTTCATGGGGTGCTTTGAATTGAAACTTTGTCACTTACCAACCGAGTATGTATTGGGGTATGTGAAAGTTAAATGTAGTGATCCTATACGTTTTCTATAACAACATGAAAATAACCCACTGTTTTCTATCTAACTTTCCAACTGTTGTTCCCTTGTGTTGTTCTGGAAACTACGTACCCCAGAAGCACTTGTGGGCAGACCTCTGAGGTCCTCGTGTTTAGACGTCATTCTAAATAGACGGATTGGCTGACAATGTCACAAAAATGATGCGTGTGCATTGATTTGGCCGGAAGGCGTCCGTGGTTCTGATTCTGAATGGTCATAAAGCTAGTAACAATGACAAGAAGCTGCCTTGTGGGGAATCGTAGGTGGCTCGTTTCAGCTCATTGTATCTTGTTCTTGATATCATGTCTTGTTTTGAGGTGTTTTGACTGATGTCATGTCTATGCTAATATTGGAAAAATTCACTAGCTAGCTATCAAACAACTATAATTATGTATTTGAGAGACAACCAGTGCTCATTGTGCAAATGCATTTATGTTTTCTAGAAACATTTGGAGACGTAATATCGTTTACATGTTGTCAACAGTCTAAGCCAACCCTGCCTATTTGCCCCATAGTTGCACACGTGTCGGTTTTGTTGGTAAACAACCAACCCGTCTATGCTCTGCTGGCTGGGGTCTTGTCGCTGTCACTCACAGAGGGAGTAGAAGGAAGAGAGGGGGGGAAGAGAAAGAGAGAGAGAAAGATAGAGATCAACAGAGTAATAGATGGAGAATGAGAGAGAGAAAGAGATGATTGGAGGATTGCTGGAGCTTGTGACAGGATAGTGGGACCGTCAGGGATTTCCTCCCCACCAAGGCATTTGTCTCTGGGCTTAGAGCCTCTCCCACCCCTGTGTCATTACCGTTGGAAGATGGACGATGGAGAGGGACTGGGGGGGCTAGAGTTAGAAGCTCTGCTGTCCATTTAGAGGGGATGAAGTGAGAGGGGAACGAGAGGGAGAGAAACCTCTTCAGCCATTCCAAGGGGTTAGAGAGAGAAAGAAAAAGAGGGAGGGAGAGAGGGAGAGAGGGAAGGAACCGCTAGCTGAAAGGCAGATTGCTTTATTATCAACTCCCTCTAGACATGAGATGACATCTTCTGAGAAAGACAGATCCTCACTAATTAAGAAAGATTGACTGGGCTCTCCTGTCCCTCCTCTCTTTCTCACTCTTTCCTTCTCTTTCTCGCCCTTCCTCTCTCTCTCGCTCTGTGTGAGCTAATTAACACACGAGCGCACAAACACACATTCATACACACTAATTAAGGTAAAGTGTCATTCTGATTCGGCCATCAGCCTAATTAGTTTGAGGATCTCTGGCATCTTTCATGAGCCAATTAGCAACGAGAGGGATGTGTGTGTGTGTGTACACATATATGGCATGTGTGTACTATTTGTGCTTGAACTTGTATTGCGGGGCTGCAACTTAAACAGTCTGCGTCTCTCTCGTTCACCCCCTCTCTCTCTCCTTAAACAGTCTGCATCTCTCTCGTTCACCCCCTCTCTCTCCTTAAACAGTCTGCATCTCTCTCGTTCACCCCCTCTTTTCTTAAACAGTCTGTGTCTCTCTCGTTCACCCCCTCTCTCTCCTTAAACAGTCTGCATCTCTCTCGTTCACCCCCTCTCTCTCCTTAAACAGTCTGCATCTCTCTCGTCCCCCTCTCCTTAAACAGTCTGCGTCTCTCTCGTCCCCCCTCTCCTTAAACAGTCTGCATCTCTCTCGTCCCCCTCTCCGTAAACAGTCTGCGTCTCCCCCTCTCCTTAAACAGTCTGCGTCTCTCTCGTCCCCCTCTCCTTAAACAGTCTGCGTCTCTCTCGTCCCCCTCTCCTTAAACAGTCTGCGTCTCTCTCGTCCCCCTCTCCTTAAACAGTCTGCGTCTCTCTCGTCCCCCCCTCTCCTTAAACAGTCTGCGTCTCTCTCGTCCCCCTCTCCTTAAACAGTCTGCATCTCTCTCGTCCCCCTCTCCGTAAACAGTCTGCGTCTCTCTCGTCCCCCTCTCCTTAAACAGTCTGCGTCTCTCCCCCTCTCCTTAAACAGTCTGCGTCTCTCTCGTCCCCCTCCTCTCCTTAAACAGTCTGCATCTCTCTCGTCCCCCTCTCCTTAAACAGTCTGCGTCTCTCTCGTCCCCCTCTCCTTAAACAGTCTGCATCTCTCTCGTCCCCCTCTCCTTAAACAGTCTGCGTCTCTCTCGTTCTCCCTTCACTCTTCTTCCCTCTTTCCTGCCCGCTCTCCTTCCTCCTGCTCTCTCAACCTCCTCTCTCTCCTTTCCTTCAGACAAACACACACACAAACATAACATAAACCAGTGGAGCCGTCATCACACATGATCTAGCTGATCAGCCTGACAGGGCTCACTTAAAATGAAATAAATCTGATCTCCAGAAAAACAAAGACACACACACACACACATTTCACACATGGAAGCTCCCTCACTGCAGCATGATATGATGACTGAACCCGTATGCTAGTCCACGTTCCTAATGGCACCCTATTCCCTTTATAGCGCACTACTTTTGTCCAGGGCCCACAGGGAATAGAGTGCCATTAGGAACGCTGCCCTAGATAAGCTGGAGTTCAAGTGGTGAAGGGAAGTTGATACTACTTTATGGTAATTCCTTTAGAGTAACCCTGAAGTGACCGCATTGGAGTACTCTCTCTCTCTCTCTCTCTCTCTCTCTCTCACACACACATGTTCTGTCCTTCCAACTGTTCACTTCATGCCTCCAGTGACTTTTACTGTACTGTGAAGTGACAGTTGTCTACACAGTGACAGAGGCTCTACTGTACTGTGAAGTGACAGTAGTCTCCACAGTGACAGAGGCTCTACTGTACTGTGAAGTGACAGTAGTCTCCACAGTGACAGAGGCTCTACTGTACTGTGAAGTGACAGTAGTCTCCACAGTGACAGAGGCTCTACTGTACTGTGAAGTGACAGTAGTCTCCACAGAGACAGAGGCTCTACTGTACTGTGAAGTGACAGTAGTCTTCACAGTGACAGAGGAGTTTCAGTACTGTGACGCGACAGTAGTCTCCACAGAGAAAGAGGCTCTACTATACTGTGAAGTCACAGTAGTCTCCACAGTGACAGAGGAGTTTCTGTACTGTGATGCGACAGTAGTCTCCACAGTGACAGAGGCTCTACTGTACTGTGAAGTGACAGTAGTCTCCACAGTGACAGAGGCTCTACTGTACTGTGAAGTGACAGTAGTCTCCACAGTGACAGAGGAGTTTCTGTACTGTGAAGTGACAGTAGTCTCCACAGTGACAGAGGCTTTCTAGAAATAGTCTCACCACTGAGAAAGCACATGGACATATCCATAGCTGTATTTTCTTCTCCTCTAGTCCTTAAGTAACCTTCTCTATTGGTGTAATATCTCTTGATTTCAAGAGACACACACCATACAATGCACACACACACACACACTCACACATATGGACGCACAAACATACACACACATAAAATTGCTATCTAAATGTCAACCAGTCTATTAGTTTGTCAGATAGAGCAAAGTCAGAGAGATTGAGAAATGAGGAGAGAGACATAGAGAGTGTGTGGAAGAGAGAGAGGAAATAAGGAGAGAGAGAGAGAGAGAGTAGAAAGGGAGAGAGAGAGAGAGGAGGAGCGATAGGGTTGGTCTAGTGGTTTATTCCTCATTAAACGTGTCAAGGCCAGTGTCTATAACTGCCTGCTGCAATACCCCACTCCCCTTCTCTCCTCTCCATCCTCTTTCCATCCATCTCTTCTTCTTATCCCCCTTTCCCCCTCCCCTCTCCTCCCTCCATCCATCCTCCACTCCTCTTGCCCCCCCTCCTGTTTACTCCCTCCTCTTTTATCCATCCTCCCCTTCCCTCCATCTCCCCTTCCTCTTCAGCAGCCTCCCTCAGCACCTCTCTTCCCTCCATCTCCCCTTCCTCTTCAGCAGCCTCCCTCAGCACCTCTCTTCCCTCCATCTCCCCTTCCTCTTCAGCAGCCTCCCTCAGCACCTCTCTTCACTCCTTCCCTCCATCTCCCCTTCCTCTTCAGCAGCCTCCCTCAGCACCTCTCTTCCCTCCATCTCCCCTTCCTCTTCAGCAGCCTCCCTCAGCACCTCTCTTCCCTCCATCTCCCCTATCTCTTCAGCAGCCTCCCTCAGCACCTCTCCTCTCCCCTTCATCTCCGCGAACTCCCTACTGCCCTCCATTTTCTCTCTCTCTTCCATCCTTTCAATACCATCACTCTCCCTATTGCTTTCCATATGCATCTCTCTCCATATTTTCCTCCTTCTCTCCATCTCCCCTCTTCCCCAAAGTATTCACCATCAAATCTTCCACAAACTCTATCTAATATCTCTCCTCCACCTACCATGTCGCTGTCTATCACCTTCCCTCACTCTTTATTCTCCTCTACTCTGTATTTCTCTCCCATCTCTCCTTCCTCCTTCTCTCTCCCTCCCTCTCTCTCTATCCCTTCCTCTGTCCCATGCCTCCTTCCTCTCTCTCCCCCCTCCCTCTGTCCCATCTCTCCCTCTCTCCCTCTCTCTCTCTCTCTCCCTCCCTCCTCTCCCTCTCTCCCTCCCAAACACAGTAAAATATAGCAGTGAGCAGCAATGTATGGGGTTCACAGGATGACAGAAAGGCCACAAGATCAGTTGGATAACAAAGCAACACTTTATTATGTAGGAACTACTATCTTACTTTAATCACAAGTCTAAATACAACATCTGATGTATGGTTCCTGAGGAGACGGTGTTGAGCATTAGTGTTACATATTCAAAGAATGAGTTGTTAATAGTTTCCTTGTTTTGTGAGATACCAATACCAAACTCAGTGAGGTTCATCTTAGAGAGGTCCCTGATAGAGATAACACGTTTCAAGTTGATGGGCCACTGTGGAGTAGATTTACAATGGTTTAAATGGACACGTAAAATCAGATTTTTTTATTTGTGTGTAACATCTTTTGACCAATCCTTTAGCTTTTCTCAAACCATGGACAGGTGTGTGCCTTTCCAAATCATGTCCAATCAATTGAATTTACCACTGGTGGAATCCAATCAAGTTGTAGAAACATCTCAAGGTTGATCAATGGAAACAGGATGCACCTGAGCTCAATTTCGAGTCTCATAGCAAAGGGTCTGAATACTTATGTAAATAAGGTACTTCTGTTTTTATTTCTAAAAACCTGTTTTCGCTTTTCATTAAAGGGTATCGTATGTAGATTGATGATAAAAAAATAAAAGATTGAATCCATTTTAGAATAAGGCTGTAACGTAACAAAATGTGAAAAAATACTTTCTGAATGCACTGTATGCTTGAGGTATTTGATCAGGTCAATAATTTTTTTAAAGAATAACAATAGTAACATCACTATAAACCCATAATAAAATTGAGATAATATTTTGAAAGAACAATGACATTATCATCACACACACACACAGGCAAACAGACATGCATGCACACACACACACACCTGGCCCTAGCTCAGCAGTGTGACAATAACTGTAATTAACAGACCTTTTCAGTTGTTCTTTTAACAAAGCAACAACAACCACAGAAGTGAAAGGGTTGTTGTTGCCCGAGGCAACTCAGACACAAAACAAATACGTGACCCAATTAACGAGGTCATCGCTGTCTCACTGGTGTGAGGGATTCTGGGTATGGCCTCAGGTAATGGACACATGCGCACGTGCACACACACACACACACAGCTGGACACTAGTATGGCCTGTGGTAAGGGCCAGAGCAGTACAGTACTGTTATTTTGTTTCCCACTGTACGCAGAGCTGAACATTCACAGGAAAACACAGTGAATCCCTTCAAATAATTAATTACAAAAAATGGGTGGCTATTGGGGGCCCAGGAATGTGTTCCTTGGGTCCAAAACTGGCCAGCAGACCGCTAGTTGCAGACCACTCTTACAGACAGATATAAGAAGATCGGCCAGTCAATCAACATGTTTAATGAGGAATAAACCACATATTTTATCATCAGAAGATGACTAGAAAATAATATTGAGCTCATCAAGAGCCGGATGAGCCATGATTGATTGACCTCTATAAGCCGATTATGTCATTGTAAGTCAAGTCTTATTGGGTCAAATATGCCCAGTGTGCCAATCAGCACCTAAGACGTTGTTTGTCATATTTGTATTTGGTACCAGGGTTGGGGTCAATTCAAGTAAACTGAAATTCTAAGTTAATAATTGTAAAGAAGTGCATCTATTGTCAATGACTTCTCAATAAACTGAAAAGAAGAAACAATTGATTTAAAACGTTTTTCAATGTATTCATGTAAAATGTAAATCACTTCCTGAATTGACTAGCTTCAATTTGAATGTACCCCCACCCTGTTTGGTATACATAGGCAAAGGCCCAGAGGTCCAAATACTCCAGTGAGGAAAATGCCGCCCAAAACTGTTTTTCTCTACACTCTACGAATGTACATCCAGCCAGACTCAAACCCTACTGAATCAAAACTGCAATAAAACCTGGTAAAGACAAGAGCGTGTTGTCAGCCTATTCCAATGACTACAGCTACAATGAGGGAAAAAAGTATTTGATCCCCTGCTGATTTTGTACGTTTGCCCACTGACAAAGAAATGATCAGTCTACAATTTTAATGGTAGGTTCATTTGAACAGTGAGAGACAGAATAACAACAACAAAATCCGGAAAAACACGTGAAAAATGTTATAAATGGAATTGCATTTTAATGAGGGAAATAAGTATTTGACCCCTCTGCAAAACATTACTTAGTACTTGGTGGCAAACCCCTTGTTGGCAATCACAGAGGTCAGACGTTTCTTGCAGTTGGCCACCAGGTTAGCACACATCTCAGGAGGGATTTTGTCCCACTCCTCTTTGCAGATCTTCTCCAAGTCATTAAGGTTTCGAGGCTGACGTTTGGCAACTCGAACCTTCAGCTCCCTCCACAGATTTTCTATGGGATTAAGGTCTGGAGACTGGCTAGGCCACTCCAGGACCTTAATGTGCTTCTTCCACTCCTTTGTTGCCTTGGCCGTGTGTTTTGGGTCATTGTCATGCTGGAATACCCATCCACGACCCATTTTCAATGCCCTGGCTAAGGGAAGGAGGTTCTCACCCAAGATTTGACGGTACATGGCCCCGTCCATCGTCCCTTTGATGCAGTTGTCCTGTCCCCTTAGCAGAAAAACACCCCCAAAGCATAATGTTTCCACCTCCATGTTTGAGAGAGAGAGACTGTGAAAGGGAGGGAGTTTTTCTGGATTCTTTTGTTGTTATTCTGTCTTTCACTGTTCAAATAATCCTACCATTAAAATTATAGACTGATCATTTCTTTGTCAGTGGGCAAACGTATAAAATCAGCAGGGGATCAAATACTTTTTTCCCTCACTGTACATCCCAAATGGCACTCTATTCCCTTACATAGTGCACTTATTGCCATATGGCCCTGATCCAACGTAATGAACTAATAAGGGGAAGAGGGAGCCATTTGGGATGCGCCCTATACGTCTCTATATACCTGGGGTGTCTCTGAGAGGCCAAGCTTTCAGGCTGAGTGATAAGAAAACACTGTTTCTCAGGAATGCTTTATTGTGTAACTGCATTTCATGAGCTTTTGATTCAAAGTCTCTTTTTCCCAGTTCTAATTGGTGCTAATGCGTGTTGTCTGGGTGGCTCTGGACTTAGCTACACCTCTTTAGAAGTACATCTGCAGCCCATTAGTCCAAAACTCTTTCTTTCTCTCTCTCACGTCTTTTCTCTCTCAACTACCTCTCCTTCTTTCTATCTTTCTGACACTCTGTTCACCTGTGTTTCTTCCCGCTCTCCCTCTCCCACCTTCTCCATATTACAGTCCTGTGTTTAATAGCTTAGTCCTGGCTGTCTCAAGGTGCTCTCTCTCTCTCTCTCTCTCTCTCTCTCTCATTGAATGGATTGGTACGCAGAGAAGGAGAAGATGAAAAAAGGAGCAAGAGAAGTGCTGTACCTCCACCTACATCCACAGTGCTGTACCTCCACCTACATACACAGTGCTGCACCTCCATCCACAGTGCTGTACCTCCACCTACATACACAGTGCTGCACCTGCATCCACAGTGCTGCACCTCCATCCAGTGCTGCACCTCCATCCAGTGCTGCACCTCCACCTACATCCACAGTGCTGCACCTCCACCTACATCCACAGTGCTGTACCTCCACCTACATACACAGTGCTGCACCTCCATCCACAGTGCTGTACCTCCACCTACATACACAGTGCTGCACCTCCATCCACAGTGCTGCACCTCCATCCAGTGCTGCACCTCCATCCAGTGCTGCACCTCCATCCAGTGCTGCACCTCCACCTACATCCACAGTGCTGCACCTCCACCTACATCCACAGTGCTGTACCTCCACCTACATACACAGTGCTGCACCTCCATCCACAGTGCTGTACCTCCACCTACATCCACAGTGCTGTACCTCCACCTACATACACAGTGCTGCACCTCCATCCACAGTGCTGTACCTCCACCTACATACACAGTGCTGCACCTCCATCCACAGTGCTGCACCTCCATCCAGTGCTGCACCTCCATCCAGTGCTGCACCTCCACCTACATCCACAGTGCTGCACCTCCACCTACATCCACAGTGCTGTACCTCCACCTACATACACAGTGCTGCACCTCCATCCACAGTGCTGTACCTCCACCTACATCCACAGTGCTGCACCTCCATCCACAGTGCTGCACCTCCATCCACAGTGCTGCACCACCATCCACAGTGCTGCACCTCCATCCAGTGCTGCACCTCCATCCAGTGCTGCACCTCCACCTACATCCACAGTGCTGCACCTCCACCTACATCCACAGTGCTGTACCTCCACCTACATACACAGTGCTGCACCTCCATCCACAGTGCTGTACCTCCACCTACATCCACAGTGCTGCACCTCCACCTACATCCACAGTGCTGTACCTCCACCTACATCCACAGTGCTGTACCTCCACCTACATACACAGTGCTGTACCTCCACCTACATCCACAGTGCTGCACCTCCATCCACAGTGCTGTACCTCCATCTACATCCACAGTGCTGTACCTCCACCTACATCCACAGTGCTGTACCTCCACCTACATCCACAGTGCTGTACCTCCACCTACATCCACAATATATCTCACACAATGCTCTCATAAACTCACAGACAAAACATGTGACACGTCCGAAATGGCGCCCTATATAAGCCACTAGTTTGACCAGAGCCCTATATAAGCCACTAGTTTGACCAGAGCCCTATATAAGCCACTAGTTTGACCAGAGCCCTATATAAGCCACTAGTTTGACCAGAGCCCTATATAAGCCACTAGTTTGACCAGAGCCCTATATAAGCCACTAGTTTGACCAGATCCCTATATAAGCCACTAGTTTGACCAGAGCCCTATAGTTGCTCCTTAGTGATAATCTACTAGTTAATAAACAGGTTAGGACTAAAGTCTGTTATATACTATACAATGTTCTACCTTGTTCATACCAATATCTGAAGTAAATCATGAATGATGGTATATTGTTTAGAGCCAAGAGTAACCATAGCTGCACATTTCAAAAGTATTGGGACACTTTTTCACACTTTAAGAAATGTGTCTGTGTGTGTGTGTGGCTTGACATTCCTCGGCGACTGGATTCAAACATGCACACACACACACACACACACACACACACACACACACACACACACACACACACACACACACACACACTGGCTTCTCTCTCTATCCCACTCTCCCTCTCCTACCCATTTCTCCAACCACTTCCTCCCCCTCTCCACATTTGGACGGAGGATTTCGAGGCGAGTTCCAAACTCCTGTCGCTCCAGCAGAAAAGGGCAGGCGGTCAGTGGACAGTGATGTTGGAGCGTTTGATAACCCTTTTCTTCCTTACTTTGGGGTTCTTGACATTTTAATCCCACCTCTCAGTCAGTCAGTCACTCACTCACAAAAACACACACACACACACACACCTACCTCTCAGTCACTCTCTTGCCTTCTCTCTTACTCAGACATATTAATTTCCTTTGCTTGTCTCTTTCTTCCTGCCCCTCTTTCAGTCTCTCTCCATCTATCTCTCTTTCACATCTATCTCTCTCCCTCTCTCTCTCTTTCACAGTCTCTCTCCCTCTATCCATCTCTCCCTCTCTCTATATTTATCTCGCTCCCTCTCTCCCTCCCTTTCACAGTCTCTCTCCCTCCCTTTCACAGTCTCTCTCCTTCCCTTTCACAGTCTCTCTCCCTCCCTTTCACAGTCTCTCTCCCTCCCTTTCACAGTCTCTCTCCCTCCCTTTCACAGTCTCTCTCCCTCTCACAGTCTCTCTCCCTCCCTTTCACAGTCTCTCTCCCTCCCTTTCACAGTCTCTCTCCCTCCCTTTCACAGTCTCTCTCCCTCTATCCATCTCTCCCTCTCTCTATATTTATCTCGCTCCCTCTCTCCCTCCCTTTCACAGTCTCTCTCCCTCCCTCTCACAGTCTCTCTCCCTCCCTCTCACAGTCTCTCTCCCTCCCTTTCACAGTCTCTCTCCCTCTATCCATCTCTCCCTCTCTCTATATTTATCTCGCTCCCTCTCTCCCTCCCTTTCACAGTCTCTCTCCCTCCCTTTCACAGTCTCTCTCCCTCCCTTTCACAGTCTCTCTCCCTCCCTTTCACAGTCTCTCTCCCTCCCTCTCACAGTCTCTCTCCCTCCCTCTCACAGTCTCTCTCCCTCCCTTTCACAGTCTCTCTCCCTCTATCCATCTCTCCCTCTCTCTATATTTATCTCGCTCCCTCTCTCCCTCCCTTTCACAGTCTCTCTCCCTCCCTTTCACAGTCTCTCTCCCTCCCTTTCACAGTCTCTCTCCCTCCCTCTCACAGTCTCTCTCCCTCCCTCTCACAGTCTCTCTCCCTCCCTTTCACAGTCTCTCTCTCTCATAAAGCAGGTGTTGACATTTTTTACTGTCACTCACTTTCTTTCTTCCCCCTCTTTTTCTACCTTGCAACGTTCTGTTCATATTTCCTTCTCTCTTCTTCAGTCCTTTTCATTCTACTATTGTCTCTCCTTCACTCTTAGTAATCAGGGCCTGTATTCATAAAGCGGCTGACAGTAGATCATACATCAGTCCTCCTAGCCTGAGACGCTTACTAGACCCTGTTATTTTTTTCCCTCCGCCTGGGGACTCATCTTTCTCTCTCTCCTTTACGCTGCCTGTACTCAGTGGATGGTAATGAATTCTACCACGTCTCCCCGTGCCCCTGGCCTTGCTTTCCCCTTCAGTCTCTATTGGTTCTTCATCCCTAGTATCCGGAATATTCTCCGGCAGTCTCTTAGTAAGAGGCATGTTTCAGGTCGTCTTTATTGCATTCGCACTATAAAGAGAATCACATGTCACAATGCCTCAGGAACCACATTCATACAAATAACTATTTTATTGTCACATATACTGGATAGGTGCAGTGAAATGTGCTGTTTTACAGGGTCAGCCATAGTAGTATGGCGCCCCTGGAGGAAGTTAGGGATAAGTGACAGATTATTTCACCTTGTTGCCTCGGGTATTCAAACCAGCCACCTTTCAATTACTGGCCCAGCACTCTAACCGCTAGGCTACTTACCACCTAACTAACATGATATAGCAACAGCACACCTGCAATAGAGACTGGAACACCACCTAAATGTTTTCTGCCCAGAGCAATAAAGAGTGGTGACATCCACATATGGTAATTACTTCAAAGGTGTAGTCTGGTACTCACAGACTTTGCTGGTCTTTTTCCTCGTTGTCCACTTCCTCTATGGCCCTGTGCTCACTGTACGGACTCACTGTGGGGAGATACAAGGTCAGAGGTCAGGGCAATACAATATTACAATACAGTACAACTTTGTTGTCCATTTGTTACAGCGAACAGCAGAAATGTGTCTCCTGCTCAGTTCTCCACCAGATAACACACAAAATGCACACACATTGCAGTCCTCATTCCTAGATTCCTAGGTATTCGTCTATTGTGACTGTTCTGCATAGAGCCATATAAAGAGTTTTATACCTCTATAGTGACTGTTCTGCATAGAGCCATATAAAGAGTATTATACCTCTATAGTGACTGTTCTACATAGAGCCATATAAAGAGTATTATACCTCTATAGTGACTGGTCTGCATAGAGCCATATAAAGAGTATTATACCTCTATAGTGACTGTTCTGCATAGAGCCATATAAAGAGTATTATACCTATATAGTGACTGGTCTGCATAGAGCCATATAAAGAGTATTATACCTCTATAGTGACTGTTCTACATAGAGCCATATAAAGAGTATTATACCTCTATAGTGACTCTTCTGCATAGAGCCATATAAAGGGTATTATACCTATATAGTGACTGGTCTGCATAGAGCCATATAAAGAGTATTATACCTCTATAGTGACTCTTCTGCATAGAGCCATATAAAGAGTATTATACCTATATAGTGACTGTTCTGCATAGAGCCATATAAAGAGTATTATACCTATATAGTGACTGGTCTGCATAGAGCCATATAAAGAGTATTATACCTATATAGTGACTGGTCTGCATAGAGCCATATAAAGAGTATTATACCTCTATAGTGACTCTTCTGCATAGAGCCATATAAAGAGTATTATACCTCTATAGTGACTCTTCTGCATAGAGCCATATAAAGAGTATTATACCTATATAGTGACTCTTCTGCATAGAGCCATATAAAGAGTATTATACCTCTATAGTGACTGTTCTGCATAGAGCCATATAAAGAGTATTATACCTATATAGTGACTGGTCTGCATAGAGCCATATAAAGAGTATTATACCTCTATAGTGACTGTTCTACATAGAGCCATATAAAGAGTATTATACCTCTATAGTGACTCTTCTGCATAGAGCCATATAAAGGGTATTATACCTATATAGTGACTGGTCTGCATAGAGCCATATAAAGAGTATTATACCTCTATAGTGACTCTTCTGCATAGAGCCATATAAAGAGTATTATACCTATATAGTGACTGTTCTGCATAGAGCCATATAAAGAGTATTATACCTATATAGTGACTGGTCTGCATAGAGCCATATAAAGAGTATTATACCTATATAGTGACTGGTCTGCATAGAGCCATATAAAGAGTATTATACCTCTATAGTGACTCTTCTGCATAGAGCCATATAAAGAGTATTATACCTCTATAGTGACTCTTCTGCATAGAGCCATATAAAGAGTATTATACCTATATAGTGACTCTTCTGCATAGAGCCATATAAAGAGTATTATACCTCTATAGTGACTGTTCTGCATAGAGCCATATAAAGAGTATTATACCTCTATTGTGACTGTTCTGCATAGAGCCATATAAAGAGTATTATACCTATATAGTGACTGGTCTGCATAGAGCCATATAAAGAGTAGTATACCTCTATAGTGACTGTTCTGCATAGAGCCATATAAAGAGTATTATACCTATATAGTGACTGGTCTGCATAGAGCCATATAAAGAGTATTATACCTCTATAGTGACTGTTCTGCATAGAGCCATATAAAGAGTATTATACCTCTATAGTGACTGTTCTACATAGAGCCATATAAAGAGTATTATACCTATATAGTGACTGTTCTGCATAGAGCCATATAAAGAGTATTATACCTCTATAGTGACTGTTCTGCATAGAGCCATATAAAGGGTATTATACCTATATAGTGACTGGTCTGCATAGAGCCATATAAAGAGTATTATACCTCTATAGTGACTCTTCTGCATAGAGCCATATAAAGGGTATTATACCTATATAGTGACTCTTCTGCATAGAGCCATATAAAGAGTATTATACCTCTATAGTGACTGTTCTGCATAGAGCCATATAAAGAGTATTATACCTCTATTGTGACTGTTCTGCATAGAGCCATATAAAGAGTATTATACCTATATAGTGACTGGTCTGCATAGAGCCATATAAAGAGTAGTATACCTCTATAGTGACTGTTCTACATAGAGCCATATAAAGAGTATTATACCTCTATAGTGACTGGTCTGCATAGAGCCATATAAAGAGTATTATACCTCTATAGTGACTGTTCTGCATAGAGCCATATAAAGAGTATTATACCTATATAGTGACTGGTCTGCATAGAGCCATATAAAGAGTATTATACCTCTATAGTGACTGTTCTGCATAGAGCCATATAAAGAGTATTATACCTCTATAGTGACTGTTCTACATAGAGCCATATAAAGAGTATTATACCTATATAGTGACTGGTCTGCATAGAGCCATATAAAGAGTTTTATACCTCTATAGTGACTGTTCTGCATAGAGCCATTTAAAGAGTTTTATACCTCTATAGTGACTGTTCTGCATAGAGCCATATAAAGAGTATTATACCTATATAGTGACTGGTCTGCATAGAGCCATATAAAGAGTATTATACCTATATAGTGCCTGTTCTGCATAGAGCCATATAAAGAGTATTATACCTCTATAGTGACTGTTCTGCATAGAGCCATTTAAAGAGTTTTATACCTCTATAGTGACTGTTCTGCATAGAGCCATATAAAGAGCATTATACCTCTATAGTGACTGGTCTGCATAGAGCCATATAAAGAGTATTATACCTCTATCGTGATGTGTTTCTAGTACAGTCGTACAGGAGCAACAGGTGTGCTTCTAGTACAGTCGTACTTCCCCACTGAGACCTATTTCACACACCAACTCTCAGCCCAAAGACTCTCTCTCTCTCTCTCTCTCTCTCTCTCTCTCTCTCATATATAGAGATGCGCGCACAAACAGACACACTCACACAGAGAGAGAGACACGGAGTGGCAATCTAGGGCACAGGCTGTCTGCAGGCTCTAAAGAGAGCATTAGGGAGCGAGACAACAAACAGAGAGAACGGAGGGAGAGAAAGAAAGCAAATGAACAGCAAATACTGAAAGAAAAACACCTCATCAAGCAAATGCCAGGGGGTCAGAGCAGAGGGGAAGAGAGGGCGAGGAGAGGAGGGATGGGTGAAGACTCGTATTATTGTAATTTTTCTATAACTGTTCTATTCTTCTCTCTGTATTGTTGGGATGGGCCGTAAGTAAGCATTTCACTGTTAGTTTACACCTGTTGTTTATGAAGCACGTGACATATCACATTTTATTTCCTTCCCTTCTCCTCCTCTCCTCCGCTAACCCCAATAATTCAGCTTCTCTCTTATTCCCACCATCTCTCCCCCAGAGAGATCAAGAAGCATGTCTCCACTTTGAGAGGAAGAGGGGGAGGAAAGGAAGAGAACGGAGAAGAGCAAGAAGAGGAGGACGGAGGAGAGAGAGAAACAAACTGTAATATCTGGCAAATTCCCCAGTTCTCATCTCCTCTCGTTGTTTTTCTGGAACGAGCGCTTCGAATTAGGTCAACAGGATGCCAACATGGGGTGAGAGGAGAGGAGGGGTGTGACGGAACGGGGGAAAACAAAAGACATAATAAAGGGGGATGAGAGAAAGAGGCATGGGGTGAGAGGAGAGGGGAGAGGAGGGGTACGATGAGAGGAGACAGAAAGACGAGAGGGAGATGAGAGAGAGAAAAGAGGCGGAAAGAGGAAAGGAAGGGTACGAGGAAGGGGAAGACATGAAGGAAGATTAAAAAACAAGACAGATGAAAAGGAGAAAACTGAAAGAGAAATACACTCAGAAAAAAATATTCCAAAATGGTTCTTAAGCTGTCCCTATTGGATGGTTCCAGGTAGACCCATTATTTTCACCAAAAAGGGTTCTTCAAAGAGTTCTCCTATGGGGACAGCCAAAGAACCCTTTTAGGTTCTAGATAGCACCTTTTTTTCTAAGAGTGTAGGGTAAAGAGGGGTTGGTTGAGAAGAGGAGGTATGTGAGCAAGAGATGAAGAAGGGGGAGATCCAGAAAGAAGGATCATTTTGATGTAGAGGACAAATTAGCTCTGATTGCCACCGGCTGTGTTTGACTTAAGAGTCTGAGGGGAGGAGCCAGATGAGAACGTATAATCATTCGTATTCCTCGCAGGCTGTCAGTGATAATCTCTCATTGACAGATGCACACGTTAAATGAATTGTATCGTAGCGTCTGACAACAGACTGTGGGATGCCATCAATAACAAGGAACTTTGTTTCCGGTGCCCTGATTTCTCTTCACTGATCATTTGGACAAATCATGATTTCTCAGGTGATCGCATCTTTCGATTTTCGAAAGGGGAGGGGACTGGCCCAGACACTTTTCCAAAACTGGCTGAGAGTTTTCGGCTTGGGGGGGTGGGGACTTCACTAGTCTCATCTTTTGTCATAGATCTCCCACCAAGATTTTAGTTTTCCGAGATTCCTCTCCGACTCTCAGTGCTAACAGCTATCAGTCAGAGAGTAGAAAACTAAGACAATTTATATACAGTCTATTAGCTCCCTCCAAACTAATTGGTATTCAAATCTTTGAGCCTTTGTGTGTGTGTGTTCAACTTGATAGATTTAGCTGAGAGATTTGCATCCATCTAGTTAACATTCACTGGAGGCCTGCACCACTTCAAAGGCCAAAGATGTTGGGTGGCTAAATATAGAACAGAGGACACACACACACAGACACACACACACACACACAGACACACTGAAACTATATAACGAGCTGAATTCAGTACAGGCAGACTGAGTCTTCAACAAAGTGTGTAGCCAACACAGCTGACAATACTGCTTCCATGTACAAATCACTGGTCCTGTTCGCTAGTAAAGAGTATTATACCTCTATAGTGACTCTTCTGCATAGAGCCATATAAAGAGTTTTATACCTCTATAGTGACTGTTCTGCATAGAGCCATATAAAGAGTATTATACCTATATAGTGACTCTTCTGCATAGAGCCATATATAGAGTATTATACCTCTATAGTGACTGTTCTGCATAAAGCCATATAAAGAGTATTATACCTATATAGTGACTGTTCTACATAGAGCCATATAAAGAGTATTATACCTCTATAGTGACTCTTCTGCATAGAGCCATATAAAGAGTACTATACCTATATAGTGACTGTTCTGCATAGAGCCATATAAAGAGTATTATACCTCTATTGTGACTGTTCTACATAGAGCCATATAAAGAGTATTATACCTCTATAGTGACTGGTCTGCATAGAGCCATATAAAGAGTATTATACCTATATAGTGACTGGTCTGCATAGAGCCATATAAAGAGTATTATACCTCTATAGTGACTGTTCTGCATAGAGCCATATAAAGAGTATTATACCTCTATTGTGACTGTTCTGCATAGTGCCATATAAAGAGTATTATACCTCTATAGTGACTGTTCTGCATAGAGCCATATAAAGAGTATTATACCTCTATTGTGACTGTTCTGCATAGTGCCATATAAAGAGTATTATACCTCTATAGTGACTGTTCTGCATAGAGCCATATAAAGAGTATTATACCTATATAGTGATTGTTCTGCATAGAGGCATATAAAGAGTATTATACCTATATAGTGACTGTTCTACATAGAGCCATATAAAGAGTATTATACCTCTATTGTGACTGTTCTGCATAGAGCCATATAAAGAGTAGTATACCTATATAGTGACTGTTCTGCATAGAGCCATATAAAGAGCATTATACCTCTATTGTGACTGTTCTGCATAGAGCCATATAAAGAGTGTTATACCTCTTTCGTGATGTGTTTCTAGTACAGGAGGAACAGGTGTGCTTCTAGTACTGAAACCCCCACTGAGACCTATTTCACACACCAGCTCTCTCTCTCTCTCTCTCTCTCTCTCTCTCTCTCTCTCTAGACATTCAGAGTCTGTTGCAGTGGCTTGACTCAGTCTGTGTTGAAGTGTGATTGAATCTCAGTGACAGCTGACTGTTTTCTCCCTCTTTCCCCTCTATCGTTGTTACATGAGAGGACCTCATCGAAGCCACACTCAGGTCCCTTGAGGTGGCGGCAGGCCAGAACAATGCACAGCAGTCACTGACCTCAGTCACCTGCTCTCACTAGCCACAGCACTGGATGACACCAGGGCTCATCCAAGTCAGAGGACGACTCAGGCACTCAGAGGACTTGGACCTGGATGTCATTCCTCCCATAGTGGTAGATGCTAAGCAACCAAGCTCCTGATCCAGAGCTTCAACACAAAGCTCCACCATCCGGGAAAACGCTGTCTCAGGCGCCGCTCCAGAATCTCCCAGAAGATTTCAATTGGGTTGAAATCTTGTGACTGAGACACACACACCCTTTAAACACCCTACATGTTATATACTGTGTGTCAGTGTGGGTTTTCAGTGAATTTATGTTCGAAAAATACATGTTCAGAAAATTCTGATCCGACATCTAACATGAACACAACAACTGAATACATAAAGACGACTGCTGTCTGAAAATATATTAGATTCACAACATCGTCATCGTTCACAGCAGTCAGGTGGATCTGCAGTTTTGTTTACATTCTTATTCTCTCTGTCTTTCTCTCTCGGTCTCTCTTTCATAAGGCAGTCAGTCGCTACATCACTCAACAGCATGTCGGTCTCTGTTACTTTCTTATTCTCTCTCTTTCTCTTCTCTGTGAGGCATAACTCAGGAGAGTTTCACTCTATTTTCTCCTCACTTTCTCCATTTCTACTCTCTCTCTCTCTCTCTTTAAGGTAGTGAGTCTCTACAGCACTCCAGGTGCTCTGTATTCTATATCCTTCTCCCCCGCCCCCTCTTTCTTTCACGCGGTACAGAGTTTCCGTTTCAAGTTGTAATGTACAGTCAAATGCAGTGAAATGCCTTTCTTGCTATCTCTAACCCCAAC
This sequence comes from Brachymystax lenok tsinlingensis, assembly GCA_030435695.1. Taxonomy (NCBI): domain Eukaryota; kingdom Metazoa; phylum Chordata; class Actinopteri; order Salmoniformes; family Salmonidae; genus Brachymystax; species Brachymystax lenok. The sequence goes on along the minus strand of CM059812.1, from coordinate 29,997,451 downwards.
TATGCAGTAATCAATAACAACGTAATACTACAAATAACAAGGTAGAACAAAAACACACCAAATATAAAAAGAACAACTAAGAAATAAGAAGAACAGGTTAAGACTCACAGAGGGACCATGTGACTCTACCTAAGAGGAGCTCACCTTGTCAGAGTCACAAACAATGAACACACAGTACTCTTCAATCTGCCACTGCTCCTTCTATACCACCACACTAACTGCACCATGGTAACACTGAGGGAGTGTGTGAGACAAAGGCCCTGTTTGAATACTGATAGAAATGCTTTTTAACCTCCCCGTCCGCCTTTCTTTTACGTTTACACTGACCTGATGTGACTTGATAGGTACAAGTGTAGGATCTTAATATGACCAGTTTCTCACAGCAGAAAAATTATCCCGCAGCAACAGGAAATGTGATTTATTATGTGGACATAATTGAAAAAAAATTATGTTTTTATGTTGATATGTTTTTTGTTAGTGAAAATCAAGTCTGACATTTTAAAGTGTAAATTACAAACTTTAGAAGCCTTTTAAAATGTTGAATACACTACAAGTTTCCATTTCCTGCTGTACAGGAAATGTCCTGCAACAAAAGGGTGATCAAATTAAGATTCTACATGTATAGAAGTGAATGTAATATCTGCTCTCACCTATCACATTGTGTTAGATCTGTGATTATACCGGGAGGGAGGGAGGGTGTATTTTGTATGACTTGATCTACTCTAGGTATAGAGGGTTGGAGTGACTAGCAAGAAGTACAGAGATTTTGTTTTGGGCAAAAGTAGAGAGAGTTTTAAGTGTGATGTAGATTTGGTGTGCGCAGAGAGAGTTTGGAGGGTATTTTGTTTGGGCAGAGGTAGAGAGAGTCTGGGGTGTGTGTGAGGCTGTGAAGTGAGTGTTGGTGTGTAGGGGGGTAGGTACTGTAGTGAAGATGAAGAATATTCCCAATGCTAGCTCCCCAGTACGGCCCACGTTCCACACAACAGCTGCCAAACTGTACTGCACCTCACACACACACAAACACACACAGGCACACACATACACACACTCCTTAGGGACCATATGTGTTTCTATCCACCAAAATAAGAAACAACTAATTAACACTCTCTTGATGTTCTCACATCGTACGCCACATGTTAACCATAAAATACGGAACGTGTGTGTGTGTGTGTGTGTAGAATCAAGCATCAACGGGCCTGAAAGGATGAAAAGAGGGAGGGTCTTTGGTGGGTATAAAGGACTCTGATTGGAGGATAATTGGGTAGGACTGTTCCTGATTGGGGGGTCTGTCTGCCGATCAAAGGGTGTGAATGGGGAATAACAAACAGCTGGAAGGGTTTAGAAAGAAAAGAAGGGGACAAAAAAAGGAATAATCAGAGAGTTTGGGCCGGCAGGTAACCTAGTGGTTAAGAGCGTGGGGCAAGTAACTAAAATGTCGCTGGTTCGAATCCCCAAGCCAACTAGGTGAAAAATATGTCTGATGTTCCCTTGAGCAAGGCACTTAATCCTAATTGGTCCTGTAAGTCACTCTGGATAAGAGCGTCTGCTAAATGACTAACATGTAAATGTAGTTTCTCTGGCAATTAGTTAACTGTGTTGTGTCATGATGGATACTGTCCAGGGATATGATAAGCCCATACAATCACATAGAGGAAAAACTGGGCATTATAAAGAAGTAACAACTGTTGTTGTCAACTCACTCCTTCAAAGGTCAATGGAAATACACCTTCTCTATAGAACCCCATTCCAGATCCATGTGAATGTTCACAGACACTTAATCTCTCTCTCTTTGTCTATCGCAAATCAAATCACATTTTATTGGTCACATACACATGGTTTAAGAGATGTTAAAGCAAGTATAGCGAAATGCTTGTGGTTCTAGTTACGACTGTGCTGCAATATCTAACAATTCCCCAACAACTACCTAATACACACAAATGTAAAGGGATTGAATAAGAATATGTATATATAAATATATGGATGAGCGATGGCCGAGCAGCATAGGCAAGATGCAGTAGATGGTATAAAATACAGTATATACATATGAGATGAGTAATGTAAGATATGTAAACATTATTAAAGTGGCTAGTGATCCATTTATTAAAGTGGCCAATGATTTGAGTCTGTATGTAGGCAGCAGCATCTCTGTGTTAGTGTTCGTGTTTAGTGTTTAACAGTCTGATAGATTCTATCTCAAGGCCAGTCTGTTTTTCAGTCTTTCGGTCCCAGCTTTAATGCACCTGTACTGACCTCGCCTTCTGGATGGTAGCGGGGTGAACAGACAGTGGCTTGGGTAGTTGTTGTCCTTGATCTTTTTGGCCTTCCTGTTACATCGGTTGCTGTAGGTGTCCTGGAGGGCAGGTAGTTCGCCCCCGGTGACACGTTGTGTGGTTGATGGCGGTGCAGTTGCCATACCAGGCGGTAATACAGCCCTACAGGATGCACTCAATTGTGCATATGTAAAAGTTTCTGAGGTTTTTAAGTGACAAGCCAAATTTCTTCAGCCTCCTGAGGTTGAAAAGGCGCTGTTGTGCCTTCTTTACCATACTGTCTGTGTGGGTGGACCACGATCATCTCCTTTGTTTTGTTGACGTTGAGTGAGAGGTTGTTTTCCTGACACCACACTCCAAGTGCCCTCACCTCCTCCCTGTAGGCTGTCTCGTCGTTGTTGGTAATCAAGCCCACTACTGATTGAGTTTGAGTAATCAAGCCCACTACTGATGATTGAGTTAGGGGAGTGCATGGCCACGCAGTCATGGGTGAACAGGGAGTACAGGAAGGGGCTGAGCACGCATCCTTGTGGGGCCCCAGTGTTGAGGATCAGCAAAGTGGAGATTTTGTTTCCTACCTTCACCACCGGGGGCAGCCTGTCAGAAAGTCCAGGACCCAATTGCACAGGGCGGGGTTGCGACCCAGAGCCTTAAGCTTAACGATGAGCTTGGAGGGTACTATGGTGTTGAATAGTCAATGAACAGCATTCTTACATAGGTATTCTTCTTCTCCAGATGGGATAAGGCAGTGTGCAGTGTGATGGCGATTGCATCATCTATGGACCTGTTGAGGCGGTATGCAAACTGAAGTTGGTCTAGGGTGGCAGGTAAGGTGGAGGTGTTATGATCCTTGACTAGTCTCTCAAAGTTTCTGCCTATAGGAGCAACATGGCGTCCTGGTCAGATTTGCTGAAGGGAGGGCGGGGGAGGGCCTTGTATGCATCGCGTAAGTTAGAGTAGCAGTGATCTAGTGCATTGCCCGCACGGGTGCTACAGTCAATGTGCTGGTAGAATTTAGGTAGCCTTGTTAAAATCCCCAGCTACAATAAATGCAGCCTCAGGATATATGGTTTCCAGTTTACATAGAGTCCAGTGAAGTTCCTTGAGGGCCGTCGAGGTATCAGCTTGGGGGGGATATACACGGCTGTGACTATAATTGAAGAGAATTCTCTTGGGAGATAATGTCTGTCTGTCTCTCTCTCTCTCTCTCTCTCTCTCTCTCTCTCTCTCTCTCTCTCTCTCTCTCTCTCTCTCTCTCTCTCTCTCTCTCTCTCTCTCTCTCTCTCTCTTTTTTTAGAGGGTCTCTGATTGTGACATGGAGCCAGTTGACGAGATGACCACTCTACGACCACTTATAAGCATTATATGAACACCCTTCTGTGCACCTAGGTGAAGTCTCCCTTAACTTCCAAATTGCCTTAATCATAAGGTGTTACCTCCAATATAATCACACTACCTTTACACAAACTGCCTCCACTCACACCCTGCCCTTCACATTTGTGGTTGTAGCCTGCCTGCATTGATCTATCTCCCATTGATCCAGACATATCCGTGGTTGCAGCCCCATACACTTCCTTTATCAGTGAGGCAGCACTAATAGCAGTTTGTAGTGCTGACTTCACGTTTCACGCCCATTACCTCTTGTATGGGTCATGGTGGAACAGAGCCCCATGCTGTCCTTGACCTCACAGTCAGACAGCTCTAACGGCATAATGGCTATCCTTGACCTCACAGTCAGAGTGCTCAGAGTAATGACTGTTATTCACCTCAGATGAGAGAGGGAGAGAGAGAGAGAGAGAGAGAGAGAGAGAGAGAGAGAGAGAGAGAGAGAGAGAGAGAGAGAGAGAGAGAAATAGAGAGAGAGAGAGAGAGAGAGAGAGAGAGAGAGGGGGATGTCTGGGTTGTCAGAGTCCATTAGAAAGTGGGATGGAAGGGAGGGAAGAGAAAGAGGGAGAGAGGGAGAGAAAGGGAGTGGAGGGAGGGAGAGAGAAAGGGAGTGAAGGGAGAGAGAAAGGAAGTGGAGGGAGAGAAATGGAAGAGAGGGAGAGAGAAAGGGAGGGGAGGGGAGAGAGAATAGGAGTGAAGGGAGAGAGAGAGAGAGAGAGAGAGAGAGAGAGAGAGAGAGAGAGAGAGAGAGAGAGAGAGAGAGAGAGAGAAAGGGAGGGGAGGGAGAGAGAGAGAGAAAGGGATGAGAGGGAGAGAGAAAGGGAGGGGAGTGGAGAGAAGGGGAAGGAGAGAGAGAGAAAGTGAGTGGAGGGAGAGAGAAAGGGATGAGAGGGAGAGAGAAAGGGAGGGGAGTGGATGGAGAGAGAAAGGGATGAGAGGGAGAGAGAAAGAGAGGGGAGGGAGAGAGAAAGGGAGGGGAGGGAGAGAGAAAGGGAGTGGTGGGAGAGAGAGAGAAATGAGTGGTGGGAGAGCGAAAGGGAGTGGAGGGGAGGGGAGAGTGTAAGGGAGGGGAGGGAGAGAGAAAGGGAGGGGAGGGTAGCTAGAGCTTCTGTCTGGACTGTGTCAAGAGAGTCAAGAGAGAGAGGAGTGAGAAAAGAGGGGAAGAGAGCGCACGAGTACCGCACAAATCCACCAGCCACTCCTCTCCTATTTTGTCCCAGAAGCCTCAGCTTTTCTCCCCAAGGCCTCAAGGAGGAGCCTCACATGGGGGGGCACCCATCAGAACCGGTGATAAACTCCACGGCAACGATAAACTCCATGAAGATAAATCACTGCTCTCTGAGAGCCCAACGATGTGTCTCCCTGAACAAAGGGGCGATGGAGAGAGGGAAGTAAAACAGGTAGGGGGAGGATTGTCGTGAGGGGGAGGTAGGAGGAGGTTGTGTCTCCTGGGAGGTGGTGGTAGGGGGTGTGTGGAGCTGAGGTACCTGCGGGATGGGACAAGGTGGGGGGTAAACAACATTTACATGGAGAGATTTAGAGGAAGGAGGAGAGAGAGGAGGAGGGGGTAAGACATGGGCATTTCTTTTTATTATTGGATTTGCTCAACTCCTGTGTCCTCTCTCCTCCCTCCTCTCTCGCCTCCTTTTGAAAAAGGTCAAAGGTAATCGAGGAGAGGTGCTGAAGAGACGGAACATGGATTAAGATGAGCTTGGATGACCTGGAAAACACTTCTGGGTCACGGAGGAGAGAGGACGGAGGAAAGACTTTTGTCCTAATGAGAAAAGCAGCAGGAGGGAATGAGATAGGGAAGTAGCCTTAGCGTCATGTGTAGGTCAAGGTAGGTGCTGCTACTTGTTCCCTAAGCCAGAACTAATTTGAAACCAAAATACCTGTGAAAATACATCATACTGTATCAAACCATATACTGCTACAACACAGGAACAGGCTCATCTCTTAGACTGGAGAATGCCGCCAACCCTGTAAAGATTTTGGTGAAAAAACAATTCCATCTCTCTCTCTCTCTCTCGCTCTCACACACACTCTCTCTCTCACACACACACACACACACACACACACAAAGTCAGAGAGATGAGACTATATGTGGAGAGGAAGTGGTTTTCCAAATGGCACCCTACCTCCTCTGGGTAGTACACCATAAAGGGAACAGGGTTCCATTTGGAACACAGATGGAGATTTGGCTGGGAATCCAGGAGTCTGACTGTGCCTTTGTGAAGGGATGAGTGTGTGCGAGAGAGACACAGACTGTGTTTAAGACACACACGCTGTTGTTCCTCTCACCTGTGGTTATTAGAGAGGTGTGAAGCCCTGGGGAGTATGTGACGAGGGTGTGAGGGACGTGTGTGTGTGTGTGTGTGGTATGTGTGTAAGTAAGTGAGAGTGTGTGAGAGAGAGAGAGGGGGACATTTCTAAGCTCTCTCCTCGGGTGATGACAGCTGCAGTCTCACAACTCTTTCAATCTCCCTTCCTCTCTACCACTACCAGACTCTCTTCTACTCTGTACAGAGGCCCTGTCCATGGTGCTGATATAGTATGGCCCTGTCCATGGTGCTGATATAATATGGCCCTGTCCATGGTGCTGATATAGTATGGCCCTGTCCATGGTGCTGACATAGTATGGCCCGGGTCATGGTGCTGACATAGTATGGCCCTGTCCATGGTGCTGATATAGTATGGCCCTGTCCATGGTGCTGATATAGTATGGCCCTGTCCATGGTGCTGACATAGTATGGCCCTGGTCATGGTGCTGACATAGTATGGCCCTGTCCATGGTGCTGATATAGTATGGCCCTGTCCATGGTGCTGACATAGTATGGCCCTGGTCATGGTGCTGACATAGTATGGCCCTGGTCATGGTGCTGATATAGTATGGCCCTGGTCAAGGTGCTGATATAGTATGGCCCTGGTCATGGTGCTGACATAGTATGGCCCTGGTCATGGTGCTGACATAGTATGGCCCTGTCCATGGTGCTGATATAGTATGGCCCTGGTCATGGTGCTGACATAGTATGGCCCTGGTCATGGTGCTGACATAGTATGGCCCTGGCCATGGTGCTGACATAGTATGGCCCTGGTCATGGTGCTGACATAGTATGGCCCTGGTCATGGTGCTGACATAGTATGGCCCTGGTCATGGTGCTGATATAGTATGGCCCTGGTCATGGTGCTGACATAGTATGGCCCTCGTCATGGTGCTGATATAGTATGGCCCTCGTCATGGTGCTGACATAGTATGGCCCTGGTCATGGTGCTGACATAGTATGGCCCTGTCCATGGTGCTGACATAGTATGGCCCTGGTCATGGTGCTGACATAGTATGGCCCTGTCCATGGTGCTGACATAGTATGGCCCTGGTCATGGTGCTGACATAGTATGGCCCTCGTCATGGTGCTGATATAGTATGGCCCTCGTCATGGTGCTGACATAGTATGGCCCTGGTCATGGTGCTGACATAGTATGGCCCTGTCCATGGTGCTGACATAGTATGGCCCTGGTCATGGTGCTGATATAGTATGGCCCTGTCCATGGTGCTGACATAGTATGGCCCTGGTCATGGTGCTGACATAGTATGGCCCTGTCCATGGTGCTGACATAGTATGGCCCTGGTCATGGTGCTGACATAGTATGGCCCTGGTCATGGTGCTGATATAGTATAATGTTTATGGCAGAAAGAGAATGCGTAAGAGAAGCAATGTAGGAATTGAAATGTAATACTATAGACAGTTTGTTTTAAGACAGCCTACTGTACTCCAAAACCTAAATCATTATTCTGGGATCATGAGTCCGTTTCTGTTTTCGACTCAGTCAGCACCGATCCAACTCCACGTCATCATATTTAATCATCTCAGAAGATAAAGCACTGAAAAGTGTGTGTGCGTGCGTAATGAAGTGCTGAAAACTATCATTCACTTTCTCTCCAAGTATATTTGGATCATAACAACATCAATATTTCACTTTGTCAAGGTCAGTTTGAGCTTCTTTACCAACCGCCTGTCTTGGTGCACGTCTCCACACACACACACACACACTTCATTCACAACCTATTCCAACTCTGATGTCAGAGCGCATTACCCACAAACCATGTCTACATGACAGAACAGCCTCTGCTCAGCCTGCTTGCTGTCAGTGTGTGAGTGTGTGTGTATGTATGTGTGAGTGTGTGTGTATATACATGTGTTGGTGTGTGTGAGTGTGTGTGTGCATGCATGTGTATACATGTGTTGGTGTGTGTGTGTGTATATATTAATGCATGTGTATAAAATGTGTGTCTACTCCTGTATGTCCAGGGTCTGTCTGACTAGCTCACTGTTAACAGGGGGTAAGAACTAGAGGAGACAGACAAGAGTATAGTAACTACAGGGTCTGTCTGGCTAGCTCACTGTTAACAGGGGGTAAGAACTAGAGGAGACAGACAGAGTATAGTAACTACAGGGTCTGTCTGACTAGCTCACTGTTAACAGGGGGTAAGAACTAGAGGAGACAGACAGAGTATAGTAACTACAGGGTCTGTCTGGCTAGCTCACTGTTAACAGGGGGTAAGAACTAGAGGAGACAGACAGAGTATAGTAACTACAGGGTCTGTCTGGCTAGCTCACTGTTAACAGGGAGACTAAAGGAGCAGCCCAGTCTGGTACATGTATTGTTGCGTAAACCCTGGGTCAGTCATGGCTACAAGGCTGCAGAGAGATGAGGAGAAGTGAATTCAGTTCATGCTCTTATTGTTATTCTAAGATGTTTTTTTTCCTTGAGGAAGCTAGGTGAAGCTCAATGAACGTTTGAACTCCCTGGTGCAAACAGCGAGAACTGGAACTGAAAAATGCAATTCAATGTAATGTGAAAGATACACTTCCATTCTATCCTGAATGGACTAAAGACTACATTCTGAACATGAACCTGTCTCCTTGTAACAAGGAGTTACAATATATGGATAAACTGTTTTGTTGAGTTGTTTGTTAGTTCTACTACAGCTGTTGTTTTTTCTGACCAGCTCAGTCCAGTCCATGTTGATAACAGGTTATGTATTCCCACACCCTCTCTGTCCTTGACAGTATTGTATTCTCTCGTGAAGGATGTTTGACGCTGTCCAGAGGGAGAAAAAAACGTTTGGTTTCAGAGAAGCCGCTTTTCTAAACCTCATGATTGATTTATCCTTCTGTTAGGTATTTGATCTCTCTCTCTCTCTCTCTCTCTCTCTCTCTCTCTCTCTCTCTCTCTCTCTCTCTCTCTCTCTCTCTCTCTCTCTCTCTCTCTCTCTCTCTCTCTCTCTCTCTCTCTCTCTCTCTCTCTCTCTCTCTCTCTATGCACCACCAAGCTCTCCTCTCTCTCCATGCACCACCAAGCTCTCCTCTCTCTCCATGCACCACCAAGCTCTCCTCTCTCTCCATGCACCACCAAGCTCTCCTCTCTCTCCATGCACCACCAAGCTCTCCTCTCTCTCCATGCACCACCAAGCTCTCCTCTCTCTCCATGCACCACCAAGCTCACCTTTCTCTCCATGCACCACCAAGCTCTCCTCTCTCTCCATGCACCACCAAGCTCTCCTCTCTCTCCATGCACCACCAAGCTCTCCTCTCTCTCCATGCACCACCAAGCTCTCCTCTCTCTCCATGCACCACCAAGCTCTCCTCTCTCTCCATGCACCACCAAGCTCTCCTCTCTCTCCATGCACCACCAAGCTCTCCTCTCTCTCCATGCACCACCAAGCTCTCTTTTCTCTTTATGCCACTCTTGAGGGCACTGCCAGTATAATCATAATAGGCTAGAGTGCCCAGTAACAGAGAAATAAAGTGGGGACACGTTAAAGGATCCTTTCTAAGGTGGCTTAACATCTAACAAAAATCCTCTTTTGGAGGAAAAGGACTTTGGGGTTTAACTCTGTTAAAAGCAAGCTACTAATGTTCATGTGGATATTTGCTGGCCTTGCACATACACACACACACAAGCACACACACACACAAGCACATACACAGGCACACACCCAGGCACACACACAGGCACACACACAGGCACACACCCAGGCACACACTTGCACTCTACTGGGATTCTGGTCACATACGGAGGCAAGCTGAAGGCGAGAGTAATTTGTATGAATATGTATGAAGCCAAAAAGAGCTACGGTAGGATGCTAACGATGCTACACAATGCGTGTGTGTGTGTGTGTGCGGGTGCGCGCGCATGTATGTGTGTGCCCACGCACGTGTGTGTGTGTGTTACACTATGTGATGTATGCACAGAACAGAACATGGCATTCCTCTGTGCACACCCACAATGCAGTAGTTCAAATCTGTCAATATTTCACTTTTGAAACTCCGGGACCAGCAAGATGTGTTTAGAACTATACTGAGACGTGTTTTTAGGAATCGAGGGATGAGAGAAAAAAAGAAAGATAAAATGGATCCTCTCAAATTGGAAATGAGAGAAGGAAGGAAAAACGTTGCTGTTCTCCCACTAGTCTTTTATTAAGATAACGCAGCATTGCTTTACTTCCCTCTCTTCCACAGTTGGTCTATTCCTCGGTTTCCACAGTTTGTCTACTCCTCGGTTTCCAGCAGCTGCACAAATCTGCTTTTTGAATGTGCATTGTCTTTCGTTTCCTCCCTCATGGGAAGACAAAGAGAGAAATTATGTGGTTGTACTTTTCTCTACGATAGCTATTGCAACATACACACATGAACACAACATACACACGCCCCCACACACACACACCCCCACACACACACCAGCATCAATACAAACTGTCAGCAAAGCCATAATAACTGAGAGTTCAGATTTGCCTGACGTGATTTGCTATAGGCCAATCCGTTAATATTGTCATTACTCCTTCCACCAATCAATGGCCTTTCATCAAGGATCTCTCTGTACTTTGCTCCGTTCATCTTTCCCTCGATCCTAACTAGTCTCTCAGTTCCTGCCGCTGAAAAACATCCCCACAGCATGATGCTGCCACCACCATGCTTCACCGTAGGGATGGTGCCAGCTTTCCTCCAGATGTGACGCTTGGCATTCAGACTTGGTTTCATCAGACCAGAGACCATCTTGTTTCTCATGGTCTGAGAATCTGTACGTGCCTTTTGGCAAACTCAAAGCGGGCTGTCATGTGCCTTTTACTGAGGAGTGGCTTTTGTACCCTTCCCCAGATCTGTGCCTCGACACAATCCTGTCTCTGAGCTCTACGGACAATTCTGTTTTTGCTCTGACATTCAACTGTGGGACCTTATATAGACCTTTCCAAATCATGTGTGCCTTTACAAATCATGTCCAATCGATTTAATTTAACACAGTTGCACTCCAATCAAGTTGTAGAAACATCAAGGACGATCAATGGAAACAGGATGCATCTGAGCTCAATTTCGAGTCTCATAGAAAAGGTTCTGAATACTTATGTAAATAAAGTTGTAGGATATTAATTTGATCTAGTTTGCTACATCAGGAAAAAACGGAAAATGTGAATTATCATGTGGATTATAATTAATGGACATTTTTGTAGGGGTTGGTGAAAATCTAGTCTGAAATTACAACCTTCAGAATCCTTTTTAAACCTCAAACACTACAAGTTTAAAATGTCCTGCAATGCAGGAAAGTTATCTTGAAACATGGTGATCAAATTAAGATCTGTATCAATGAACCAAGCTCTACGTTCCATATTTAATCTATTTTCTAGCATTGGTTCTTTGTTGCAGCTCATGATTAAACTCCGGGTAGAAATAACAAATTATTGACGAACCGGTGTAAAATACACAATCAGCCAAACTCCCAGAACCATACGGACAGCGCAGGGAGGAGTGTGTGTGAGAGAGAGACAGACTGACTCTGAAATGCAACTAAAGCACCCTACAGGTGATTTCCCTTCTGAGAGGTGGACCATGGATCAGTAGAACACTTTGTTTGTGGCTCCTATTGTGTCTTTAATGTACATGTGAGAATATAGGTGTGTCTGTCTGTGAGTGAGAGAGAGAGACGTTAAGAGGTTGAACTTGAGTCCTCAGATATCCAAAACACCTTACAGCTTGCCAATCAGTACAGGACACATACACTCACAGATACGCACAGAGACACACACACACCACTCTGACTCACCCAGGGTTAAGTCATTGTTGGCCAATGGCTCAATGCAGTCAACCTTACAACAAGCTCCAGGCAGAGGTAGTCACCTTACGACAGATCTAGGATTAGTTTATCCAACAGTAACTACACCCCAACCCATTAGTTCACATCAAAGCAGACTGACCACAGAACAGCTCATAGGGACAACTCCCAGTACAAACAGCAGATGGTGAGGAGCAATCTTCGAGACACAGATCAGCTAACACACACACATACACAGACACACAGATCAGCTAATGCCCCGGCAGCCAATGGCGCATCATGGAACACTTTGGGGTAAAGCACAAACACAGCACACAGGTGCAGAGCTTTGCCACTGCCCAGAACACAGAGGACAACACTAGCCAACTAAAACTGAGAACACAGGTGCAGAGGGATTTAAAAGGCTCCTGACTGACTGGGCACCTAATGACATCTCAGATTGGAGACTTTAAGGGTTGGAGGGATGGAGGGATGGAGGGTTGGAGGGCTGGAGAGTTGGAGAGTTGGAGAGTTGGAGGGCTGGAGAGTTGGAGAGTTGGAGGGCTGGAGGGCTGGAGGGCTGGAGAGTTGGAGGGCTGGAGAGTTGGAGAGTTGGAGGGCTGGAGAGTTGGAGGGCTGGAGAGTTGGAGAGTTGGAGGGCTGGAGAGCTGGAGAGCTGGAGGGCTGGAGAGTTGGAGGGCTGGAGAGTTGGAGAGTTGGGGGCTGGAGAGTTGGGGGGTTGGAGGGAAGGAGAGACTGAGGTTGTTTATTCTCTTTGAACTTCTTATTCTGTGTAACAGTTTTGTGTCCAAATGGATTTGTGTTAGAGAGGAGAGACAGACAACAATAGGGGATGATATTGCAGTGTTGTTAATGTGTTGAACCATGTGTTGAACCATTCTTCCTCTTTGTCTCCAACACACACGTTTTCTAATGCAGTCATGCGGCGTTTATGTGAGGCATGTTTATATGTGGCACTGGCTCAGGCGTTTCTGAGCTATTAAACATTGTTTCAGCACAGATCACCCCGATTTATTTCACTACGATGATCAAAGCAGAACGAGGGAGGCAGGCAGAGAGGGAGGCAGGCAGAGAGCAGAGAGAGAAAAGGTGAGCATTGAGAAAGGGGAGAGAGAGAGAGAGAGAGAGAGAGAGAGAGAGAGAGAGAGAGAGAGAGAGAGAGAGAGAGAGAGAGAGAGAGAAATAAAATAACACAATAAACACAAACAAAACCATGGTTACACATCAATTAAAAACACAACACCAAATCTTCCTCCACAGTAACTACACACAATACCCCAGAAACTCAGAAACAGATCAATGTTGTTAACCATGTTGTAATAGGAAAACTCAACCCTCAGTCTCGCTGCCAACATCCCCTCCAGCATTCCCACCACATCCACAGACCCCTGTCCCCGAATACTGTTATTTCGTGTCTTCCATATCGCTAATTTAGCTGCACCTAACACAAAGTTAAGCAAGAGAACTACACCCCTTCGACTAAACCTGTACTTTAGGCCAATTATATACTGTTTGGAAGAGAAAACCTCTCCCAGAGCTGAGAACCAGCTAGTGATCAGGTCAATCATCCCGACCAACCTGGGACACTGTAAAAACAGATGTGCCAGAGTTTCAGACTCTGCACAGAATGGACATCCTTCCCCAACTGTCAGGTCCAGGTGTACCAGATGCATATTAGTGGCTATAGCTCCATGTATTATCCTCCATTGGAGGTCAGCTGTCCTCTTTTCAATAGGCAGTTTGTATAAAGTCGTCCAACAGCCTTTTGGGGATGCACCTGGACCAAACACACCCGCCCACCTCGTCGATTTTACCCCTTCCAGGGAAGAGGCATGGGACACTTTTTCACAGATTTCGTACATGGCCTTCTTTCCCACCTCCTTGAACTCCCCCAGCCCCGGGGTATTGAAGGGAAGCAGCATCTCCACGTCCTCCTGCCGCAGCACTAACATTCAGCGCAGGGAACACATCATCCAGACCCTCCTTCCACCGATCAGAATTGGAAGTATCAGTCACATACTGCAGATGAAGTACTGGCAAGGAATCACAGACCTCAGCGACGACCTTCCTCAGTAGGCCAGATGATCGGATCCCCGCTCTTTCTCCCAGCTCCTCCAACGATCTGCTCTTACTCCGCATCAGATGACCCAGCTTGGTACACCCCACACCTAACAGGCATGAACGTAGGCTAACTGAACCCAAAGCACGGGACTGGATGGCAGTGTTATAAAAAAGAGCCTCTTCAAAAAGCCACATCCCTGGTGGGGTGCCGGCCTCACGGGACATGACAAAAACTCTCCAAGCCTGCATAACAGACTCATAAAACAGGGTCAGGCTAGACAAATCACCCCCCTCTAGCATTAAGAGGAAAATATGCTTGTCTAAGCCCAAACAGCCCGGTCTCCTCATCACTGTGTAGGCTGTGTCCACCCAGGTAGAACCGTCACAGTACAACAGTCTCTGGGCTGCTTGAAGCCGGAAAGCCATGATCCTGGAAGAAATGTCCACCAGGCCTTGCCCACCCTCATGCAGTGGCAGGTACAGGGCTGCAGCTTTAATCCAGTGTTGTCCAGACCAGAAGAAATGGACAAGGGTTCTCTGAAGCTCTTGTATCAGACCCCCCGGTGGCTGCAGTATCATTAGTCTGTGCCACAGGGTAGAGGCAGCTAGGTTATTGGCTATTGCACCCTTCCCCTATAAGACAGCTGGGGTAGCACCCATTTCCACCTTGACAGTCTGGCACACACTTTCTCCACTACACCCTCCCAGTTCTTTTTCTGAAAGACATAGACCCCCAAAAGTGCTTATAGAAGTCAGATGGTGAACCATCGATGCCAGGGGCTCGGCCTGATGAGAGCTGCATAACTGCTGTGGACAGCTCCTGCAGAGTAATGTCAGAGTCCAAAGCAGCTCTCTGCTCGGGGCCCAATTGAGGAAGTCCAACAACTGTTCAGCACACAGAGAATCACAATCCTTCGCCTTATAGAGGAGAGTAGAAATCCACAGCATGTTGGCGCATTTCACTGTCATCTGTGGTCACCTTCCCATCAGGGAGACGAAGGCAGACCATCTGTTTGTGTTGCAATGTCGACTGCCCTAGGTTTAAAAAAAAAAACGCTAGGACCTCAGTTCATGTCTCTTGTCCTGTAAGTTCATGACTAGTCCGGGGTCATTCTGAGTGAGCAACTTTAATTCAATAGATTTGAACCTACCCTTAGTAGCTCCATATAGAAAAGAGAAAGGAAAAGCAGAAGAGACCACAGAGAAACCAGACAAAGAGAAATAAAACACCCTATGAGGCATGATCCTCATCATCGTTTTAATTTTCTCTGAACCTGACCACGTTTCCCAGTACCTTTCGCTGCCGTGACAGCAGGAACACATTTCCTCAAACGAAAACACTTCTTCTCACTCAACTGGTCTAACCCCACCGTCTCCTGTAACACCACAGCTGACCTCACAAACTTATCAACATCAAAGAAATCTGCCAATTTGAACAGATTTTCCAAAAGTCTGATCCAGGAACCCATTTACCTCCTCTAAATTGTCAATTGAGTCGTCACCAGCTGCTATCATATCAACAGAGATGTCCATATCCTTCTTCTGATCCTCCTCAACTGGGGCCACAGACCCCTGACTCCCCTCAGCCACATCCCTCTCAACACTCCCCACTTGCTCGTATCTCCTCCACTACCTGGGAGACTAGCCCCACATGAACCTCCTCCTGTACCCCATCACTCATACTGGGCATCTCTTCACCAGTCTGAGGAAATGGCTCCCCAGATCCGTCCTTACCTCCTACAACAATATTTTTCTGCTGCATAACAGACGCTATGTTCCCCTCTGGTAGTTGCAACTCAGTACCGTCAACACAGACAACTTGTTCCTCAGCAACAGGTGTTGGTGGCTGCTCTACCACTGTCGGCCAACCTCTCCCTACATCAGTGGGCCCGGGCGTTACGAGGACCACCTGCGCCCCTCCCTCCACCTTCTCCCTTTTCGGGCAAGCATCCCCACATTCCACACCCAACATCCCCACACTCAAAACACCGTTGACTACCCGTACTACCATAAGCCATATACAGTCTGTTGTCATACTTGACTTTAAACGATATCTCCAAAGTCTGCTCCGATGAGTCCAAAAACATAAACACCTGTTGCCGAAACGACATAACCTGTTTCAAAGCCGGGTGTTTGCAACCCAACAGGACAATCTTATTTTAACTTGCAAACTTCCCAAAACACAACAACTCGCGCTCCAATAGCTCATTGGGAATAAACGGCGGTCCATTCTAAATCGTTACCCTTGTTGACGGAGAAAAAAGCGGCGTAACCTGAATAAACATTCCTCTAAGAAGTACGCCATGCTCAACCATACGGTCAACAAGACGCTCTTCTTTAAGAAAAACCACCACCGCTTTATTCATCAACATCAACAACAAACATCAACAACAAAGACACTCCTCCACAGTGACAGTAGCTTTAGTAACACACCTGAAGCCGTGCCGAAGTGACAGGGACGGCGTCCCCATGTGGGTCGCCATTCCCGCCAAAGCCAAAGACAATATAGAACAAATAAATAAAATAAATAATCACTCAAATCATGCATAGAAAAAGGAAAACCACCAAGAAAAGGAAACAAGAAGTAAAACACAGGCAACACTCGCACTAGCTCATACAATTCCCAGCATGCATCAAACACTCCCAGCATGTAGAGCGAGGAGAACAGAGAGAGAGGGAGAGAGAGGAGAACAGAGAGAGAGAGAGAGAGAGAGGAGAACAGAGAGAGAGAGAGAGAGAGGAGAACAGAGAGAGAGAGAGAGAGGAGAACAGAGAGAGAGAGAAAGAGAGAGAAAGAAAACACAAAGAAAGAAAACACGGAAAGAAAGAGAACACGAAAGAAAGAAAGAAAGAAAGAAAGAAAGAAAGAAAGAAAGAAAGGAGAATCCAGAAAGTGTAGGAGACAGTTAGTTGGTGTTGGTATGATGCAAAGCACTCAGATGTTGTCCCAACAAGCTCTAGTTGGACTAAATAACTCCCTATTAGCTACAGACCACTGCTACCAACACAAGGGATATCTCCATGCTAATTAGTGTGTATGTGTGTGTGGTGTGTGTGTGATGTGTTATGTGTGTGTGTACCTCAAGGGCACGACTCACTTCCCAGTCCTATTAAAGAAATAGGAGCTTAGTTGGACTAAGTCTGGAGTCTGGAGTAAGGGATGCTTATATCTTGTGTATATTCAAAGCTTTAAGTCTGGAATACTCAGAACTCTACTTGTGCATAAAATTCTAAAGCTCCTCGGCTACTTTAAGAAACTGCAGTCCCAGCTGAACCTGATAAATGATGTCAGACAGCGCCTCGGAGCAGACGGCTAGTGTGTGTGTATGTATGTATGTTTGTGTGTGTGCGAGAGAGCGTGTGTGTGTGCGAGCGAGCGAGCATGTGTGTGTGCGTGTCCAAACTGAGCGGCTCAATGTATTTCGATATTCTCTCCAGTGCTAGAGGATTATGGGTAATGACTGAATCCTGCAGTGAGTGTGAGAGAGGGAGATCCGCTGCAATGATGTCATTTCAAAGATAATATGCTAATTCAATCTCTGCTTCCACAATATCATAATCAAAACGATGGCCTGTAGTATAATGTGACTCTTTATATTATATATTTTAATGCATAGTCATCGCTTGTCTAACATCATTATCAAAACAAGTACATGTGGCTTTTGGTACAATTAATATTACTTCCAGAACACAGAACATGATGATGATGAAATGTAATAACAAAAATGTCCCTTACATGAATTGCTAGGAACTAAACCTGGGTTCTCTCTCTCTCTCTCTCTCTCTCTCTCTCTCTCTCTCTCTCTCTCTCTCTCTCTATGTATTAGCACTACACTATCAGACATGGAGAGCAAGGCTGCATTCCAAATGGCACCCTATTCCTTATATAGTGCACTTCATTTGACCAGGGCCAATAGGACTCTACTATTGACCAGGGCCCAAAGGGCTCTACTATTGACCAGGGCCCAAAGGGCTCTACTATTGACCAGGGCCCAAAGGGCTCTACTATTGACCAGGGCCCAAAGGGCTCTAGTATTGACCAGGGACCAAAGGGCTCTAGTATTGACCAGGGCCCAAAGGGCTCTATTATTGACCAGGGCCCAAATGCCCTGATGAATTGAAGCTGCTCTGGGGGCAAAGGGTAATCTCAGCCATGCCTACAATTGTAATGTATCGTTTTGTGAAGGAAGCAGGCTTCTGTCTGTTTTTGTCTTCCTGGTGTTCTTTAGCACACACACACACACTCAAACACACACGCACGCACACACACACACACACACACACTCTTTTAAGAGAGTGGTGGAGGTAGAAATCAGAAGTGGTAGAGTGATATGGAGGAGAGAAGATAGTGAGAAGTGGAAGAACATGAAGGAGAGAGGGGAGATAGAGGTGGAGAGGTACGAGGATAGGGGCATGGCTGTACAGATAGAGAGGTGAGAGGATAGGGGCGTGGCTGTACAGATAGAGAGATGAGAGGATAGGGGCGTGGCTGTACAGATAGAGAGGTGAGAGGATAGGGGCGTGGCTGTTCAGATAGAGAGGTGAGAGGATAGGGGCGTGGCTGTTCAG
This sequence comes from Brachymystax lenok tsinlingensis, assembly GCA_030435695.1. Taxonomy (NCBI): domain Eukaryota; kingdom Metazoa; phylum Chordata; class Actinopteri; order Salmoniformes; family Salmonidae; genus Brachymystax; species Brachymystax lenok. The sequence goes on along the minus strand of CM059812.1, from coordinate 29,979,059 downwards.
ATAGAGAGATGAGAGGATAGGGGAGAGAAGAGCGGGTACAGAAAGAAGGGAGGGGGAGGGAGAGACGGGTAAGATGGACAACTGAGAGGGAAGATGTTGATAGGAGATGAGTGGGGGGGCAGGAGGAGAAATTGAGAGATTCTGGGGAGGACAGACAGACAGACAGAGACAGAGAGACAGAGAGAGAGAAGAGGGGCAGAAGACAGCATGAGGTATGGATAATGATATCTCTAGCTCGTCTCCTCTCTTACTAATGAGAGCATAGTTGTTGTTTATCAAGGATGTTTATGCATCTGCTTCCTCCATCAGTTCTCTGATACACTGTTACATCATCAGCGTAGTTACAGAATCACTACAGTAAATAGCACACCTCAGCTACAGCAGCCGCAGGGAGAGTTCTGACAATATTTACCAATGTGTATGAAACAGTTTCAGCGTCATGGACAGCTCCTCTAGATTTCACCAACATGGACAGGGCCATTTCAGTCCAGAACTGTGGACAGCTCCTCTAGATTTCCCCACCATGGACAGGGCCATTTCAGTCCAGAACTATGGACAGCTCCTCTAGATTTCACCAACATGGACAGGGCCATTTCAGTCCAGAACTATGGACAGCTCCTCTAGCTTACACCACCATGGACAGGGCCATTTCAGTCCAGAACTATGGACAGCTCCTCTAGACTCCGCACAATGGACAGTGCCTAGCGATAGCCTAGTGGTTAGAGCGTTGTAACCAAAAGGTTGTTGGATCGAATCCCCGAGCTGACAATTAAAACATCTGTTGTTCTGCCCCTGAGCAAGGGAGTTAACCCACTGTTCCCTGGACGCCGAAACCATTTAGTTCCAGAACTACGGACAGCTCCTCTAACACTCTTCCCAGTGTGACGCTTCTTCCCCTAGAGTTGTGACGGCAGCAGAGGAACTAGAGTAGCTTGAGCTGAGGAAAGATGGGAGCATTAAATAAATAGGGTCAGAGCTATTGAAGAACAGAGGGAGTTTGGGTGAGAAGAGGAGGAGTTAGTAATGAGTTCAATTAAATCGCTGATTAAAATCATATAACTTAGAAATGTCTCAAGAGCGTAGCACAACTATCTTACCCCATCATAACCCAAAATATACTTTTACACCATTGTTTATAACAGAAACATCAACTATGTATAGCTTCAAAATATGTTCAAAAGCTGTCAACTCCCATCGGAGTAGGCCTATGTATTAGGCTAGGTCACATGTAGGGTTATTGTGCGCACTTCAAACTCTGTTTGTATAGTCCTGCTATTCCCTGTCGCCTCGGTAGCAGTGTGCTGCCTCGCCTACAGTACATAGTGAATATATTAACCATCAACATTCCACTGTTTGGTTTTTCTTTGGTTGCTATTTGGAAACAGAGAGAGAAGGGCTGGGCATTGTGTCGTCGAGGGCGACGATTATCATTTACTTATTTAACCTTTATTTTCACAAGGAGTCCAATCGAGGCCAAGAACCCTTTCACAAAGGAGCCCTGTATATACACAATCTATACAATGAACACTATTATATTCTATATTAAATACACTACCGTTCAAAAGTTTGGGCTCACTTAGAAATGTCCTTGTTTTTGAATGAAAAGCTAGTTTTTTGTTCATTAAAATAACATAAAATTGATCAGAAATACAGTGTAGACATTGTTAATGTTGTAAATGACTATTGTAGCTGGAAACGGCTGATTAAATAGTACCCGCAAAACACCAGTCTCAACGTCAACAGTGAAGAGGCGACTCCGGGATGCTGGCCTTCTAGGCAGAGTTGCAAAGAAAAAGCCATTTCTCAGACTAGCCAATAAAAATAAAAGATTAAGATGGGCAAAAGAACACAGACATTGGACAGAGGAAGTCTGCCTAGAAGGCAGCATCCTGGAGTCGCCTCTTCACTGTTGACGTTGAGACTGGTATTTTGCGGGTACTATTTAATGAAGCTGCCAGTTGAGGACTTGTGAGGCGTCTGTTTCTCAAACTAGACACTAATGTACTTGTCCTCTTGATCAGTTGCGCACCAGGGCCTCCCACTCCTCTTTCTATTCAGTTTGCGCTGTTCTGTGAAGGGAGTAGTACACAGCGTTGTACGAGATCTTCAGTTTCTTGGCAATTTCTCACATGGAATAGCCTTAATCTTTTCAGAACAAGTATAGACTGACGAGTTTCAGAAGAAAGTTAATTGTTTCTGGCCATTTTGAGCCTGTAATCAAACCCACAAGTGCTGATGCTCCAGATACTCAACTAGTCTAAACTAGTCTATAGAAGGCCACGAGACAAAACATTTGCTTTTCTTTCAAAAACAAGGACATTTCTAAGTGACCCCAAACTTTTGAACGGTAGTATATATTCAGAAACAGGGTGGTCGCAGGGATGAAGAGAAAATGTAAAGTAGAGGAAGTAAAACGGAGGCAATAGAGAGAGATGAGAAATGGGAGAACTGATTAAAATAAACAGAATGAAAAACCAAGAGGGAGGAGGGGGTGAAATCAAAATACTGACATCAAGATGGGCCCAGATAGATGGAGTGATGAAGGAGTTGAGGGATGAAGAGATGGAGCGATGAAGGGATGGAGTGATGGAGGGATGGAGTGATGGAGGGATGGATGGATGGAAGAAGGGATAGAGGGATAGAGAGAAACAAACACAGTAGTAGTCGGGAGGAACTGAAAAGAGAACATGTCCATGGAGAAAGCTATTATGTTGGACTAAAGGAACATGGCGAGAGAAAGATTGAAAAGAGAGAGAAGGAGAGAGGGGGAGAGGGAGGGAAGGTGAGATAAAGAGTGGGAGTGCAGCGCATGCAGACGAAATGATAAAATAATTATCAAAATCTTGTCGATCCCACCAAGCACTGTTTATGATATTGGACGGTTGAGGCAAAGCACTCAAATACCACACCTGAATTATACATTAGCAGAGAAAAAATAGTTCAAACGCTGTCAGTCAGTTTCTCCCTGTCTCCCTCCCTCTCTCCCTCTCCCCCTCTCCCCTCTCATCAGCCAGCAAGATAGAGAAGGATACATTAAGAGTGAAAGTGGTGAAGAGAGAACAGAGAAAGGGAGAGAGAGAAAAAGAGGGATGAGCGAAGGAAGGAAAGAAGAAGATGATGATGCATTTTTTGTTTGTTGCTAAACTGTTTTTGACAGGCAGATCTCTCATGAGTGTCTTCGAAATTGCATGGCTTTCCATGTCCTGAGGACGTCGGACATGCCTTAAAAAAAAAGTGAGCGCTATGACCATCAAGCAGGCTTGGGTAATACCATGACTCCCAAACATTACCTTAACCTCAACCTTTACCTCGACTTTAACCCTTACCTTAACCCTTACCTTAACCCTTCAGAATGAGTGCCTAAAGTTAATGTTTTAACCATGTCCAAAACCTTTACCCCACAATCTTTGGTTTTTGATGTGGTAGAAGCAGTCGTTAAAGCTTGGCAAATCTCTCTCACACACACGCATGCACGAATACACACACAACACACAGTGTTGTACAGCTAACCTTGTGGGGACACACAATTCAGTCCCATTCAAAATCTTGTTTTCCCTAACCCTAAACCCAATCCTAACACTAACCCTTATCCTAACCACCAAAACCTAACCTTAACCCTAAACCTAGCTCCTAGCCCTAACCCTAAAAGTAAACCTAGCTCCTAACCCTAATTCTAACCCTAACACTAATTCTAACCTTACCCGTAAACCCCCTAGAAATAGCATTTCACCTTGTGGGGACTAGCATAATGTCCCCAGTTGGTGAAATGTTCGTTAATTTACTATTCTTGTGGGGACACACACAGCCATAATATAGGAGCCTGTCTTCCTCTCTTCTCCAATCTCTCTATTTCCCCATATCTATCTCCTACTCTCTCCTTCCTCCTACCTCCCTCCTCTTTATATCCTTCTCCTTCCTCCCTCCCTCTACCTCTCTCCCTCTCTTTATCCTCCTCCTTCCTTCCTCCTTCCCTCGCTCTCCCTCTTTCTCGATCCTCCTTCTTACCTTCGTCTCCCCCTCCATCTCTCTCCATCTTCCTCTCTCTATCCTTCTCCTTACCTCCGTCTCCCCTTCTCTCTCCCTCTCTTGCTTTTTCCCCTAGGCTTAAAAACGATAAACTAATTAAACCACATGGCATGAGGATGACGCTGATTGCTCCGAGAGAGACAGAGAGAGAGAGAGAGAAGAGAGAGAGTAGAGAGAGAGAGAGAGAGACAGGGAGCAAGAAGAGAGAGGACGATGCCTTCACATTCTGGCATGCTCACCATGAGGATGTGTGTGAAATACTTCCCAAGTCAATCCAGGGAAAATATATATTTTATCCCCAACTCAGAAAGAATGAGGGAGAGAGAGAGAAACAGCAACATGCACTACATGGTAATAAGTATGTGGACACCCCTTTCAAATTAGTGGATTCGGCTATTTCAGCCACACCCGTTGCTGACAGGGGTATAAAATCGAGCACACAGCCATGCAATCTCAATAGACAAACATTGTCAGTAGAATGGCCTTACTGAAGAGCTCAGTGACTTTCAACGTGGCACCGTCATAGGATGCCACCTGTCCAACAAGTAAGTTAGTCACATTTCTGCTAGAGCTGCCCCGGTCAACTGTAAGTGATGTTATTGTGAAGTGGAAAAGTCTAGGAGCAACAATGACTCAGCCGTGAAGTGGTCGGCCACACAAGCTCACAGAACGGGACCGCCGAGTGCTGAAGCGCGTAAAAATCCTCTGCTGCAACATTCACTACCGAGTTCCAAACTGCCTATGGACGCAACGTCAGCACAATAACAGTTTGTCGGGAGCTTCATGAAATGGGTTTCCATGGCCGAGCAGCCGCACACAAGCCTAAGATCACCATGCAAAATGCCAAGCGTCGGCTGGAGTGGTGTAAAGCTCGCTGCCACTGTAGTTGCGTTTGAGATCCATTAGGCTATTGTGTAACTCCATTGTTGACAACTTGGGGGCCACAGTCCTGTGTTGGGGTGTGTTGTTCGTTTAATATGCTAAACCTTGTAGAAGAAGAATTGTTACATTCAATAATGGTGAAAGTCACACTGTGGAGCTACAGACGCTACCAAACTCCATCCTTCTTGCTATCATTTTGTAGAAGCATTGTCTGTAAGCAAAGTCAATCATAACATATCTGGCATTCAACTCATGATGATATTTTGTACGGGTGATCGTTTTAATGAGAATCTTCTTGAAAGCCACATGTATATCTGTTCAGTGCATTTGATCTTGTCCTGTTTTGGGGAATCATTTACATCCAGTTTGATGCATAAGGCTGCATATTCCTGTGTTCATCAACATGTATACAATTACATGCTGTGTTATTACTGAGAATGAAGCCCAGTACTCAGCTAGCATACAACAAGTCATACTCATTGTTCTTTTCTTTCTATATTTACTCTACCTAGGAAGCGGTGGCAATAAATTATCCTTCAAGACTACAGTAGCTGGTTGATCTATCTGCTGAGCTTAAGAAAGAGACTATTTCGCAAGGGCAGTCCAGTCAGTCCGACGGATTAATCTGGGTGTGGCGGATGCCAGGAGAACGCTACCTGCCCCAATGCATAGTGCCAACTGTAAAGTTTGGTGGAGGAGAAATTGTGGTCTGGGGCTGTTTTTCTTGCTTCGGCTAGGTCCCTTAGTTCCAGTGAAGGGAAATCTTAACGCTACAGCATTCAATGACATTCTAGACGATTCTGTGCTTGCAACTTTGTGACAACAGTTTGGAGATGTCCCTTTCCTGTTTCAGCATGACAATGCCCCTGTGCACAAACCAAGGTCCATACAGAAATGGTTTCTCGAGATCAGTGAGGAAGAACCTGACTGGCCTGCACAGAGCCCTGATCTCAACCCCATAAAACACCTTTGGGATGAATTGGAATTCTGACTGAGGCAACATCTAGCGGAAAGCCTTCCCAGAAGAGTGGAGGCTGTTATGATAATGCCCCATGATTTTGGAATGAGACGTTTGACGAGCAGTTGTCCACATACTTTTGGTCATGTAGTGTACATTCATATATATACACATGCCTCTAATGAGAGTTGGTACATGCTAGACACAAACATACTGTATATACATACACACACACACACACACCAGCTCCCTGATTTGAGTGTGTGTGTTACCAGTGCTGTTTTGATGAATGTTGATGAGGGCTTCAGCAGCACTGCTTCATGCCTTCTAAATTAACCCCACGGGTCCCATCTCTACTACCAGTACTCAGAGAGAGGGCACGCCAGTAACACACACACACACACTGAGACACATACCCACAAGCATTTGGACATTAACGCACACACACGAGTTGACTGGTTGCCATGGTGCTATGTGATATCTACACACATGAGGACAAGGAGACACACACATGTAATCTCATGACATGGATGATATGGACACAAACACACATACTATTTGATGTTGAGGATAAATAATGTATGGGTGGAATGAACTACATAGGGGATGTAGAGAAGCCACATATAATATGTTACTATAATGATGCAACTGGGTTTATCAAATCTCCAATTCACCACGTCTGTCATCTCTACTCAGAATACTGAGGCTAAAGAAAGTGAATCGAGAAATATCTCCCTCCAATTTGTCAAATTCAAATTCAAGCTGCTTTATTGGCATGAAAAACATTGTGTCAATATTGCCAAAGCAACAATGTATACAACATACATTGTAATAAAATTATAAACAATAACAAATAATAATATAAAATGGTAGTAAATAATAATACAAAATTAAATACAAAAATAATAACAATAAAATGGTAACAGTCAATAGTAGAAATGTAATAAATTGAAAAAATCTAAATATGGAAAATTAAACAATAACTAACTTATAACTAAATAACGGTAATCTACATCTGTACTACAACTACCATCGTCATCACTACTACTGCCATCACCATCATCATTAAACTGCCATCATTACCATTACCACCCGTACCACTACTATACGGAATGATAAACAACAATAATAATAGTAATAACAATAATAGTAATAACAATAACAGCAATAATAAGTAAGTTACTGCTTACTATGCAGATGTTACTATTCAGTGTCCCTCAGGCTATGGCAGGCAAATATGGCAGTGAATGCACTCAAAGAAAAAACCCGCAGAGCATTGTATGCAATAAAAATGAAATTATTCAAAATCAACATCCCAATTCGAATTTGGACCAAAATATTTGACATCCTGACAATATTTGTAATCCTACCAATAGCTCTTTACGGAAGTGAGGTTTGGGGGCCACTCAATAAACTGGGCTTTAAAATGTGGGACAAACATCCAATTGAAGCCCTACATGCAGAATTCTGTCGGAAAATTCTACAAGTCCAGAGAAATACACCAACTAATGCATGTAGGGCAGAATTGGGCCGCTTTCCAGTAGTAATGAAAATACAGAAAAGATCATAATAATTTTGGCGACATTAAATTCAAGTCCAAATTCAAGTCTGCAACTTAAAGCACTTCAAACCCAAGAGCTGAACCCAGAAACGAGCCCTCTCAGTCAGCTGGTGTTGGACCTAACCAACCAAGCTGACACCAGCACTGCTTCAAAAGAAAGAATTCCAATAAACAAAATTATGAACCAATCAAAGGACTCATATTTACAACATTGGAAAAACGAAACAAAATCCAAAAGCCGACTAAATTGCTATCTGACCCTAAACAGAGAATATGAATTGGCTGATTATCTCTACTCTGTCAGAGATACGAAGCAGAGACAGATCCTTACCAATCTGCAACCCTTTGTGTGTGTGTGTGTGTGTGTGTGTGTGTGTGTGAATTAAAGGGTCTGTCTAGCCCAGTAGTCTGCATATTAGATGCAGTAGTTGGCGCACCTCTCCTATCTCTGATTGTTCTAGGTGTCTTTTGCCAGAGGTTACCTCAGCATATGTAGACTGACAATCTGAATGATACATGGTGTGGACTGCATCATGTGGTGTACTTCTCTGAAGGACAGTGTTCTGCCCAACCCTAGAGTAGTGGTCAGTGCTGTGTTGTGATGGGCCTGGTCTAGTAGAGCTGTGTTGTGATGGGCCTGGTCTAGTAGAGCTGTCCTGAGGCGGGTCTGGTCTGGTAAATCTGTGCTGTGTTGGGCCTGTTCTAGTAGAGCTGTGCTGTAATAAGCCGTGTCTGGCTCTTCTCTCCGAGGGATGGTGGGGGTACTGTTGTTTCAGAAGGTGGGGCGGGGGGCCTCTGCTGCTGGGGTGATGGGTGTGTGGGTCCCTGCCAAGTGTTGCATCCTTTAGGTCCTTGGCAAAGGTTCTGATACTGTCCTGATCAAGATGTACATTATGGTATAAATGTTGACATGTCAGAGTGGGGTGGTGAGCCGTTCTGACGTTGAGCAGTGAGGCACAGTCCACAGTGATCTGATGATTTATCTTTTCAATCAACTTTCCTGGGAAGTCTTTTCTTGGTAGGAGGGTGGACACAACTATATTGGTTGTTGGGAACATAGCCTGTGCCCATTCTGCCACTCTTCTCACTGCCCCAGATACATTTTCACCTTTGGCATGAAGGTGGTTTGTGCCAGTGTGGATGATGATGTTGTCGGGGGTGTCAATCCTGGTCTGACTGAGTAGCTGCATTGCACTGTCAGTTGTAGGACACCAGAACTTATACACCTGGTTTCTAGGGAATCATCTTTCCTGGACTAAGAACTTCCCATTTGAATCAATAAGGATTGCAGTTGTGGGTGACTGTCTGGGTGGAGCAGACTGGGAGGCTGGTAGGTTGACCTGGGCTGGAGCAGACTGGGTGGATGGTTGGCTGACCTGGGCTGGAGCAGACTGGGTGGATGGTTGGCTGACCTGGGCTGGAGCAGACTGAGAGGCTGGTAGGTTGACCTGGGCTGGAGCACACTGTGCTGGAGCAGACTGGAAAGCAGGTAGGCTGGCATGGTTTGGAGCAGACTGGTAGGCTGGTGCAGAGTCATCAGGCTGTGTGGTGGAGGCCATGCTGGTCTCAGGTTCTGCTTGTGTTGTACCAAGCTGGTGGACATGTTCTCTAGATGCAGAGGACATAATGACTAGCTGCTGGTTGAGGGTATCAATGTACCTCTCTCTTTGTTCTAGCTCCTTTCTTGTTGTGCTCAGATGGTCTCTGAGGTCCATCATTTGTCTGACTCAGTTTGTCCATTCTGCTTTCTAATTTAGCAATAGATGCTCTGCTCTCCTCCCTGAACTGTTTCATCTCTTCTTTTAGTTTCTGGACAGCGTCCTCCTCTTGAAGCTTGTTCTCTCTGAGTTCTATGACCTCTGCTTCCACGAGAGAGAGTTGTGGAAACGTTGCATAGCAGGTGTTCTTGGTGTTGTAGGCATGTCCTTGGCTCTGTCTGTTGCAGGTGAGGTAGGTAGAGGGACACTGAGGGCTTCTTGCTGGGTCACTGAGACAGCTGGGGCCTGCTCTTCTCCATCTCCCTCCTTGACTTTTTCATCAGTTTCTGAGATGAGTTCAGCTTCTGCTTTTAGGGTAGTAAACCTATTCTCAAAAGCCTGGAGGCTTGAATCATTGCCTTGTATCAATACAGTTCCATTATTATATACGTTTACTGTTTGATACATGTTGCTCTGGTCAGCTTCTTCAAAAATGCTGATCTGACATCCTTGGCTGATGCCTCTCTTTTTTGAGAAAGGGAAATTGTTGCAAATTACCCTTTTCCATATGTGCCCTCGTTTGGTATTAAATATTAAATGTGCTCGTGTTTTGCAACTGGTAAGATCTGCAAACAGGCATTCATGGTTCTGTCCCATCATCAAACCTTTGAAACTTTTCTTAGCTTTCCCTGTCTGGATGTCTGGTGGGTAAACAATTTCCATAGCAACGCTGGTGCTGTTGGCTACAATGTTGCAATAGAAGCCTACCTTTTCCAAAACAGCGTTGTTTCTTGTATTCTTGTCTCTTGTGTCTTTAGAGGACTGTTTTACTTTGATGTCCTTTATCTTCTGTCTTTATTTTGTCTTTCTATTCTTCTGTTAACTAGCTATTTTTGTTAGCTAGCTAGCTTCTTTTAAGAGAGTCCCTAGAAACTGCTTAGCAACTGGTAAACAATTCCGCTAGCTAAGATAAAGCCCATCTTCTTCAATTGTTGCTTGTTTTGTCTCCTATTCAGTCTTGCAGTTTTCTTTTGCTTTTTTCCAATATACTTCACTCTATAAACCATGTAAATTGTAATATTTGTAGGAGCTCATTATTTCAGCTCCCTCTCTCCCTCCCTCCCTCCCTCCCTCCCTCCCTCCCTCCATGGGAAACATATGTTAACATTGCCATAGCAAGTGAAGTAGATAATATACAAAAGTGAAATAAACAATAAAAATGAACAGTAAACATTACACTCACAGAAGTTCCAAAATAATAAAGACATTACAAATGCATAGACAGTTGGAGTCATTAAAACTTGTTTGTCAACCACTCCACAAATTCCTTGTTAACAAACTATAGTTTTGGCAAGTCGGTTGGGACATCTACTTTGTGCATGACACAAGTAATTTTTCAAACAATTGATTACAGACAGATTATTTCACTTATAATTCACCGTATCACAATTCCAGTGGGTCAGAAGTTAACATACACTAAGTTGACTGTGCCTTTAAACAGCTTGGAAAATTCCTGAAAATTATGTCATGAAGCTTCTGATAACCTAATTGACGTCAATTGGAGGTGTATCTGTGGATGTATTTCAAGGCCTACCTTCAAACTAAGTGCCTCTTTGCTTGACATCATGGGAAAATGAAAAGAAATCAGCCAAGACCTCGGAATAAAAATTGTAGACCTCCACAAGTCTAGTGCATCCTTGGGAGCAATTTCCAAACGTGAAGGTACCTCGTTCATCTGTACAAACAATAGTACTTAAGTATAAACACCATGGGACCACACAGCCGTCATACCGCTCAGGAAGGAGACACGTTCTGTCTCCTAGAGATGAACGTACTTTGGTGCGAAAAGTGCAAATCAATCCCAGAACAACAGCAAAGGACCTTGTGAAGATGCCTATATTGACATAACCTGAAAGGCCGCTCCGCAAGGAAGAAGCCACTGCTCCAAACCCGCCATAAAAAAGCCAGACTACGGTTTGCAACTGCACATGGGGACAAAGATTGTACTTTTTGGAGAAATGTCCTCTGGTCTGATGAAACAAAAATAGAACTGTTCGGCCATAATGACCATTGTTATGTTTGTAGGAAAAAGGAGGACGCTTGCAAGCCGAAGAACACCATCCCAACCGTGAAGCACAGGGGTGGCAGCATCATGTTGTGGGGGTGCATTGCCACAAGAGGGACTGGTGCACTTCACAAAATAGATGGCATCATGAGGCAAGAAAATTATGTGGATATATTGAAGCAACATCTCAAGACATCAGTCAGGAAGTTAAAGCTTGGTCGCAAATGGGTCTTCCAAATGGACAATGACCCCAAGCATACTTCAAAAGTTTTGGCAAAATGGCTTAAGGACAACAAAGTCAAGGTATTGGAGTGGCCATCACAAAGCTCTGACCTCAATCCTATAGAAAATTTGTGGGCAGAACTGAAAAAGCATGTGCGAGCAAGGAGGCCTACAAACCTGACTCAGTTACAACAGCTCTGTCAGGAGGAATGGGACAAAATTCACCCAACTTATTGTGGGAAGCTTGTGAAAGGCTACCCGAAATGTTTGACCCAAGTTAAACAATTTAATGGTACCAAATACTAATTGAGTGTATGTAAACTTCTGACCCACTGGAAATGTGATGAAAGAAATAAAAGCTGAAATAAATCATTCTCTCTACTATTATTCTGACATTTCACATTCTTAAAATAAAGTGGTGAGCCTAACTGACCTAAGATAGGGAATTTTTACTAGGATTAAATGTCAGGAATTGTGAAAAACTGAGTTTAAATGTATTTGGCTAAGGTCTATATAAACTTCCGACTTCAACTATACAGTGTTGTAATGATGTGCAAATGGTTAAAGTACAAAAGGGAAAATAAATAAACATAAATATGGGCTGTATGGTGTTTGTTCTTCACTGGTTGCCCTTTTCTTGTGGCAACAGGTCACACATCTTGCTGCTGTGATGGCACACTGTGGTATTTTACCTAATAGATGTGGGAGTTTATCAAAATCGGGTTTGTTTTTCGAATTCTTTGTGGATCTCTCTCTTGCTCTCACACACACATAATCCATACAGTGTACCAGGATTGAGTTTTTCCATATTCAGCTCTGTGTATATATTGGATAAATCTACAGAATATTGTTACATTTTTCTGTGGATTTTTAGATCACAGAATCGTGGAATACTGTTGGATGTTTGTAACTCAATGTAAACATACGATGTTGGTTTGATATTTGTGCAATATTTCAAACAGAACATTCCATCAGTGCTAGGTCTCCACACAACAATAGGCAACAACATTGTTTTCCATAGAGAGAGAGAGCGAGAGAGAAATATTCAAATTAAAGAGGGAGGTGCACTTGTGGCTCAAGTATCCTTTACCCAAACACACAACTCACTCAACACACACCCTCTACAAAAACACCAATCGTACAGAATACATAATAAGCTACAGAAAGAGTTGGCTATGGCAACCAAGTACTGTACTGCATTAGGATACGCTATAATAACTATGTAGAACGACATTCATGGATATGAATGAATTCATATAGAAGTAGCTTCAAAGACTACATTTCACAGGAGCCTCATAAAATATGTAGCATCTCTAGAAAATAATAGGACGGCTTGGAGATGAATTCCTCATGTAGTATGAATCCCTTGATACCTAAAATATAGTATATAACCCAGGAAATATTAGGAGATATGACAGAATATGCATATGAAAAATGTCCTGTGTAGCATGATAGGAGCTAAGCATATAAAATATGAAACTATTGGACGAATAATTGGAAGAATGAGAGGGGCTTTCTCTCTCTTTCTCGCTCTCTCTTTCTCCCTCCATCTCTCCTCCCACATTTGCTGTGTCTACCTGTGTGACTATATTTAGACACACAAACACATACATACATAAACACACACACACACACACACACACACACACACACACACACACACACACACACACACACACACACACACACACACACACACACACACACACACACACACACACACACACACTGTGCTGGTTTGTTTATTTATTCCTTGTTTTCTGCCCTATTTTCTGACTTTCTGATGTAATTAGCAGAAGAGCTAGGTCAAGTTACGCAACATGTCACCTCAAATGGCACCCTATTTCCTATGTAGTGCACTACTTTAGACCATGGTCCATAAGGCTCTAAGTGCACTACATAGGGAATAGGGTGCCATTTGGAACGCGAACCAGACATCTCTGTGTACTCTACACACTTTCTCCTTATCCTTTCCGCTCCTCTCTTATCCCCCTCTCCGTGCAGCTTACTTTTTATCCCTTTATCCTCCTCCCTGTCTCGCTGTCAGTATCCCTCTTTTCTTTCTCTCTCACGCAGCCATTTCCAGACTCTCTTTCTCTCATTTTCTCTAACTCCCTCTCCCTATCCCTCTCTCCCTTTCCCTCTCCCTCTCTCCCCTCTCTCTCATTCTTCTACCCTCTTCCTTCGTTTCTCTCTATCTCCCTGCCTCTCTCTCACACATTCCTCCTCCTCTTTCTCTCTCTCACATTCCTCCTCTCTCTCTCTCTCTCTCTCTCTCTCTCCTCCTCTCTCTCTCTGCCTCTCCCTCTCTGCCTCTGCCTCTCTCTCTCGCTCTGCCTCTCTCTCTCTCTCTCTCTCGCTCTGCATCTCTCTCTCTCTCTCTCGCTCTGCCTCTCTCTCGCTCTGCCTCTCTCTCTCTCGCTCTGCCTCTCTCACTCTCTCTGCTTCTCTCTCCCTGCCTCTCTCTCTCACATTCCTTCTCTCCCTAACTCTCCCTCTCTCTCCCTAACTCTCCCTCTCTCTCTCTCCCTGCCTTTCTCCCTCTGCCTCCCTCTGCCTCTCTCTCTGCCTCTCTCTCTCTCGCTCTGCCTCTCTCTCTCTCTCGCTCTGCCTCTCTCTCTCTCTCGCTCTGCCTCTCTCGCTCTCTCTGCCTCTGCCTCTCTCTCTGCCTCCGCCTCTGTCTCTCTCTCTCTCTCTCTCTCTCTCTCGCTGCCTCTCTCTCTCTCTCTCTCTCTCTCTGCCTCTCTCTCTCTCTCTCTCTCTCTCTCTGCTCTCTCTCTCTCTCTCTCTCTCTCTCTCTCTCTCTCTCTGCCTCTCTCTCTCTCTCTCTCTCTCTCTGCCTCTCTCGCTCTGCCTCTCTCTCTCTGCCTCTCTCTCTATCGCTCTGCCTCTCTCTCTCTCTCTCTCTCTCTCTCTCTCTCTCTCTCTCTCTCTCTCTCGCTCTGCCTCTCTCTCTCTCTCTCTCACTCTCTCTGCTTCTCTCTCCCTGCCTCTCTCTCTCTCACATTCCTTCTCTCCCTAACTCTCCCTCTCTCTCCCTAACTCTCCCTCTCTCTCTCTCTCTCCCTGCCTTTCTCCCTCTGCCTCTCCCTGCCTTTCTCCCTGCCTTTCTCTCTCTCTCTCTCTCTCTCTCTCTCTCTCGCTCTGCCTCTCTCTCTGCCTCGCTCTGCCTCTCTCTCTCTCTCGCTCTGCCTCTCTCTCTCTCTCTGCCTCTCTCTCTCTCTCTCTCGCTCTGACTCTCTCTCTCTCTCTCTCTCTGCCTCTCTCTCTCTCTCTCTCTCACATTCCTCCTCTCTCTCTCTCTCTCACTCTCTCTCTCTCACATTCCTCCTCTTTCTCTCTCTCTCTCAAATTCAAATTCAAATTCAAGCTGCTTTATTGGCATGAAAAACATTGTGTCAATATTGCCAAAGCAACAATGTATACAATATACATTGTAATAAAATTAGAAACAATAACATATAATAATATAAAATGGTAGTAAATAATAATACAAAATTAAATACAAAAATAATAACAATAAAATGGTAAGTCAGTAGTAAAATGTAATAAATTGAAAAATCTAAATATGGAAAATTAAGCTATAACTAACTTATAACTAAATAATGGTAATCTACATCTGTACTACAACTACCATCATCATCACTACTACTGCCATCACCATCATCATTAAACTGCTATCATTACCATTACCACCCATACCACTACTATACGGAATGATAAACAACAATAATAATAGTAGTAACAATAATATTAATAACAATAACAGCTATAATTAGTAAGTTCCTGTTTACTATGCAGATGTTACTATTCAGTGTCCCTCAGGCTATGGCAGGCAAATACATATTTGGCTGCAAGAGGAGCCATTGCTCCTTCGCCCATGAGTATTTTTAGTTTTTCCTCTGGATTTAATGAGTTAAAATTTGGAATAAATGTAGTCATTTCTGTGAATAATGAATCTCTTGGTGAGGAATATTTATCACAGTAAAGGAGGAAGTGCATCTCTGTTTCTACCTCCCTGTCGTGCAGTGACCACATACACGCTCCTCCTTGGGTAGCCATGTCTTTTTATGTCTGCCGGTTTCTATTGCCAATCGGTGGTCACTCAGCCTGTACTTGGTAAGGATCTGTCTCTGCTTCAGATCTCTGACAGAGTAGAGATAATCAGCCAATTCATATTCTCTGTTTAGGGTCAGATAGCAATTTAGTCGGCTTTGGGATTTTGTTTCTGCTTTTTCCAATGTTGTAAATATGAGTCTTTTGATTGGTTCATGATTTTGTTTATTGAATTCTTTCTTTGAAGCAGTGCTGTGTCAGCTTGGTTGGTTAGGTCCAACACCAGCTGACTGGAGAGGGCCTCGTTTCTGGGCTCAGCTCTTGGGTTTGAAGTGCTTTAAATTGCAGACTAGAATTTGGACTTGAATTTAGATGTTGCCAAAATTTTAATGATCTTTTTCTGTATTTTCATTAATACTGGAAAGCGGCCCACCCTGCCCTACATCCATTAGTTGGTGTATTTCTCTGGACTTGTAGAATTGTCCGACAGAATTCTGCATGTAGGGCTTCAATTGGATGTTTGTCCCACCTTTAAAGTCCAGTTTATTGAGTGGCCCCCAAACCTCACTTCCGTAAAGAGCTATTGGTAGAATTACACTGTCAAATATTTTGGTCCAAATTCGAATTGGGATGTTGATTTTGAATAATTTCATTTTTATTGCATATAATGCTCATGGGCTTTTTCTTTGAGTGCATTCACTGCCATATTAAAGTTTCCCGATGCAGATATGGTCAGACCAAGGTATGTGTAATTTATAGTGTGTTCAATTATGGTGTTGTTCAGGTGAATTTATATTTGTGGTTTTGACATCTGGGCTTTTTTGGAAAATCATGATTTTTGTTTTTTTGAAATTTACTGCCAGGGCCCAATTATGGCAATATTGCTGTAGAATGTTAAGGTTCTGTTGAAGACCTTCTTTGGTTGGTGATAGAAGTACCAAGTCATCAGCATATAGCAGGTATTTTACCTCTGTGTCGAATAGTGTGAGTCCTGGGGCTGGAGAATGGTCCAACATGTCTGCTAATTCATTGATATAAATGTTGAAAAGATTTGGACTCAAACTGCAGCCTTGTCTCACACCTCGACTTTGTGAAAAGAATTCTGTTCTTTGGTTTTTGATTTTTATTGCACACTTGTTTTCTGTGTACATACATTTTATTAAGTCATACACCTTACCACCAAGCCCAGTTTGAAGAATTTTGTAGAATAGCCCTTCGTACAAATAGAATCAAATGCTTTTTAAAGTCAATAAAGCAAGCAAAGATTTTGCCCTCTTTTTTTTGGTGGACGTGTTTATTAATTAGTGTGTGTAAGGTGTATATATGGTCAGTAGTGCGATGGTTAGGGAGAAAGCCAATTTGACATTTACTTATTAAATTTTTTTCTTGAAGAAAGGTTTGAATTCTTGAATTCAAAATGCTGCAGAAAACCTTTCCCAAGTTGCTGTTTACGCAAATTCCCTGTAATTATTGGGGTCTGATTTGTCTCCACTTTTGTGGATAGGGAGATGAGCCCTGGTTCCAGACATCAGGGAAGCAGCCAGAAGTTAAAACCATGTTGAACAATTTAAGCACAGCATTTTGCAACTCAGGTGTGCTGTTTTTCAGCATTTCATTTCTGATGTTATCTAGACCACAAGCCTTCTTTGATTTTATAGATTTGAGCTTTTCATTTAGTTCTTGTTGGCTTATTGGGTAATCTAATGGATTTTGGTTGTTTTTAATGACTGATTCAAGGATGTTCAATTTTTCTTGAATTTCTAATTGATTCTGTTGTAAGTCTTTTTGTGAAATGTTTTTGTATAGATTATCAAAATAAGTTTTCCAAATCCCTTCATCTTGTATGGCTAATTCTTGTGGCTTTGTTGTGCTTAAATTATTCCACATGTCCCAGAACTGATTTTGGTCAATTATGCTTTCAATTTCACAAGTGTCTTGTTGGTATAATTTAATTTCTTATGCTTTCAATGTATGTTTATACTGTTTCAGAGTTTCAAAGTATTCACAGCGTAGATCTGGGTTGTTTTTCTGCTTATGTTTCTCATTTGACATTTGTCTTAGGTGTTTTCTAATTGTTTTACATTCGTTATCAAACCATTCTTCAGAAACATTTTGTTTTTTGTTTCTGATGTTGCATTTCTTTGGTTTTCTCAAATTTGCTTTCGATGCTGCTTTTGAAATATGCAATTGATGTTTTGAGTAGCCAAATTGACACCTTTCTTTATTGTTTTGGTATTGTGCGTTATTGAAGAATTGTATAGAATTCATCATTTCCTTTGAATTCAATGTTTCAATGAATCTCTCTTTACTGTTTGGAGCCCATCTGTACGATTGGTCTATGTTGTAGAGTTTTTGGGCTGTTTTTTTAAATTAATATTGCCGGTTAATTTCTTTGAGAAACACGTTGATCTGACTGTGATCTGACAATGGTGTCTGTGGTCTGACAGTGAATGCGCTAATGGAAGAGGGGTCAATGTCAGTGATGGCATAATCGACTACACTTGTCCCAAGAGCTGAGCAGTAAGTAAGCTGACCTAAAGAGTCCCCTCTGATTCTACCATTCAGCATGTACAGGCCTAAGGCTCGACAGAGATGTACTAACTCCTTCCCATTTTTGTTCAGTATTTGGTCAGGACTGTTTCTATTATTTCTCTGCCTCTCTCTCTCTCTCTCACATTCCTCCTCTCTCTCTCTCTGCCTCTCCCTCTCTGCCTCTCCCTCTCTCTCTCTCTCTCTCGCTCTGCCTCTCTCTCTCTCTCTCACTCTCTCTGCTTCTCTCTCCCTGCCTCTCTCTCTCACATTCCTTCTCTCCCTAACTCTCCCTCTCTCTCCCTAACTCTCCCTCTCTCTCTCTCCCTGCCTTTCTCCCTCTGCCTCTCCCTGCCTTTCTCCCTGCCTTTCTCTCTCTCTCTCTCGCTCTGCCTCTCTCTCTGCCTCGCTCTGCCTCTCTCTCTCTCTCGCTCTGCCTCTCTCTCTCTCTCTCTCGCTCTGCCTCTCTCTCTCAAATTCAAATTCAAATTCAAGCTGCTTTATTGGCATGAAAAACATTGTGTCAATATTGCCAAAGCAACAATGTATACAATATACATTGTAATAAAATTAGAAACAATAACATATAATAATATAAAATGGTAGTAAATAATAATACAAAATTAAATACAAAAATAATAACAATAAAATGGTAAGTCAGTAGTAAAATGTAATAAATTGAAAAATCTAAATATGGAAAATTAAGCTATAACTAACTTATAACTAAATAATGGTAATCTACATCTGTACTACAACTACCATCATCATCACTACTACTGCCATCACCATCATCATTAAACTGCTATCATTACCATTACCACCCATACCACTACTATACGGAATGATAAACAACAATAATAATAGTAGTAACAATAATATTAATAACAATAACAGCTATAATTAGTAAGTTCCTGTTTACTATGCAGATGTTACTATTCAGTGTCCCTCAGGCTATGGCAGGCAAATACATATTTGGCTGCAAGAGGAGCCATTGCTCCTTCGCCCATGAGTATTTTTAGTTTTTCCTCTGGATTTAATGAGTTAAAATTTGGAATAAATGTAGTCATTTCTGTGAATAATGAATCTCTTGGTGAGGAATATTTATCACAGTAAAGGAGGAAGTGCATCTCTGTTTCTACCTCCCTGTCGTGCAGTGACCACATACACGCTCCTCCTTGGGTAGCCATGTCTTTTTATGTCTGCCGGTTTCTATTGCCAATCGGTGGTCACTCAGCCTGTACTTGGTAAGGATCTGTCTCTGCTTCGTATTCTGACAGAGTAGAGATAATCAGCCAATTCATATTCTCTGTTTAGGGTCAGATAGCAATTTAGTCGGCTTTGGGATTTTGTTTCGTTTTTCCAATGTTGTAAATATGAGTCTTTGATTGGTTCATGATTTTGTTTATTGGAATTCTTTCTTTTGAAGCAGTGCCCGTGTCAGCTTGGTTGGTTAGGTCCAACACCAGCTGACTGGAGAGGGCTCGTTTCTGGGCTCAGCTCTTGGGTTTGAAGTGCTTTAAATTGCAGACTAGAATTTGGACTTGAATTTAGATGTTGCCAAAATTTTAATGATCTTTTTCTGTATTTTCATTAATACTGGAAAGCGGCCCAATTCTGCCCTACATCCATTAGTTGGTGTATTTCTCTGGACTTGTAGAATTGTCCTGACAGAATTCTGCATGTAGGGCTTCAATTGGATGTTTGTCCCACCTTTAAAGTCCAGTTTATTGAGTGGCCCCCAAACCTCACTTCCGTAAAGAGCTATTGGTAGAATTACACTGTCAAATATTTTGGTCCAAATTGAATTGGGATGTTGATTTTGAATAATTTCATTTTTATTGCATATAATGCTCTGCGGGCTTTTTCTTTGAGTGCATTCACTGCCATATTAAAGTTTCCCGATGCAGATATGGTCAGACCAAGGTATGTGTAATTTATAGTGTGTTCAATTATGGTGTTGTTCAGGTGAATTTATATTTGTGGTTTTGACATCTGGGCTTTTTTGGAAAATCATGATTTTTGTTTTTTTTTGAAATTTACTGCCAGGGCCCAATTATGGCAATATTGCTGTAGAATGTTAAGGTTCTGTTGAAGACCCTCTTTGGTTGGTGATAGAAGTACCAAGTCATCAGCATATAGCAGGTATTTTACCTCTGTGTCGAATAGTGTGAGTCCTGGGGCTGGAGAATGGTCCAACATGTCTGCTAATTCATTGATATAAATGTTGAAAAGATTTGGACTCAAACTGCAGCCTTGTCTCACACCTCGACTTTGTGAAAAGAATTCTGTTCTTTGGTTTTTGATTTTTATTGCACACTTGTTTTCTGTGTACATACATTTTATTAAGTCATACACCTTACCACCAAGCCCAGTTTGAAGAATTTTGTAGAATAGCCCTTCGTGCCAAATAGAATCAAATGCTTTTTAAAGTCAATAAAGCAAGCAAAGATTTTGCCCTCTTTTTTGGTGGACGTGTTTATTAATTAGTGTGTGTAAGGTGTATATATGGTCAGTAGTGCGATGGTTAGGGAGAAAGCCAATTTGACATTTACTTATTAAATTTTTTTCTTGAAGAAAGGTTTGAATTCTTGAATTCAAAATGCTGCAGAAAACCTTTCCCAAGTTGCTGTTTACGCAAATTCCCCTGTAATTATTGGGGTCTGATTTGTCTCCACTTTTGTGGATAGGGGAGATGAGCCCTGGTTCCAGACATCAGGAAGCAGCCAGAAGTTAAAACCATGTTGAACAATTTAAGCACAGCATTTTGCAACTCAGGTGTGCTGTTTTTCAGCATTTCATTTCTGATGTTATCTAAACCACAAGCCTTCTTTGATTTTATAGATTTGAGCTTTTCATTTAGTTCTTGTTGGCTTATTGGGTAATCTAATGGATTTTGGTTGTTTTTAATGACTGATTCAAGGATGTTCAATTTTTCTTGAATTTCTAATTGATTCTGTTGTAAGTCTTTTGTGAAATGTTTTTGTATAGATTATCAAAATAAGTTTTCCAAATCCCTTCATCTTGTATGGCTAATTCTTGTGGCTTTGTTGTGCTTAAATTATTCCACATGTCCCAGAACTGATTTTGGTCAATTATGCTTTCAATTTCACAAGTGTCTTGTTGGTATAATTTAATTTCTTTATGCTTTCAATGTATGTTTATACTGTTTCAGAGTTTCAAAGTATTCACAGCGTAGATCTGGGTTGTTTTTCTGCTTATGTTTCTCATTTGACATTTGTCTTAGGTGTTTTCTAATTGTTTTACATTCGTTATCAAACCATTCTTCAGAAACATTTTGTTTTTTGTTTCTGATGTTGCATTTCTTTGGTTTTCAAATTTGCTTTCGATGCTGCTTTTTGAAATATGCAATTGATGTTTTGAGTAGCCAAATTGACACCTTCTTTATTGTTTTGGTATTGTGCGTTATTGAAGAATTGTATAGAATTCATCATTTCCTTTGAATTCAATGTTTCAATGAATCTCTCTTTACTGTTTGGAGCCCATCTGTACGATTGGTCTATGTTGTAGAGTTTTGGGCTGTTTTTTAAATTAATATTGCCGGTTAATTTCTTGAGAAACACGTTGATCTGACTGTGATCTGACAATGGTGTCTGTGGTCTGACAGTGAATGCGCTAATGGAAGAGGGGTCAATGTCAGTGATGGCATAATCGACTACACTTGTCCCAAGAGCTGAGCAGTAAGTAAACTGACCTAAAGAGTCCCCTCTGATTCTACCATTCAGCATGTACAGGCCTAAGGCTCGACAGAGATGTACTAACTCCTTCCCATTTTTGTTCAGTATTTGGTCAGGACTGTTTCTATTATTTATAATAGGGCTGCTGTACAAGGAGGGGTGTCCAAATATGTGGTGGTTACCTCCGTATCAGTGTAGTCAGGCTCAGAACCTGTTCTTGCATTGAAATCTCCACAAAGAAGCACCTTACCCTCTGCCTGAAATGTAATGATTTCTGTATGGAGATTGTCAAAAACTGATCATCATAATATGATGAATCTGAAGGAGGAGCGTAAGCTGCACATATGTACACATCATTGTCACAATAGATTGTACCTTTGTTAAGTTTCAAACCAAATGTGATTAGTACCTTTTTCATTTCTTTCAGTGCTAAGTCCTGCTTATGCCAAATGATGATTCCACCTGAGTCTCGGCCCGCTTAACATTTTTATGTTTGATTGATGGTAGTAAACTTTCTCTATAGCCTGAGGGACACTGAGTATCTATGTCTCCACGACACCATGTTTCCAGTAGGATTATGATGTCTTGTCCCTTGATGTTTTTAATCAATTCTGGATTTGTTGGTTTATATCCAAAATGTGAAGAGTATAAACCCTGGATATTCCAAGAACTGATAGTTAATGATCTCATTTATAATAAGTGATATTCACTGGTTTGAGTAAAGTACATAGAAAAAAAACAAAAATAATATATATATATATATATATATATATATATATATATACATATACACACACACACACCATTACATATAATTATTATTATTATACCAGTGCCAATAAAATAAAGGTTTGTTGTAAACAAATTAAATGGAATAAGATTGCCCAAAAGATAAGTACAGTGCAATGCAATCTGCAACCCTGTGTGTGTGTGTGTGTGTGTGTGTGTGTGTGTGTGTGTGTGTGTGTGTGTGTGTGTGTGTGTGTGTGTGTGTGTGTGTGTGTGTGTGTGTGTGTGTGTGAATTAAAGGGTCTTCTGTCTAGCTCCAGTAGTCTGCATATTAGATGCAGTAGTTGGCGACCTCTCCTATCTCTGATTGTTCTAGGTGTCTTTTGCCAGAGGTTACTTCAGCATATGTAGGCTGATGATCTGACTGATACATGGTGTGGACTGCATCATGTGGTGTACTTCTCTGAAGGACAGTGTTCTGCCCGACCCTAGAGTAGTGGTCAGTGCTGTGTTGTGATGGGCCTGGTCTAGTAGAGCTGTGTTGTGTTGGGCCTGGTCTAGTAGAGCTGTGTTGTGTTGGGCCTGGTCTAGTAGAGCTGTGTTGTGTTGGGCCTGGTCTAGTAGAGCTGTGTTGTGTTGGGCCTGGTCTAGTAGAGCTGTGTTGTGATGGGCCTGGCCTAGTAGAGCTGTGTTGTGATGGGCCTGGTCTAGTAGAGCTGTGTTGTGATGGGCCTGGTCTAGTAGAGCTGTGTTGTGATGGGCCTGGTCTAGTAGAGCTGTGTTGTGTTGGGCCTGGTCTAGTAGAGCTGTGTTGTGATGGGCCTGGTCTAGTAGAGCTGTCCTGAGGTGGGCCTGGTCTGCCTCTCTCTCTCTCTCTCTCTCACATTCCTCCTCTTTCTCTCTCTCTCTCTGCCTCTCTCTCTCTCTCTGCCTCTCTCTCTCTCTCTCACATTCCTCCTCTTTCTCTCTCTCTCTCTCTCACATTCCTCCTCTCTCTCTCTCTCTCTCTCCTCTCTCTCTGCCTCTCCCTCTCTCTCTCTGCCTCTCTCTCTCTGCCTCTCTCTCTATCGCCTGCTCTCTCTCTCTCTCTGCTCTCTCTCTGCCTCTCGCCTCTCTCTCTCTGCCTCTCTCTCTCTCTCTCTCTCCTCTGCCTCTCTCTCTCCTCTCTGCTTCTCTCTCCCTGCCTGTCTCTCTCACATTCCTTCTCTCCTGCCTTTCTCCCTCTGCCTCTCCCTGCCTTTCTCCCTCTGCCTCTCCCTGCCTTTCTCCCTCTGCCTCTCTCTCTGCCTCTCTCTCTCTCTCTCTCTTCTGCCTCTCTCTCTCTCGCTCTGCCTCTCTCTCTCTCGCCTGCCTCTCTCTCTCTCTCCTCGCCTCTCTCTCTGCCTCTCTCGCCTGCCTCTCTCGCTCTCTCTGGCCTCCTCTCTCGCTCTGCCTCTCTACCTCTCTGCCTCTCTCTCTACCTCTCTGCCTCTCTCTGCTTCTCTCTCTCTCTCTCTCTCTCTCTCTCTCTGCCTCTCTCTCTGCCTCTCTGCCTCTCTCTCGCCTGCTCTCCTCTCCCTCTCCCTCTCTCTCGCTCTGCCTCTCCCTCTCTCTCGCTCTGCCTCTCTACCTCTCTGCCTCTCTCTCTACCTCTCTGGATCTCTCTGCCTCTCTCTCTCTCTCTCTGCCTCTATCTGCCTCTCTCTCTCTCTGCCTCTCTCTCTCTCTCTCTGCCTCTCTCTCTCTCTCGCTCTCTGCCTCTCTCTCTCTCTCGCTCTCTGCCTCTCTCTCGCTCTGCCTCTCAAATTCAAGCTGCTTTATTGGCATTTCTCTCTCTCTCTCACATTCCTCCTCTCTCTCTCTCTGCCTCTCCCTCTCTCGCTCTGCCTCTCTCTCGCTCTCTCTCTCTCGCTCTGCCTCTCTCTCTCTGCCTCTCTCTCTCTGCCTCTCTCTCTCTGCCTCTCTCTCTCTGCCTCTCTCTCTCTGCTCTGCCTCTCTCTCGCTCTGCCTCTCTACCTCTCTGCCTCTCTCTCTACCTCTCTGCCTCTCTCTCTCTCTGCCTCTCTCTCTCTCTCTCTGCCTCTCTCTCTCGCTCTGCCTCTCTCTCGCTCTTCCTCTCTCTCGCTCTTCCTCTCTCTCTCTCTGCCTCTCTCTCTCTGCCTCTCTCTCTCTCGCTCTGCCTCTCTCTCGCTCTGCCTCTCTACCTCTCTGCCTCTCTCTCTACCTCTCTGCCTCTCTCTCTCTCTCTGCCTCTCTCTCTCTCTCTCTCTGCCTCTCTCTCGCTCTGCCTCTCTCTCGCTCTTCCTCTCTCTCTCTGCCTCTCTCTCTCTGCCTCTCTCTCTCTCGCTCTGCCTCTCCCTCTCTCTCGCTCTGCCTCTCTACCTCTCTGCCTCTCTCTCTACCTCTCTGCCTCTCTCTGCCTCTCTCTCTCTCTGCCTCTCTCTGCCTCTCTCTCTCTCTGCCTCTCTCTGCCTCTCTCTCTCTCTCTCTGCCTCTCTCTCTCTCTCTCTGCCTCTCTCAAATTCAAATTCAAATTCAAGCTGCTTTATTGGCATGAAAAACATTGTGTCAATATTGCCAAAGCAACAATGTATACATTATACATTGTAATAAAATTAGAAACAATAACAAATAATAATATAAAATGGTAGTAAATAATAATACAAAATTAAATACAAAAAGAATAACAATAAAATGGTAATAGTCAGTAGTAGAAATGTAATAAATTGAAAAATCTAAATATGGAAAATTAAACTATAACTAACTTATAACTAAATAACGGTAATCTACATCTGTACTACAACTACCATCATCATCACTACTACTGCCATCACCATCATCATTAAACTGCCATCATTACCATTACCACCCATACCACTACTACCATCATCATCATCACTACTACTGCCATCACCATCATCACTAAACTGCTATCATTACCATTACCACCCATACCACTACTATAACGGAATGATAAACAACAATAATACTAGTAGTAACAATAATAGTAATAACAATAACAGCAATTATAAGTAAGTTACTGCTTACTATGCAGATGTTACTATTCAGTGTCCCTCAGGTTATGGCAGGAAAATACATATTTGGCTGCAAGAGGAGCCATTGCTCCTTCGCCCATGAGTATTTTTAGTTTTTCCTCTGGATTTAATGAGTTAAAATTTGGAATAAATGTAGTCATTTCTGTGAATAATGTATCTCTTGGTGAGGAATATTTCTCACAGTAAAGGAGAAAGTGCATCTCTGTTTCTACCTCCTGTCGTGCAGTGACCACATAAACGCTCCTCTTTGGGTAGCCATGTCTTTTTATGTCTGCCGGTCTCTATTGCCAATCGGTGGTCACTCAGCCTGTACTTGGTAAGGATCTGTCTCTGCTTCATATTTCTGACAGAGTAGAGATAATCAGCCAATTCATATTCTCTGTTTAGGGTCAGATAGCAATTTATTCGGCTTTGGGATTTTGTTTCGTTTTTCCAATGTTGTAAATATGAGTCTTTGATTGGTTCATGATTTTGTTTATTGGAATTCTTTCTTTTGAAGCAGTGCCGGTGTCAGCTTGGTTGGTTAGGTCCAACACCAGCTGACTGAGAGGGCTCGTTTCTGGGCTCAGCTCTTGGGTTTGAAGTGCTTTAAATTGCAGACTAGAATTTGGACTTGAATTTAGATGTTGCCAAAATTTTAATGATCTTTTCTGTATTTTCATTAATACTGAAAGCGGCCCAATTCTGCCTCTACATGCATTAGTTGGTGTATTTCTCTGGACTTGTAGAATTGTCCGACAGAATTCTGCATGTAGGGCTTCAATTGGATGTTTGTCCCACCTTTAAAGTCCAGTTTATTGAGTGGCCCCCAAACCTCACTTCCGTAAAGAGCTATTGGTAGAATTACACTGTCAAATATTTTGGTCCAAATTCGAATTGGGATGTTGATTTTGAATAATTTCATTTTTATTGCATATAATGCTCTATGGGCTTTTTCTTTGAGTGCATTCACTGCCATATTAAAGTTTCCCGATGCAGATATGGTCAGACCAAGGTATGTGTAATTTATAGTGTGTTCAATTATGGTGTTGTTCAGGGTGAATTTATTTTTGTGGTTTTGACATCTGGGCTTTTTTTGGAAAATCATGATTTTTGTTTTTTTGAAATTTACTGCCAGGGCCCAATTATGGCAATATTGCTGTAGAATGTTAAGGTTCTGTTGAAGACCTTCTTTGGTTGGTGATAGAAGTACCAAGTCATCAGCATATAGCAGGTATTTTACCTCTGTGTCGAATAGTGTGAGTCCTGGGGCTGGAGAATGGTCCAACATGTCTGCTAATTCATTGATATAAATGTTGAAAAGATTTGGACTTAAACTGCAGCCTTGTCTCACACCTCGACTTTGTGAAAAGAATTCTGTTCTTTGGTTTTTGATTTTTATTGCACACTTGTTTTCTGTGTACATACATTTTATTAAGTCATACACCTTACCACCAAGCCCAGTTTGAAGAATTTTGTAGAATAGCCCTTCGTGCCAGATAGAATCAAATGCTTTTTTAAAGTCAATAAAGCAAGCAAAGATTTTGCCCTCTTTTTTTTGGTGGACGTGTTTATTAATTCGTGTGTGTAAGGTGTATATATGGTCAGTAGTGCGATGGTTAGGGAGAAAGCCAATTTGACATTTACTTATTAAATTTTTTTCTTGGAGAAAGGTTTGAATTCTTGAATTCAAAATGCTGCAGAAAACCTTTCCCAAGTTGCTGTTTACGCAAATTCCCCTGTAATTATTGGGGTCTGATTTGTCTCCACTTTTGTGGATAGGGAGATGAGCCACTGGTTCCAGACATCAGGAAGCAGCCAGAAGTTAAAACCATGTTGAACAATTTAAGCACAGCATTTTGCAACTCAGGTGTGCTGTTTTTCAGCATTTCATTTCTGATGTTATCTAGACCACAAGCCTTCTTTGATTTTATAGATTTGAGCTTTTCATTTAGTTCTTGTTGGCTTATTGGGTAATCTAATGGATTTTGGTTGTTTTTAATGACTGATTCAAGGATGTTCAATTTTTCTTGAATTTCTAATTGATTCTGTTGTAAGTCTTTTTGTGAAATGTTTTTGTATAGATTATCAAAATAAGTTTTCCAAATCCCTTCATCTTGTATGGCTAATTCTTGTGGCTTTGTTGTGCTTAAATTATTCCACATGTCCCAGAACTGATTTTGGTCAATTGCATTTTCAATTTCACAAGTGTCTTGTTGGTATAATTTAATTTCTTGCGTTTCAATGTATGTTTATACTGTTTCAGAGTTTCAAAGTATTCACAGCGTAGATCTGGGTTGTTTTTTCTGCTTATGTTTCTCATTTGACATTTGTCTTAGGTGTTTTCTAATTGTTTTACATTCGTTATCAAACCATTCTTCAGAAACATTTTGTTTTTTGTTTCTGATGTTGCATTTCTTTGGTTTTCTCAAATTTGCTTTCGATGCTGCTTTTTGAAATATGCAATTGATGTTTTGAGTAGCCAAATTGACACCTTCTTTATTGTTTTGGTATTGTGCGTTATTGAAGAATTGTATAGAATTCATCATTTCCTTTGAATTCAATGTTTCAATGAATCTCTCTTACTGTTTGGAGCCCATCTGTACGATTGGTCT
Source organism: Brachymystax lenok tsinlingensis (assembly GCA_030435695.1). Taxonomy (NCBI): domain Eukaryota; kingdom Metazoa; phylum Chordata; class Actinopteri; order Salmoniformes; family Salmonidae; genus Brachymystax; species Brachymystax lenok. The sequence goes on along the minus strand of CM059812.1, from coordinate 29,951,010 downwards.
ATGTTGTAGAGTTTTTGGGCTGTTTTTAAATTAATATTGCCGGTTAATTTCTTGAGAAACACGTTGATCTGACTGTGATCTGACAATGGTGTCTGTGGTCTGACAGTGAATGCGCTAATGGAAGAGGGGTCAATGTCAGTGATGGCATAATCGACTACACTTGTCCCAAGAGCTGAGCAGTAAGTAAACTGACCTAAAGAGTCCCCTCTGATTCTACCATTAAGCATGTACAGGCCTAAGGCTCGACAGAGATGTACTAACTCCTTCCCATTTTTGTTCAGTATTTGGTCAGGACTGTTTCTATTATTTATAATAGGGCTGCTGTACAAGGAGGGGTGTCCAAATATGTGGTGGTTGCTTCCCGCATCAGTGTAGTCAGGCTCAGAACCTGTTCTTGCATTGAAATCTCCACAAAGAAGCACTTTACCCTCTGCCTGAAATGTAATGATTTCTGTATGGAGATTGTCAAAAAACTGATCATCATAATATGATGAATCTGAAGGAGGAGCGTAAGCTGCACATATGGATACATCATTGTCACAATAGATTGTACCTTTGTTAAGTTTTAACCAAATGTGATTAGTACCTTTTTTCATTTCATTCAGTGCTAAGTCCTGCTTATGCCAAATGGTCTAGTAGAGCTGTGTTGCGATGGACCTGGTCTAGTAGAGCTGTGTTGCGATGGGCCTGGTCTAGTAGAGCTGTGTTGCGATGGGCCTGGTCTAGTAGAGCTGTGTTGCGATGGGCCTGGTCTAGTAGAGCTGTGTTGTGATGGGCCTGGTCTAGTAGAGCTGTGCTGTGTTGGGCCTGGTCTAGTAGAGCTGTGCTGTGATGGGCCTGGTCTAGTAGAGCTGTGCTGTGTTGGGCCTGGTCTAGTAGAGCTGTGCTGTAATAAGTCGTGTCTGGCTCTTCTCTCCGAGGGATGGTGGGGGTACTGTTGTTTCAGAAGGTGGGGCGGGGGGCCTCTGCTGCTGGGGTGATGGGTGTGTGGGTCCCTGCCAAGTGTTGCATCCTTTAGGTCCTTGGCAAAGGTTCTGATACTGTCCTGATCAAGATGTACATTATGGTATAAATGTTGACATGTCAGAGTGGGGTGGTGAGCCATTCTGACGTTGAGCAGTGAGGCACAGTCCACAGTGATCTGATGATTTATCTTTTCAATCAACTTTCCTGGGAAGTCTTTTCTTGGTAGGAGGGTGGACACAACTATACTGGTTGTTGGGAACATAGCCTGTGCCCATTCTGCCACTCTTCTCACTGCCCCAGATACATTTTCACCTTTGGCATGAAGGTGGTTTGTGCCAGTGTGGATGATGATGTTGTTGGGGGTGTCAATCCTGGTCTGACTGAGTAGCTGCATTGCACTGTCAGTTGTAGGACACCAGAACTTATACACCTGGTTTCTAGGGAATCATCTTTCCTGGACTAAGAACTTCCCTTTTGAATCAATAAGGATTGCAGTTGTGGGTGACTGTCTGGGTGGAGCAGACTGGGAAGCTGGTAGGTTCACCTGGGCTGGAGCAGACTGGGTGGATGGTTGGCTGACCTGGGCTGGAGCAGACTGAGAGGCTGGTAGGTTGACCTGGGCTGGAGCACACTGTGCTGGAGCAGACTGGGAAGCAGGTAGGCTGGCATGGGCTAGAGCAGACTGGTAGGCTGGTGCAGAGTCATCAGGCTGTGTGGTGGAGGCCATGCTGGTCTCAGGTTCTGCTTGTGTTGTACCAAGCTGGTGGACATGTTCTCTAGATGCAGAGGACATAATGACTAGCTGCACCTCTCTCTTTGTTCTAGCTCCTTTCTTGTTGTGCTCAGATGGTCTCTGAGGTCCATCATTTGTCTGACTCAGTTTGTCCATTCTGCTTTCTAATTTAGCAATAGATGCTCTGCTCTCCTCCCTGAACTGTTTTATCTCTTCTTTTAGTTTCTGGACAGCGTCCTCCTCTTGAAGCTTGTTCTCTCTGAGTTCTATGACCTCTGCTTCCACGAGAGAGAGGGTGTTGTGGAAACGTTGCATAACAGGTGTTCTTGGTGTTGTAGGCATGTCCTTGGATCTGTCTGCTGCAGGTGAGGTAGGTAGAGGGACACTGAGGGCTTCTTGCTGGGTCACTGAGACAGCTGGGGCCTGCTCTTCTCCATCTCCCTCCTTGACTTTTTCCTCAGTTTCTGAGATGAGTTCAGCTTCTGCTTTTAGGGTAGCAAACCTATTCTCAAAAGCCTGGAGGCTTGAATCATTGCCTTGTATCAATACAGTTCCATTATTAAATATGTTTACTGTTTGATACATGTTGCTCTGGTCAGCTTCTTCAAAAATGCTGATCTGACATCCTTGGCTGATGCCTCTCTTTTTTGAGAAAGGGAAATTGTTGCAAATAACCCTTTTCCATATGTGCCCTCGTTTGGTATTAAATATTAAATGTGCTCGTGTTTTGCAACTGGTAAGATCTGCAAACAGGCATTCATGGTTCTGTCCCATCATCAAACCTTTGAAACTTTTCTTAGCTTTCCCTGTCTGGATGTCTGATGGGTAAACAATTTCCATAGCAACGCTGGTGCTGTTGGCTACAATGTTGCAATAGAAGCCTACCTTTTCCAAAACAGCGTTGTTTCTTGTATTCTTGTCTCTTGTGTCTTTAGAGGACTGTTTTACTTTGATGTCCTTTATCTTCTGTCTTTATTTTGTCTTTCTATTCTTCTGTTAACTAGCTATTTTTTGTTAGCTAGCTAGCTTCTTTTAAGAGAGTCCCTAGAAACTGCTTAGCAACTGGTAAACAATTCCGCTAGCTAAGATAACTGAACAATTTAATGAAAAATAGTTACTTTTCTCAAAGCCTATCTTCTTCAATTGTTGCTTGTTTTGTCTCCTATTCAGTCTTACAGTTTTCTTTTGCTTTTTCTAATGTACTTCACTCTAAAAACCATGTAAATTTCAATATTTGTAGGAGCACATTATTTCAGCTGCTGCTGCTGCTAAATTTGGAATTCCGGAATCTAAAATCCAAACTCTCTCTCTCTCTTTCTCTCTGCCTCTCTCTTTTTCTGTCAGCGCCTCTCTCTTTCTGTCTGCGCCTCTCTCTCTCTCTCTGCCTCTCGCTCTCTCTCTCTCTCTCTCTCTCTCTCTCTCTCGCCTTGCTCTCTCTCTCTCTCTGCCTCTCAGCGCTCTCTCTCTCTCTGCCTCTCTCGCTCTGCCTCTGCTTTCTCTCTGTGCGCTTTCTCTCTCCTCTCTGCGCTCTCAAGGCTTCTCTCAAGGCCTCTCTCGGCTTTCTCATGCCTCTCTCGCTTGCTCTGCCTTCTGCTTGCTCTGCCTCTGCTCTGCCTCTTCGCTCTGCCTCTCTGCTCTGCTCTCTCGCTTGCTCTTCGCTGGCTCTCGCTTGCCTCTCAAGGCTCTCTCGCTTCTGCTCTCTCTGGGCTCGCTCTCGCTCTGCCTCTCTTCAACGCTCGCTTGCCTCTCGCTGCTCTCGCTTGCCTCGCGCTTTGCTCGCCCCTCTCTGCCTCTCTGCCTCTCTGCCTCTCTCTCTCTCTCTGCCTCTCGCTCTCTCTCTGCCTCTCGCTCTCTCTCTGCCTCTCTCTCTGCCACTCTGCCTCTCTCTCTGCCTCTCTCTCTCTACCTCTCGCCCTCTCTTTGCCCCTCGCTCGTTCTCTCTCTCTGGCCCTCGCTCGCTCTCTCTGCCTCTATGCCTCTCTCTCTCTGCCTCTCTCTCTCTGCCTCTCTCTCTCTGCCGCTCTCTCTCTGCCCTCTCGCTCTCTCTCTGTTCTCGCTTTTCAAGCTCGCTTGCCTCTCGCCGCTCTCTCTGCCCTTCTCTTGCTCGCTCTGCTCTGCCTCTCGCTCAGCCCTCTTCTTGCCTCTCGCCGCTCTCTGCCTCTCTCTGCCCTCTCTCTGCCTCTCGCCCTCTCTCTCTGCCTCTCTCGCTCTCTCTCTGCCTCTCTCGCTCTCTCTCTGCCTCTCTCTCTCTGCCTCTCTGCCTCTCTCTCTCTGCCTCTCGCTCTCTCTCTGCCACTCGCTCTCTCTCTGCCACTCGCTCTCTCTCTGCCACTCGCTCTCTCTCTGCCTCTCACCCTCTCTTTGCTCCCTCGCTGTTTCTCTCTCTCTGGCCCTCGCCGCTCTCTCTGTCCGCTCTCTCTCTGCCTCTCTGCCGCTCTCTCTCTGCCTCTCTGCCGCTTCTCTCTGCCTCTCTGTCTCTCTCTGCCTCTCTCTGCTCTCTCTCTCTCTGCCCTCTCGCTTCTCTCTCTGCCCCTCTCGCTTCTCTCTGTCAGCTTCTCTCTCTGCCTCTCTGCCGCTCTGCTTCTCTCGCTCTCGCTCTGCCTCTCGCTTGCCTCTCTTTCAAGGCTGGCTCGCTCTGTCTCTCGCTTGCTTGCCTCTCGCTGCTTGCTGCCTCTCTGCTCTCTGCCTCTCTGCCTCTCGCTCTCTGCCTCTCTGCCGCTCTGCCTCTCTGCCACTCGCTCTCTCTCTGCCTCTCGCTCTCTCTCTGCCTCTCGCTCTCTCTCTGCCTCTCGCTCTCTCTCTGCCTCTCGCTCTCTCTCCGCCTCTCGCTCTCTCTCCGCCTCTCGAACTCTCTCCGCCTCTCGAACTCTCTCTGCCTCTCTGCCTCTCTCTCTGCCTCTCTCTCTGCCACTCGCTCTCTCTCTGCCTCGCTCTCTCTACCTCTCTGCCTCTCTCTCTCTACCTCTCGCCTCTCTCTTTGCTCGCTTTGCTCTCTCTCTGGCTCTAGCTCGCCTCTCTCTGCCTCTATGCCTCTCTCTCTCTGCCTCTCTCTCTGCTTCTCTGCCTCTCGCTCTCTCTCTGCCTCTCGCTCTCTCTCTGCCTCTCGCTTCTCTCTCCGCCTCGCTTCTCTCTCCGCCTCTCGCTCTCTCTCCGCCTCTCGCTCTCTCTCCGCTTTCGCTCTCTCTCTCCGCTCTCGAACTCTCTCTGCCTCTCTGCCTCTCTCTCTCTGCCTCTCTCTGCCACTCGCTCTCTCTCTGCCTCGCTCTCTCTACCTCTCTGCCTCTCTCTCTCTCTCGCCTCTCTTTGTCTCCTCGCTCGTTTCTCTTCTCTCTCTCTGGCTCCTCGCCGCTTCTCTCTGCCTCTATGCCTCTCTCTCTCTGCCTCTCTCTCTCTGCCTCTCTGCCTCTCTCTCTCTGCCTCTCGCTCTCTCTCTGCCTCTCGCTCTCTCTCCGCCTCTCGCTCTCTCTCCGCCTCTCGCTCTCTCTCCGCCTCTCGCTCTCTCTCCGCCTCTCGAACTCTCTCTGCCTCTCTGCCTCTCTCTCTGCCTCTCTCTCTGCCACTCGCTCTCTCTCTGCCTCGCTCCTCTACCTCTCTGCCTCTCTCTCTCTACCTCTCGCCCTCTCTTTGCCCCTCGCTCGTTCTCTCTCTCTGGCCCTCGCTCGCTCTCTCTGCCTCTATGCCTCTCTCTCTCTGCCTCTCTCTCTCTGCCTCTCTCTCTCTGCCTCTCTCTCTCTGCCTCTCTGCCTCTCTCTCTGCCGCTCTCTCTCTGCCTCTCTGCCGCTCTCTCTCTGCCCCTCTCGCTCTCTCTCTGCCCTCTCGCTCTCTCTCTGCCGCCTCGCTTGCCTCTCAAGCTCAAGGCTTTGCTCTGCCCTCAGACGCCTCTCTGCCGCCGCTCTCTGCCTCTCTGCCGCTTCTGCCTCTCTGCCACTCGCTCTCTCTGCCTCTCTGCTCTCTCTCTGCCTCTCGCTCTCTCTCCGCTTTCTCGCTCTCTCCGCTCTCGAACTCTCTCTGCCTCTCTGCCTCTCTCTCTGCTCTCTCTCTGCCACTCGCTTCTCTCTCTGCCTCGCTCTCTCTCTCTCGCCTCTCTCTCTCTCTTGCCCCTCGCTGCTTCTCTCTCTCTGGCCCTCGCCGCTCTCTCTCTGCCTCTTGCTCGCTCTCTCTGCCTCTTGCTCGCTCTCTCTCTGCCGCTCTCTCTCTCTCTGCCACTCGCTCTCTCTCTGCCACTCGCTCTCTCTCTGCCTCTCTCTCTACCTCTCACCCTCTCTACCTCTCACCCTCTCTACCTCTCACCCTCTTTGCCCCTCGCTCGTTCTCTCTCTCTGTGCCCTCGCTCACTCTCTCTGCCTCTCGCTCGCTCTCTCTGCCGCTCTCTCTGCCTCTCTGCCTCGCTCTCTCTCTGCCTCTCTGCCGCTCTCTCTCTGCCTCTCTGCCGCTCTCTCTCTGCCTCTATGCCGCTCTCTCTCTGCCTCTCTGCCGCTCTCTCTCTGCCCCTCTCGCTCTCTCTCTGCCCCTCTCGCTCTCTCTCTGCCGCTCTCTCTCTGCCTCTCTGCCGCTCTCTCTCTGCCTCTCTGCCGCTCTCTCTCTGCCCCTCTCGCTCTCTCTCTGCCACTCTGCCTCTCTCTCTGCCACTCGCTCTCTCTCTCTCTCTCTCTCTGCCTCTCTCTCTCTACCTCTCGCCCTCTCTTTGCCCCTCGCTCGTTCTCTCTCTCTGGCCCTCGCTCGCTCTCTCTGCCTCTTGCTCGCTCTCTCGCTCTCTCTGCCTCTCTCTCTCTGCCGCTCTCTCTCTGCCCCTCTCTCTCTCTCTCTGCCCCTCTCGCTCTCTCTCTGCCCCTCTCGCTCTCTCTCTGCCCCTCTCGCGCTTGCTCTCTCTCTGCCTCTCGCTTGCTCTCTCTGCCTCTCGCTCGCCCTCTCTGCCTCTCGCTCGCCCTCTCTGCCTCTCTGCCGCTCTGCCTCTATCTCTGCCTCTCTCGCTCTCTCTCTGCCTCTCTCTCTCTGCCTCTCTCTCTCTGCCACTCGCTCTCTCTCTGCCACTCGCTCTCTCTCTGCCACTCTCTCTCTCTCTCTGCCTCTCTCTCTCTCTCTACCTCTCACCCTCTCTTTGCCCCTCGCTCGTTCTCTCTCTCTGGCCCTCGCTCGCTCTCTCTGCCTCTCGCTCGCTCTCTCTGCCTCTCTCTCTCTGCCTCTCTGCCGCTCTCTCTCTGCCTCTCTGCCGCTCTCTCTCTGCCTCTCTGCCGCTCTCTCTCTGCCTCTCTGCCGCTCTCTCTCTGCCTCTCTGCCGCTCTCTCTCTCTGCCTCTCTGCCGCTCTCTCTCTGTCCCTCTCGCTCTCTCTCTGCCGCTCTCTCTCTGCCTCTCTGCCGCTCTCTCTCTGCCCCTCTCGCTCTCTCTCTGCCGTTCTCTCTCTGCCTCTCTGCCGCTCTCTCTCTGCCTCTCTGCCGCTCTCTCTCTGCCCCTCTCGCTCTCGCTCTGCCTCTCGCTCTGCCTCTCGCTCTGCCTCTCGCCCACTCTCTGCCTCTCTCTCTACCTCTCTCTCTCTGCCTCTCTCTCTGCCTCTCTCTCTCTCTCCTCTTCTCTCTCCTCTTCTCTCTCCCCTCCATCATGTCCACTTTTCTCGCTTTCTCTTCTTTCCTCATTTCCATCTTTTCTCTGCAGGAGATCAGATGAATATCGTTTATCTCCCTGACTAAAGAAAGGGTGACAAAATCACATGACCCATATTCCTCTTCACCTCTTTCCCTCTCCCCCTCCATCTCCCCCTCTCCCTCCCCTCTACCTCTTTCCTTATCCCTCCCCACTCCCCCTCTCCCCCTACTTATTTCCCACTACCCCCCTCCTCCTCTCCCTATTTTTTCATTTCCATCGTATTAGATTGCATAATAGCTGTCTGTCAGGAAATCCTCTGACTTTCTTTCTCCTCCTTTTGTCCACTCCCTCCCTTCCTAAGTAACCCCCTCTTTATCTCTGTCTTGCTCTCATCCCTCCATCTATCCGTCTCTCTCTCCATCCCTGGACTTTGAAGTGTAAATGTCTCCAGCAGGACTCCAGACTAATGAAGTCACTGGCGAGAGGAGAGGAGGAGGAGGAGGAAGAGGAGGAGGAGGAAAAACAAAGAGTGATATAAGGAGACAGCATAACAGAGATGAATAGAGAGAAAGAAGAAGAGAGGGAGCATGACAGACAGAAAGAGGAAAGTGAAAGAGAGGGATGCTATATGGAGGGCAGAGAAGGGGAACGGAGGATAGACTACCAGCGAATGAGAGGGGGAGGGCAGATAGAAAGAAGATAGAGAGGGGTTAAAGGGCGGACAGAGAGAAGAAAGAAGATAGAGAGGGGGGGAAAGGTGGACAGGGAGAAGAAAGATGGATGCCATACAACTTGCCTGAGAGGACTAAGCATTGTAGAGAAGGAGTGAGGGGTTGGACTACAACACTTATCTATCATCAGTCAACTTCCTGTTTCCTTCACAAATTCAATAACCCAAATCCACCAATCAGAGACTGACAACTTGATGTACTTAAAGTAAGTCGCACATTACATTCCAGTGCATCATTTGTTAATCGGGTACCGGAATGCATGAGAAACAAATCTCCTTTATAATAAAGCATTGCATGCATGTCATCACATTTGCATAGTGACTCTAGTCCTAAATTCTAGTCCTAAAAATGCTTTCCAGTTTCACTGACTCACCCAATGATGTGTAGCTCACTCACCCGCGATCGCTGATGCATTTGTGCCAAAAGCTTATCTCTCTTGTTTTACTTTGTAAAACAATATTTGGAAGTTGATCAAATATTTTGGTAGCCGTTTTCAGCAGGAGCCATTTGTTTTCCAACCTGTGTTTTCCCTCGATTGTATTTGAAATATTGCTGTTTTTTCACTGACAGATTTGCAGAGCATTCCCGACTGTAGGCTATTCCTTGGCTCCAAAAAGAAGCAATGGATCCTCTGAGGCTACATTATAGGCCTTCTCATGGTATAGTAAGCTATTCTGAATGATTTCATTTCTTTCTGAACAGACAGCAGTAATTATATAACTTTGGCAAATTGATTTCAATTCATCAGGGGTGCTGCAGTTCCTTCAGAACCCTTTGCGCGATTGTATGAGTAAATAAATGATGAAATGCAATACTGGAGAGCTGAGAGTTGCAGGCTCTATCAGAGCAGAGTGGGAAGAGATCATATGAAGGGAATCTCATTCTAGCTATGTGAGAGATACTGACGCGCTTCTCACACAGCCACCCGCCACGTGGCTTGGTCTCAAACATAGGTTACAATGTTGTACAAACCATAAACACGGGCCGGCCCAACCCGAATCAACTCTTAGAATATTAGGCCCGGGCTGAAAATCGACTTTTTCACACCATGTTTTTTGTTGTGTGGGCAGGAGAATTAACGAAGAGGCAACTCGAATGAACTTTGATTGCTTTTGTTCGAATTTTTACATTGCAAAAGTGACAATTATTTGTCATGCCATGAGAGGTACCGGATCCGGCCAAATAGGTTCCGGAACAAAACAGTCCAAAACGGATAGGTTCCGGATAAGTCCCAGATCATGTTCCGCCAGGATCCGGCACAAATTAAGCACTGTTACATCCTAACAACAAGGTTATGATTCAGAGAACACACACATACTCACACACCAAACACAATGTCGACCCAAATCTCTTGAAATCTCGAAATCTCTTCAACTCCTACGATGCCTTCGGAAAGGATTCACACATTGACTTTTTAAATTGAGATTGTGTGTAGGCCAGTGACAAACAATACCCCATAATGTCAAAGTGGAATTCTGATTTTAGAACTGTTTACAAATGAATTAAAAATGAAAAGCTGAAATGTCTTCAGTAAATATTTCTTCAATCCCTTTGTTATGGCAAGCCTAAATAAGTTCAGGAGTCAAAATGTGCTTAATTAGGGAGAGGCGGCGCGCTAGCGACACTACCCGGTGAAATGTAAGGCGACAAATTCAAAATCTAAAAGTTGAATTATTAAACATTCATCAATAGTGTGTTGCATAGTCATCAAAAGCTCTGATTCTTGGCAATATCACAGCGTTGTCAGATTTCAAAAAGGCTTTATGGCGAAAGCACAACATTTGATTGTTTGAGGATAGCACCTCCAATATTTATGCATTAGCATAAATTCATATCCAGTGCCGGTCACACAAAACCCATAAGAGCTAAAATAAATCACTTACCTTTCGAAGAACTTCTGCTGAGGGCTTCCCAAGTGTCCAACGAAGACATCCAATGGTTCTTTTGTTAGAAAAAGTAATTTATTATATCCATAAATCTCCGTTTGGTTGGCGCGTTATGTTCAGAAAATCCACCGTCGAGTCACCCGTTTTACAGTGAAGAGAATGCGTTCAAATATACCCATCATCTTTGCACAAACAAATCAAACATCATTTATAATGCATCCTTAGCTATCCTTTTATGAATATTAGCGATAATAATGCACTCGGATGATATCATAAATGATATAAAAGGAAAATAAAGTGGGGCGCGCTCACAATCTCGCGCCCGAGAAAAGTTGTTGATATATGTGGTCCCTTCACTATTTCCTCTTCCTATCAGTTCTGCTTAGTGCTAAAGCCTCCAAACACTGTATAAAGACTGTTGACATCTAGAGGAATCCATAGGTACTGCAGTCTAAGTCCTACATAACATTGAATTCTATAGGCAGCTTGAAGAAAAAGGTCATCTACAAAAAAAACTGCAAATCCGGATGGATTTTCGTCTGGGTTTTTTCGCCTGCTATATCAGTTCTGTTATACTCACAGACATTATCTTAACGGTTTTAGAAACTTCTGAGTGTTTCCTATCCAATAGTACTAATTATGTGCATATCCTAGTTTCTGGGCCTGAGTGGCAGGTATTTTACTTTGGGCACGCCAGACTCTCCAAAACCGACACCTCGGCTGCCGCTCCCTAATAAGTTGCATAGACTCACTCTGTGTGCAATAATAGTGTTGACCTCATCTTTGTACCCCACACATACAATTATCTGTAAGGTCCCTCAGTCAAGCAGTGCATTTCAAACACAGATTCAACCACAATGAACAGGGAGGTTTTTCCAATGGTTTTTCTCACAAAGAAGGGCATCTATTGGTAGATGGGTTAAAAAAAAGGAGACAGCATATCCCATGGTGAAATTATTAATTACACTTTGATGGTGTATCTATACACCCACTCAATACAAAGATACAGGGGTCCTTCCTAACTCAGCTGCCGGAAAGGAAGGAAACCGCTCAGGGATTTCACCATGAGGCCAATTGTGACTTTAAAACAGTTACAGAGTTTAATCGCTGTGATAGGAGAAAACTGAGGATGGATCAACAACATTGTAGTTACTCCACAATACTAACCAAAATTAAAGAGTGAAAAGAAGGAAGCCTGTACGTAATAAAAAATAATCCAAAACATGCATACTGTTTGCAATAAAAGTAAAATTAGTAAAGTAAAATTGCAAAAAATTTAACAAAGAAATTAATTTTATGTCCTGAATACAAAGTGTAATGTTTGGGGCAACTCCAACATAACACATCACTGAGAACCACTATTTTAAAGCACGGTGGTGGTTGAATCATGTTATGGGTATGCTTGTCATCGGCAAGGACTAAGGAGCACAGGCAAAATCCTAGAGGAAAACCTGGTTCAATCACTGGGAGACAAATTCCCCTTTCAGCAGGACAATAACCTAAAACACAAGGCCAACTATACACTGGAGTTTCTTACCAAGACCACGTTGAATGTTCCTGAGCGGACAAATTACTGTTTTGACTTAAATAATCTTAAAAATCTATGGCAAGACTTGAAAATGTCTGTCTAGCAATGTTCACCAACCAACTAGACAGAGTTTGAAGAATTTAAAAAAGAACAATGTGCAAATAGGTCTGGAAAGCTCTTAGAGACTTTAATAACCCAAAAGGTGATGTATTGACTCAGGTGTGAATACTTACATAAAATATTTCTGTTTTTCATTTTCAATAAATGTGCTATAATTTCTAAAAATATGTTTTCACTTTGTCATTATGGGATATTGTGTGTAGATGGGTGAGAAAAGTATATATTTAATCCATTTAGAATTCAGGCTATAACACCACAAAATCACACACATATCTTCATCATTTGATCTAGATCTCAATCCAAGAGTTGTTTTCCTAATGGGAAATCACAAAATGATTCTCTCCCAAGCCATCACAGGTGGGTCTCTTAAATAACGATGAGCAGCACGTTAACTGAATAAATATAAACCCAGAAATCTGACAGATGGCGAGAGAGAGAGAGAGAGAGAGAGAGAGAGAGAGAGAGAGAGAGAGAGAGAGAGAGAGAGAGAGAGAGAGGAGGGAGAGGGAATGAGATGGAGTCCCTCTACCCCTGTACTCCTCGAGATAACAGCTCTTTTGATTATATCTTTTAGAAGCTCTCTCTCTCATTCTCCATCACTCTCTCCACCCCTTGACATATCTGTCCTCTCCTTCTGCCCCGCTTATCATCTGTTTCTCTCTCTCATTCTCCATCACTCTCTCCACCCCTTGACATATCTGTCCTCTCCTTCTGCCCCGCTATCATCTGTTTCTCTCTCTCATTCTCCATCACTCTCTCCACCCCCTTGACATATCTGTCCTCTCCTTCTGCCCCGCTATCATCTGTTTCTCTCTCTCTCATTCTCCATCACTCTCTCCACCCCTTGACATATCTGTCCTCTCCTTCTGCCCCGCTATCATCTGTTTCTCTCTCTCTCATTCTCCATCACTCTCTCCACCCCTTGACATATCTGTCCTCTCCTTCTGCCCCGCTATCATCTGTTTCTCTCTCTCTCATTCTCCATCACTCTCTCCACCCCCTTGACATATCTGGCCTCTCCTTCTACCCCGCTATCATCCGTTTCTCTCTCTCTCAATCCTCCATCACTCATCCTCTTTTTATCTTTGCCCGCCCCATTTCGGGTCTTTTTCTTTTTTCAAAAACAAACTGTCCAATGTTGGTTCTATTATTTGATTATGTTTGATTATGTTGATTATGTTTTTCAATTACAATTTTTTGCTCAATGCGCACATTGCACTGCACTTTCTCTAGAGATAAATCAGATGAAGCACGAAATGTGCGATGTAGTAGGGAGTTGTAGTTTCCAACAGGTCACTATTCGACATAATTACCACGTTTTCTGTGCTAAACTAACTACAATGACAATAATCCATTGCACGCCTACTTGTCCAGTCCATGCGGCACGTGCAGATACGGAGAGAGAGAGAGAGAGAGAGAGAGAGAGAGAGAGAGAGAGAGAGAGAGAGAGAGAGAGAGAGAGAGAGAGGTTCCGGAATTCCAAATTGAGCAGCAGCAGCTGAAATAATGAGCTCCTACAAATATTGAAATTTACATGGTTTTTAGAGTGAAGTACATTGGAAAAAAGCTAAAGAAAACTGCAAGACTGAATAGGAGACAAAACAAGCAACAATTGAAAAAGATAGGCTTTGGAAAAAGATACTATTTTTCATAAAATTGTTCAGTTATCTTAGCTAGCGGAATTGTTTACCAGTTGCTAAGCAGTTGCTAGGGACTCTCCTAAAAGAAGCTAGCTAGCTAAAACAAAACAAAGCTAGTTAACAGAAGAATAGAAAGACAAAATAAAGACAGAAGATAAAGGACATCAAAGTAAAACAGTCCTCTAAAGACACTAGAGACAAGAATACAAGAAACAAGCTGTTTTGGAAAAGGTAGGCTTCTATTGCAACATTGTAGCCAACATCACCAGCGTTGCTATGGAAATTGTTTACCCACCAGATATCCAGACAGAGAAAGCTAAGAAAAGTTTCAAAGGTTTGTTGATGGGACAGAACCATGAATGCCTGTTTGCAGATCTTACTAGTTGCAAAACACGAGCAAATTTAATATTTAATACCAAACGAGGGCACATATGGAAAAGGGTTATTTGTAACCATTTCCTTTCTCAAAAGAGAGGCATCAGCCAAGGATGTCAGATCAGCATCTTTGAAGAAGCTGACCAGAGCAACACGTATCAAACAGTAAACATATATAATAATGGAACTGTATTGATACAAGGCAATGATTCAAGCCTCCAGGCTTTTGAGAAAAGGTTTGCTACCCTAAAAGCAGAGGCTGAACGCATCTCAGAAACTGAGGAAAAAATCAAGGAGGGAGATGGAGAAGAGCAGGCCCCAGTGGTCTCTGTGACCCAGCAAGAAGCCCTCAGTGTCCCTCTACCTTCCTCACCTGCAGCAGACAGAGCCAAGGACATGCCTACAACACCAAGAACACCTGCTATGCAACGTTTCCACAACACCCTCTCTCTCGTCGAAGCAGAGGTCATAGAACTCAGAGAGAACAAGCTTCAAGAGGAGGACACTGTCCAGAAACTAAAAGAAGAGATAAAACAGTTCAGGGAGGAGAGCAGAGCATCTATTGCTAAATTAGAAAGCAGAATGGACAAACTGGAGTCAGACAAATGATGACCTCAGAGACCATCTGAGCACAACAAGAAAGGAGCTAGAACAAAGAGAGAGGTACATTGATACCCTCAACCAGCAGCTAGTCATTATGTCCTCTGCATCTAGAGAACATGTCCACCAGCTTGGTACAACACAAGCAGAACCTGAGACCAGCATGGCCTCCACCACACAGCCTGATGACACTGCACCAGCCTACCAGTCTGCTCCAGCCCAGATCAGCCAACCAGCGTCCCAGTCTGCTCTAGCCCATGTCAGCCTACCTGCTTCCCAGTCTGCTACAGCACAGTGTGCTCCAGCTCAGGTCAATCTACCAGCCTCTCAGTCTGCTCCAGCCCAGGTCATTCAACCAGCCACCCAGTCTGCTCCAGCCCAGGTCAGCCAACCAGCGTCCAAGTCTGCTCTAGCTCCTGTCAGCCTACCTGCTTCCCAGTCTGCTCCAGCACAGTATGCTCCAGCCCAGGTCAACCTACCAGCCTCCCAGTATGCTCCAGCCCAGGTCAGAATACCAGCCTCCCAGTCTGTTCCAGCCAGACAGTCATCCACAACTGCAATCCTTATTGATTCAAATGGGAAGTTCTTAGTCCAGGAAAGATTATTCCCTAGACACCAGGTGTATAAGTTCTGGTGTCCTACAACTGACAGTGCAATGCAGCTACTCAGTCAGACCAGGATTGACACCCCGACAACATCATCATCCACACTGGCACAAACGACCTTCATGCCAAAGGTGAAAATGTATCTAGGGCAGTGAGAAGAGTGGCAGAACGGGCACAGGCTATGTTCCCAACAACCAATATAGTTGTGTCCACCCTCCTACCAAGAAAAGACTTCCCAGGAAAGTTGATTGAAAAGATAAATCATCAGATCACTGTGGACTGTGCCTCACTGCTCAACGTCAGAATGGCTCACCACCCCACTCTGACATGTCAACATTTATACGATAATGTACATCTTGATCAGGACAGTATCAGAACCTTTGCCAAGGACCTAAAGGATGCAACACTTGGCAGGGACCCACACACCCATCACCCCAGCAACAGAGGCCCCCCGCCCCACCTTCTGAAACAACAGTACCCCCACCATCCCCGGAGAGAAGAGCCAGACACGGCTTATTACAGCACAGCTCTACTAGACCAGGCCCATCACAACACAGCTCTACTAGACCAGGCCCATCACAACACAGCTCTACTAGACCAGGCCCAACACAGCACAGATTTACCAGACCAGGCCCACCTCAGGACAGCTCTACTAGACCAGGCCCATCACAACACAGCTCTACTAGACCAGGCCCAACACAACACAGCTCTACTAGACCAGGCCCATCACAACACAGCCTCTACTAGACCAGGCCCATCACAACACAGCTCTACTAGACCAGGCCCATCACAACACAGCTCTACTAGGCCAGGCCCATCACAACACAGCTCTACTAGACCAGGCCCAACACAACACAGCTCTACTAGACCAGGCCCAACACAACACAGCTCTACTAGACCAGGCCCAACACAACACAGCTCTACTAGACCAGGCCCAACACAACACAGCTCTACTAGACCAGGCCCATCACAACACAGCACTGACCACTACTCTAGGGTCGGGCAGAACACTGTCCTTCAGAGAAGTACACCACATGATGCAGTCCACACCATGTATCAGTCAGATCATCAGCCTACATATGCTGAAGTAACCTCTGGCAAAAGACACCTAGAACAATCAGAGATAGGAGAGGTGCGCCAACTACTGCATCTAATATGCAGACTACTGGGCTAGACAGAAGACCCTTTAATTCACACACACACACACACACACACACACACACACACACACACACACACACACACACACACACACACACACACACAGGGTTGCAGATTGCATTGCACTGTACTTATCTTTTGGGCAATCTTATTCCATTTAATTTGTTTACAACAAACCTTTATTTTATTGGCACTGGTATAATAATAATAATTATATGTAATGGTGTGTGTGTGTGTATATGTATGTATATATATATATATATATATATATATATATATATATATATATATATATATTATTATTTTGTTTTTTTCTATGTACTTTACTCAAACCAGTGAATATCACTTATTATAAATGAGATCATTAACTATCAGTTCTTGGAATATCCAGGGTTTATACTCTTCACATTTTGGATATAAACCAACAAATCCAGAATTGATTAAAAACATCAAGGGACAAGACATCATAATCCTACTGGAAACATGGTGTCGTGGAGACATAGATACTCAGTGTCCCTCAGGCTATAGAGAAAGTTTACTACCATCAATCAAACATAAAAATGTTAAACGGGCCGAGACTCAGGTGGAATCATCATTTGGCATAAGCAGGACTTAGCACTGAAAGAAATGAAAAAAGGTACTAATCACATTTGGTTGAAACTTAACAAAGGTACAATCTATTGTGACAATGATGTGTACATATGTGCAGCTTACGCTCCTCCTTCAGATTCATCATATTATGATGATCAGTTTTTTGACAATCTCCATACAGAAATCATTACATTTCAGGCAGAGGGTAAGGTGCTTCTTTGTGGAGATTTCAATGCAAGAACAGGTTCTGAGCCTGACTACACTGATACGGAGGTAACCACCACATATTTGGACACCCTCCTTGTACAGCAGCCCTATTATAAATAATAGAAACAGTCCTGACCAAATACTGAACAAAAATGGGAAGGAGTTAGTACATCTCTGTCGAGCCTTAGGCCTGTACATGCTGAATGGTAGAATCAGAGGGACTCTTTAGGTCAGTTTACTTACTGCTCAGCTCTTGGGACAAGTGTAGTCGATTATGCCATCACTGACATTGACCCTCTTCCATTAGCGCATTCACTGTCAGACCACAGACACCATTGTCAGATCACAGTCAGATCAACGTGTTTCTCAAGAAATTAACCGGCAATATTAATTTAAAAACAGCCCAAAAACTCTACAACATAGACCAATCGTACAGATGGGCTCCAAACAGTAAAGAGAGATTCATTGAAACATTGAATTCAAAGGAAATGATGAATTCTATACAATTCTTCAATAACGCACAATACCAAAACAATAAAGAAGGTGTCAATTTGGCTACTCAAAACATCAATTGCATATTTCAAAAAGCAGCATCGAAAGCAAATTTGAGAAAACCAAAGAAATGCAACATCAGAAACAAAAACAAAATGTTTCTGAAGAATGGTTTGATAACGAATGTAAAACAATTAGAAAACACCTAAGACAAATGTCAAATGAGAAACATAAGCAGAAAAACAACCCAGATCTACGCTGTGAATACTTTGAAACTCTGAAACAGTATAAACATACATTGAAACGCAAGAAATTAAATTATACCAACAAGACACTTGACGAAATTGAAAACGCAATTGACCAAAATCAGTTCTGGGACATGTGGAATAATTTAAGCACAACAAAGCCACAAGAATTAGCCATACAAGATGAAGGGATTTGGAAAACTTATTTTGATAATCTATACAAAAACATTTCACAAAAAGACTTACAACAGAATCAATTAGAAATTCAAGAAAAATTGAACATCCTTGAATCAGTCATTAAAAACAACCAAAATCCATTAGATTACCCAATAAGCCAACAAGAACTAAATGAAAAGCTCAAATCTATAAAATCAAAGAAGGCTTGTGGTCTAGATAACATCAGAAATGAAATGCTGAAAAACAGCACACCTGAGTTGCAAAATGCTGTGCTTAAATTGTTCAACATGGTTTTAACTTCTGGCTGCTTCCTGATGTCTGGAACCAGGGCTCATCTCCCTATCCACAAAAGTGGAGACAAATCAGACCCCAATAATTACAGGGGAATTTGCGTAAACAGCAACTTGGGAAAGGTTTTCTGCAGCATTTTGAATTCAAGAATTCAAACCTTTCTTCAAGAAAAAATTTAATAAGTAAATGTCAAATTGGCTTTCTCCCTAACCATCGCACTACTGACCATATATACACCTTACACACACTAATTAATAAACACGCCCACCAAAAAAAAAAGAGGGCAAAATCTTTGCTTGCTTTATTGACTTTAAAAAGCATTTGATTCTATTTGGCACGAAGGGCTATTCTACAAAATTCTTCAAACTGGGCTTGGTGGTAAGGTGTATGACTTAATAAAATGTATGTACACAGAAAACAAGTGTGCAATAAAAATCAAAAACCAAAGAACAGAATTCTTTTCACAAAGTCGAGGTGTGAGACAAGGCTGCAGTTTGAGTCCAAATCTTTTCAACATTTATATCAATGAATTAGCAGACATGTTGGACCATTCTCCAGCCCCAGGACTCACACTATTCGACACAGAGGTAAAATACCTGCTATATGCTGATGACTTGGTACTTCTATCACCAACCAAAGAAGGTCTTCAACAGAACCTTAACATTCTACAGCAATATTGCCATAATTGGGCCCTGGCAGTAAATTTCAAAAACAAAAATCATGATTTTCCAAAAAAGCCCAGATGTCAAAACCACAAATATAAATTCACCCTGAACAACACCATAATTGAACACACTATAAATTACACATACCTTGGTCTGACCATATCTGCATCGGGAAACTTTAATATGGCAGTGAATGCACTCAAAGAAAAAGCCACGCAGAGCATTATATGCAATAAAAATGAAATTATTCAAAATCAACATCCCAATTCGAATTTGGACCAAAATATTTGACAGTGTAATTCTACCAATAGCTCTTTACGGAAGTGAGGTTTGGGGGCCACTCAATAAACTGGACTTTAAAAGGTGGGACAAACATCCAATTGAAGCCCTACATGCAGAATTCTGTCGGACAATTCTACAAGTCCAGAGAAATACACCAACTAATGGATGTAGGGCAGAATTGGGCCGCTTTCAGTATTAATGAAAATACAGAAAAGATCATTAAAATTTTGGCAACATCTAAATTCAAGTCCAAATTCTAGTCTGCAATTTAAAGCACTTCAAACCCAAGAGCTGAGCCCAGAAACGAGCCCTCTCAGTCAGCTGGTGTTGGACCTAACCAACCAAGCTGACACCGCACTGCTTCAAAAGAAAGAATTCCAATAAACAAAATCATGAACCAATCAAAAGACTCATATTTACAACATTGGAAAAACGAAACAAAATCCCAAAGCCGACTAAATTGCTATCTGACCCTAAACAGAGAATATGAATTGGCTGATTATCTCTACTCTGTCAGAGATACGAAGCAGAGACAGATCCTTACCAAGTACAGGCTGAGTGACCACCGATTGGCAATAGAAACCGGCAGACATAAAAAGACATGGCTACCCAAGGAGGAGCGTGTATGTGGTCACTGCACGACAGGAGGTAGAAACAGAGATGCACTTCCTCCTTTACTGTGATAAATATTCCTCACCAAGAGATTCATTATTCACAGAAATGACTACATTTATTCCAAATTTTAACTCATTAAATCCAGAGGAAAACTAAAAATACTCATGGGCGAAGGAGCAATGAGCTCCTCTTGCAGCCAAATATGTATTTGCCTGCCATAGCCTGAGGGACACTGAATAGTAACATCTGCATAGTAAACAGGAACTTACTAATTATAGCTGTTATTGTTATTAATATTATTGTTACTACTATTATTATTGTTGTTTATCATTCCGTATAGTAGTGGTATGGGTGGTAATGGTAATGATAGCAGTTTAATGATGATGGTGATGGCAGTAGTAGTGATGATGATGGTAGTTGTAGTACAGATGTAGATTACCATTATTTAGTTATAAGTTAGTTATAGCTTAATTTTCCATATTTAGATTTTTTCAATTTATTACATTTTTACTACTGACTTACCATTTTATTGTTATTATTTTTGTATTTAATTTTGTATTATTATTTACTACCATTTTATATTATTATATGTTATTGTTTCTAATTTTATTACAATGTATATTGTATACATTGTTGCTTTGGCAATATTGACACAATGTTTTTCATGCCAATAAAGCAGCTTGAATTTGAATTTGAATTTGAGAGAGAGAGAGAGAGAGAGAGAGAGAGAGAGAGAGAGAGAGAGAGAGGAGACAGAAGAAAGTTTGATGAGAGGGATAGATAGCTGTTGCTCCGTGAGGTATCTCTACTTGAAAATACATGACCTAGGTGATTGATAGTTGGTGTTCAGCAGTCATAAAAGTATGCCTTATTTACTTTGAACAACTACAAAATAGTGATTTTGTCAGACAACATAGGCAGCAGCTCTGTAGAGATGAAATGAAATAATAAATGAATCAAATAAAACAAATGTAATAAACAACAACTGATGTAGATGTGTTGAAATGATGTTGAATAATTATAAACTACATGTATCAATCTGACTCCATTATTATGTGAATAAATGCAACAGGACCTGTGCGTCTCTGGAGGACCTAGCAAGATAGCGAATCATTGCGTCACCGACTCAGTATGACTATAATGAACACGTGTCTATCCTACAAATAGCTAACCCTGGCAACTAATGTTCCAACGTTCATTTATTGAGTCAAGTAGATCAGGGATGTCAAGGTGGTGCACAAGCATGTGCTATGTGTAAACTATCAACAAACCTACTAAATGATAGGCATAATCAAATAATCATGTGTGAAACGAGGAATGCATTTACTCAATTCAACTAATATAATTTATTAGTCATGAAATCATTGCAAACAATTCCAGTGTACATGAAATTCATGTTACATTACAAAATAACCCAGAGTTAAGGATCACATTACCTCCACCTTAACTGACACCCTAGACCCACTTCAATTTGCATAACGCCCCAATAGATCCACAGACGATGCAATCGCCATCGCACTGCCCTATCCCATCTTGACAAGAGGAATACCTATTAAGAATGCTGTTCATTGACTATAGCTCAGCCTTCAACACCATAGTACCATCCAAGCTCATCACTCAGCTTGGGGCCCTAGGTCTGAACCTCGCCCTGTGCAACTGGGTCCTGGATTTCCTGACGGGCCACCGTCCCGGTGGTGAAGGTAGGAAACAACATCTCTACTTCACTGACCCTCAACACTGGTGCACCACAAGGGTGCATGCTCAGCCCTCTCCTGTACTCCCTGTTCACCCATGACTGCGTGGCCACGCATGCCTCCAACTCAATCATCAGGTTTGCAGACGACACAACAGTAGTAGGCCTGATTACCAACAATGACAAGACAGCCTACAGGGAGGAGGTGAGGGTCCTGGCAGAGAGGGGCCAGGAAAATAACCTCTCTCTCTCAACGTCAACAAAACAAACGAGCTGATTGTGGACTTTAGGAGACAGCAGAGGGAGCACACCCCTATTCACATCGACGGGACCGCAGTGGAGAAGGTAAAAAGCGTACACATCACTGACAATCTGAAATGGTCCATCCACACAAACAGTGTGGTGAAGAAGGCGCAACAGCACCTCTTCAACCTCAGGAGGCTGAAGAAATGTGTATTGGCCCCAAAGACCCTCACAAACCTTTACAGATGCACAACTGAGAGCATCCTGTTGGGCTGTATCACCCTCTGGTACGGCAACTGCACCGCCCACAACCGCTGGGCTCTCCAGAGGGTGGTGCGGTCTTCCCGACGCATCACTGGGGGCACACTGCCTGCCCTCCAGGACCCAATGTCACAGGAAGGCCAAAATGATCAACAAGAACATCAACCACCCGAGCCACTGCCTGTTCACCCCGCTATCATCCAGAAGACGAGGTCAGTACAGGTGCATCAAAGCTAGGACCAAGAATAGCCATCACTAGCCGGCTACTACCCGGTTACTCAACCCTGCACCTTAGAGGCGGCTGCCCTATGTACATAGAATCACAGGTCACTTAATAATGTTTACAAGCATTTTGCTACACCCGCAATAACGGGTAAATACGTGTATGTGACCAATCTGCTAAATACGTGTATGTGACCAATAAAAATGTGACTTGATTTATCACCAATAGGCTAAAACAACGTGGTTACACGTGTCTTCAGATCAGAATCATTTCTAAGAGAAAAAGCTATGTGTCTGATACAGTATGAGAGAATTCACTGCCCTTTTAACCAAATTCAAGCTGGAACGCACACCCCCAACCTGAATTAACATTTCTTAACACTTTGCTAGTAAAAACAAGACAGGAACAACACACCCAGACTAGTCAACCCAACATATAATTTCAATCCAGTCAATCCAAAATACATCAACCAGAAAACAATAAGGCATATCAAAATATGCAGCTCTTCATCAGCTCTTGAAACAAACCAAACACGACAATTTAGTTCACACACTAACACAGTTTTCATCAGTCGTCAGACCTCTCCTGGCGTCAGTGACCCCAGGGTTCTGTGGGAACATCTCTTCCTAGAGACTGACCCAGATCAGGTGTGTTTGACCCTGTGGTAGCCCACAGATGGTCTGCCATCCATGGTCTGCCACATTCTCATTTCCACTACACTGATACATTTCATCAAACGTAAAGTAATGTGGATAAATGATGGTTTATAAGTGAGCAGTCATGGGCAGTAACTACCATCATGGGACTTGTATTCATTGTTTTATTCTGTGTTGTTACAGCATTCAACCCACATAATGAGTAGTTCATTTAATGTAAAAAACTATAATAATCGAAACCGAAAAATTATCAAACCAACCTCAAAAAGCAATAATCGCACTGTACTTCCTAATGGCCCCCTCTTTCATTTGTCTATCCTCCCTGTCCTCATCCCTCTCTTCTCTCGCTCTCTCTTCCATCTGTGATGAAATGATTAAGCCACTGTTTCATGTTTATCAAGTCCACCCCTCCATTCTTCTACTCCCTTCCATCCATCTTCCTCTCTCTCTCTCTCTCTCTCTCTCTCTCTCTCTCTCTCTCTCTCTCTCTTCCTCCATCTCCCTGAAACCACCTCTCCATCTCCCTGTGGATGGAGAGATAAATCATTTATCCTCAAGCAACTCTTTCCTCTCTTTCATCCTCCTGCAATTAAACATATCAGTGTGTATGAACCTCTCGTCATGACAAATGGTGTGTGTGTGTGTGTGTGTTGCCCATCCATCTCTCTCCCCATTGGTAAACCCATTCAGATGAGTCAAAGGTGACAAATGGACACATATACGGAACAATAGAAACCAATACATTAAAGCTCAATGAGGATTGTATACAATGTTACTTAACGACATGCACACATACACACACATTTCACGCTCTTGCGCACAGTGTAGTACAACACCTGTCACCATATGTCTGACTTAATCTAATGGGGTTGAGTGTACTGACAATACTGTATGGTGCCAGTAGCTTTGGCCCTGTAGTATTCAAATGAATCACCCAAACAGAACAACTGGAAGTGTGTTTAGTATTTTTTGTATTTTATTGGCACCGTACAGTATTGGCAACGGCTACTCTTCCTGGGGTCCAAACAGGAAACGACACAACAAATAAAATACATGATATAGCCAAGGCTCGTACAAGGCCACCCACCTACATCATACAATGCATAACACAGTGTCAATTCAAATACAAAGTATTTCAAAATGTCTGTCTCTTCACAGTCCCCGTTGGGCCGTAAGGTGTTCTTTTATCTGGTTTTGAATCTGGTTTTATTGCTAGCTTGAGTTACCCGGGGTGGCAGAGTTCCATGTAGTCATGGTTTGATTTAATACTGTGTGTTTCCCAGCCTCTGTTCTGGACCTTGGGACTGTGAAGAGACCTCTGGTTTCATTTGTTTTGTGATACCGATGAGTGTCCGAACTGTGTGCCAACTGAACAGACAGTTCGGTCCCTTCAACACATCAACATCTCACACAAAGACCAAAAGTGATGCAGTCAATCTCTCCTCAACTTTGAGCCAGGAGAGATTGACCTGCATGTTACTGACATTCGCCCTCCGTGTACATCTAAGTGCAATACGTGATGCTCTGTTCTGGACCAACTGCAATTTGCCTATGTCCCTCTTTGCTGCACATGACCACACAGCTGGGCAGTAACCCAGGTGTGATTAAACTAGGACCTGACCTGTCTGGTCGGCTGAGATTTCAAGAAAACAGAGCAACGCCTTATCATGGACAGACCTCTTCCAAATGTAATTCTAATGCGTTTGATACAAAAGGGATGCTTTTTAAATTACTAAATGTAACACTGGATTGTCCCATTTATATTGAACACTCCCTATCTACAGTTGAAGTCGGAAGTTTACATACACTTAGGTTGGAGTCATTAAAATGTGTTTTTCAACCACTCTACAAATGTCTTGTTAATAAACTATAGTTTTGGCAAGTTGATTAGGACATCTACTTTGTGCATGACACAAGTAATTTTTCCAACAATTGTTTACGGAGGTTTACATACACTATGTTGACTGGGCCTTTAAACAGCTTGTCATGGCTTTAGAAGCTTCTGATAGGCTAATTTACATAATTTGAGTCATTTGGAGGTGTACCTGTGGATGTATTTCAAGGCCTAACTTCAAACTCAGTGCCTCTTTGCTTGACATCATGGGAAAATCAAAAGAAATCCGCCAAGACCTCAGAAACAAAATTGTAGACCTCCACAAGTCTGGTTCATCCTTGGGAGCAATTTCCAAACGCCTGAAGGTACCACATTAATCTGTACAAACAATAGTATGCAAGTATAAACACCATGGGACCACACAGCCGTCATACCGCTCAGGAAGGAGACGTGTTCTGTCTCCTAGAGATGAATGTACTTTGGTGCGAAAAGTGCAAATAAATCCCAGAACAACAGCAAAGAACCTTGTGAAGATGCTGGAGGAAACATTTACAAAAGTATCTATATCCACAGTAAAACGGGTCCTATATCGACATAACCTGAAAGGCCGCTCAGCAAGGAAGAAGCCACTGCTCCAAAACCGCAGTGCACTTCACAAAATAGATGGCTTCATGAGGAAGGAAAATTATGTGGATATATTCATGCAACATCTCAAGACATCAGTCAGGAAGTTAAAGCTTGGTCGCAAATGGGTCTTCCAAATGGACAATGACCCCAAGCATACTTCCAAAGTTGTGGCAAAATGGCTTAAGGACAACAAAGTCAAGGTATTGGAGTGGCCATCACAAAGCCCTGACCTCAATCCTATAGAAAACTTGTGGGCAGAACTGAAAAAGCGTGTGAGAGTAAGGAGGCCTACAAACCTGACTCAGTTACACCAGCTCTGTCAGGAGGAATGGTCCAAAATTCACCCAACTCATTGTGGGAAGCTTGTGGAAGGCTACCCGAAACGATTGACCCAATTTAAACAATGTAAAGGCAATGCTACCAAATACTAATTGAGTGTAAGTAAACTTCTGACCCACTGGGAATGTGATGAAAGAAATAAAACCCAAAATAAATCACTCTCTACTAATTACTCAGACATTCCACATTCTTAAAATAAAGTGGTGATCCTAACTGACCAAAGACATGGAATGTTTACTATGATTAAATGTCAGGAATTGTGTAAAACTGATTTTAAATGTAATTTGCTAATGTGTATGTAAACTTCCGACTTCAACTGTATTCCCAGTCCTAGTAGCCCCAGCAGACCATAGACTGACCATGCAGATGTTGATGAGACTGTGGTGTGTGGGTGTGTGTGTGACCATGAAGAGTCGATTTACGTTGGGCCAGTACAGATGTTGATGAGTCCTTTTCTATCGCCATAGAGACCATTGATCCACTATAAGTGCTACTGGTGGAGAAGAGAACGATTGATAAACAGCTAAACGATTGGACCCTGAGCATCTCTGAACGTGTTTCCGTACACACATTACTTCATTAGCTCAGGTCTCTCTCTCTTTGTCTGTCTCTCCTCACCCCTTCTCTTTCCAGTCAGGACTGAAGCCCTCCCCTCGTCCAAAACTATTCTCCTCCTCCCCTACTCACTCGTTCCACTCTTGTACCCTCCGTCCAAAAATGTCTGGCAAGCACCTTTGTCCAGGGACAGCAAGGGGGGACCAGGGGCCATATGCTCACTGGTTAGAGGGAGGGATGAAATGAGGGATGGAGGGAGGAGAAGAGAGGAAAAGTACCCCTAACGGAACAAGAGGTTGGCTCATCTTTTCACACAAACACATGCACGCACACACACTTAATTTAAGCAATTTGGGACCAGCAATTTATTTCCACCTCCTACACTTCAAACCCTGCATGGCGGATGAACGATTCAATGCTGTTACAAACACAGACACACACACACGGTCCCTAATTAAATGTGTGTTTTTGGAGGAGAGGAGACAGACCTTGCAGGAGAAGCAGACAGGTGTTGGAACATACAGTACTTACACACTAAAGAGATATCAATGAGATATTAACGTTGAACTAATACATTGGAACACACAGCTTAATAAGGTTGTGAATCACTTCAAATCAAACATACATACTGTGTAGATGAACTGGTACGCACATTGAGGCATACTCCTACTCTCCCCCTCATTGACTGGTTAGTTGTTGGTGGACAAGGTGCTATTAACTCCCATGAACAGTGGACCAAATGCTCATGCCCCCACAGCACAGCACACACACCGTACAAACACACACCAACACACACCGTAGGACACAAACACACCCTTGTTGCTTGGTAACAAAATAGCAGGCAATGTGCTTGGCTTTATAAAAAAAATATAATTTCCTTTGACCAACTGATAAGGAGAGATGGAGATGGAAAATGTCTGAGGAAAGGGGGGGAAAGGAGGAGAGAAGAACGGGAGGGGTTGAAATAGGAGGAAAATACATGAGATTGTACAGGGGGAGGTGGTGGGGGGGATGAGAGCAAAGAAAGAGAGAAACTATTGAGGAAAAGAGATTTAATCTGAAACTGATTCAATGGCATCAGTCTACTGGCTTATTGGTCAAGTGAAAGAAGACTGTTTTGAGTGTGCTATTATTTTCACAAACACACACACAGAAACACACACACACGAGGAAGTGAGTATAAACTGATGATGATATAGAACATACAAAGTTGTGATCTCTGAACTACTCAGTAGACAGACACTCACTAAGTAGCTCTTCTGTATACACACACACACACACACACACACACACACACACACACACACACACACACTTCACACTCCCAGATAATGATGGAGAGAGACCCTATTGGCCCTGGGGCTTGGCGGGCATGACCCCTCCAAAGCCCTCCAATCACCTCCCTGCCTGACCCATTCAATCAGAGGTAAGAGCTCTGTGATTGGGTCGCACCCTTCAGTTCGCCTAATTGGCTGTTTGGCAAGTCTGACGGCTGTTAATTCATGTTGATGATGATAATTAGATGTCTACGGAATATGGCAGTTTACATGTCAAACAGACAGAAAGACAAGGATGTAAGGAGGGGTGAGGCAGGGACAGAAGGACGGACAGAGAGAAAGAGACAGAGAAAGAGAGAGAGAGAGACAGACAGAGAGAAAAAGAGGTGGTGAGGAAAGAATAGTGCTGAGCGATTAGTGCTTTTTGAGGTCGTTTTTGTTCGATTATGGGTTTAGATTATTTTATTTTACATGAAATGCACAATACATTATGCGTGTTGAATGCTGTAACACAGAATAAAATAATTGATAAAAGTCCCATTTTTGCTTATCACCATCATTTCTTCACATTACTTTAATAAAATAGTTTAGTTGTTGTATATATTACATTTGTTTTAGGCCTATTTCATGACTTTATTATGTCATTCCAAGTCATCTCATCTCTACAGAGCTGCTGCCTATGTTGTCTGACAAAATCACTATTTTGTAGTTGTTCAAAGTAAATAAGGCATACTTTTATGACTGCTGAACACCAACTATCAGTCACCTAGGTCATGTATTTTCAGGTAGAGATACCTCACGGAGCAACAAACAGGCACAATGGATTATGGTCATTGTAGTTAATTAACACGTTTTCTGCGCTAAACTATGTAGAATATTGCCCTGTTGGAAACTACAACTCCCTACTACATCGCACAGTTCGGGCTTGATCGGATTTTAAAAAAGGAACTAAATGGAATTTAACTAATTGAACCAACGTTGTTCAAAACCCCCCCAAAATACTGACATTTCGGTTAATCGCTCAGCGAGAGAGAGCTGAAAATGAGAGAGGAAGCTTAAAGCAAAGTATATGAAAGTACGAGTGATGTTTTTTATGCCCTTTGCGAATGCTCAGGTAAAAGGATATGGATTTTTCTTATATTAATATATTCAGGACACACAGAACACATACACACATAGAAAGAACACAGACACACACACAGCTTAGCTTCACACCGACCTCATGCCCCAATCCTCTTATTAAAATAACTTCCAATCCCTTATTACACACATACAACCAGATTTATACTGAGAGAGAGAGAGAGAGAGAGAGAGAGAGAGAGAGAGAGAGAGAGAGAGAGAGAGAGAGAGAGATGGAGAGAAAAAGAGATGGAGAAGAGAAAGAGAGAGCGGGAGAAGAGAAAGAAAGAAAGAAAGAAAGAGAGAGGGTGAAGAGAGAGAAAGAGAGAGAGAAAGACAAAGAGAGAGAGGTGGGTGGTGCCAGGGGAGGAGAGACAGTCATACAAAGGGAGTGTATTGAAGAGGCCGGTGTGTGTGTGTGTGTGTGTGTGTGTGTGTATCGGGGAGATTGGTAGGTAATCAGACGTAGAGCAGGTGCACTGCAAGGAGAAATGTAATGGGACCAGCGGTATCTCTACAGAACACACACTTACACACACACACACTGGGTGGTATCTAAACTCCAAACATGTTTCCAGTCAGTATGAACGTGGTGTTGATAGGCCAAGCCTTGACATGGCCACTACACTGACCTGTAGACAACAAGGCCACTACACTGACCTGTACATTAATAGACCACTACACTGACCTGTAGACGACTAGGCCACTACACTGACCTGTACATTAATAGACGACTACACTGACCTGTAGACGACTAGGCCACTACACTGACCTGTAGACGACTAGGCCACTACACTGACCTGTAGACGACTAGGCCACTACACTGACCTGTACATTAATAGACCACTACACTGACCTGTAGACGACTAGGCCACTACACTGACCTGTAGACGACTAGGCCACTACACTGACCTGTAGACGACTAGGCCACTACACTGACCTGTACATTAATAGACCACTACACTGACCTGTAGACAACAAGGCCACTACACTGACCTGTACATTAATAGACCACTACACTGACCTGTAGACAACTAGGCCACTACACTGACCTGTAGACTACTAGGCCACTACACTGACCTGTAGACGACTAGGCCACTACACTGACCTGTAGACGACTAGGCCACTACACTGACTTGTAGACCACTAGGCCACTACACTGACCTGTAGACCACTACACTGACCTGTAGACAACTAAGCCACTACACTGACCTGTAGACAACTAGGCCACTACACTGACCTGTACATTAATAGACCACTACACTGACCTGTAGACAACTAGGCCACTACACTGACCTGTACATTAATAGACCACTACACTGACCTGTAGACAACTAGGCCACTACACTGACCTGTACATTAATAGACCACTACACTGACCTGTAGACAACTAGGCCACTACACTGACCTGTACATTAATAGACCACTACACTGACCTGTAGACGACTAGGCCACTACACTGACCTGTAGACGACTAGGCCACTACACTGACCTGTAGACGACTAGGCCACTACACTGACCTGTAGACGACTAGGCCACTACACTGACCTGTAGACGACTAGGCCACTACACTGACTTGTAGACCACCAGGCCACTACACTGACCTGTAGACCACTACACTGACCTGTAGACCGCTAGGCCACTACACTGACCTGTAGACGACTAGGCCACTACACTGACCTGTACATTAATAGACCACTACACTGACCTGTACATTAATATACCACTACAATGACCTGTACATTAATAGACCACTACACTGACCTGTACACCACTGGGCCACTACACTGACCTGTAGACGACTGGGCCACTACACTGACCTGTAGACGGCTAGGCCACTACACTGACCTGTAGACGGCTAGGCCACTACACTGACCTGTAGACGGCTAGGCCACTACACTGACCTGTAGACAACTAGGCCACTACACTGACCTGTAGACGGCTAGGCCACTACACTGACCTGTAGACGGCTAGGCCACTACACTGACCTGTAGACGGCTAGGCCACTACACTGACCTGTAGACGGCTAGGCCACTACACTGACCTGTAGACGGCTAGGCCACTACACTGACCTGTAGACGACTAGGCCACTACACTGACCTGTAGACGACTAGGCCACTACACTGACCTGTACATTAATAGACCACTACACTGACCTGTACATTAACAGACCACAACACTGACCTGTACATTAATATACCACTACACTGACCTGTACATTAATATACCACTACACTGACCTGTACATTAATATACCACTACACTGACCTGTACATTAATAGACCACTACACTGACCTGTACATTAATATACCAGTACACTGACCTGTACATTAATAGACCACTACACTGACCTGTAGACGACTAGGCCACTACACTGACTTGTACATTAATAGACCACTACACTGACCTGTACATTAATATACCACTACACTGACCTGTACATTAATATACCACTACACTGACCTGTACATTAATAGACCACTACACTGACATGTACATTAATATACCACTACACTGACCTGTACATTAATAGACCACTACACTGACATGTACATTAATATACCACTACACTGACCTGTACATTAATATACCACTACACTGACCTGTACATTAATAGACCACTACACTGACCTGTACATTAATAGACCACTACACTGACCTGTACATTAATAGACTACTACACTGACCTGTACATTAATAGACCACTACACTGACCTGTAGATTACTATGCCACTACAATGACCTGTATATTAATATACCACTACAATGACCTGTACATTAATAGACCACTACACTGACCTGTACACCACTAGGCCACTACACTGACCTGTACATTAATAGACCACTACACTGACCTGTACATTAATAGACCACTACACTGACCTGTACATTAATAGACCACTACACTGACCTGTATATTAATATACCACTACACTGACCTGTACATTAATAGACCACTACACTGACCTGTACATTAATAGACCACTACACTGACATGTACATTAATATACCACTACACTGACCTGTACATTAATATACCACTACACTGACCTGTATATTAATATACCACTACACTGACCTGTAAATTAATAGACCACAACACTGACCTGTATATTAATATACCACTACACTGACCTGTAAATTAATAGACTAGTACACTGACCTGTACATTAATAGACCACTACACTGACCTGTACATTAATAGACCACTACACTGACCTGTACATTAATAGACCACTACACTGACCTGTAGATGACTATGCCACTACAATGACCTGTATATTAATATACCACTACACTGACCTGTACATTAATATACCACTACACTGACCTGTACATTAATATACCACTACACTGACCTGTACATTAATAGACCACTACACTGACCTGTACATTAATATACCACTACACTGACCTGTACATTAATAGACCACTACACTGACATGTACATTAATAGACCACTACACTGACCTGTACATTAATAGACCACTACACTGACCTGTAGATTACTATGCCACTACAATGACCTGTTTATTAATATACCACTACAATGACCTGTACATTAATAGACCACTACACTGACCTGTACACCACTAGGCCACTACACTGACCTGTACATTAATAGACCACTACACTGACCTGTACATTAATAGACCACTACACTGACCTGTACATTAATAGACCACTACACTGACCTGTACATTAATATACCACTACACTGACCTGTACATTAATATACCACTACACTAACCTGTACATTAATAGACCACTACACTGACCTGTACATTAATAGACCACTACACTGACCTGTAGATTACTATGCCACTACAATGACCTGTTTATTAATATACCACTACAATGACCTGTACATTAATAGACCACTACACTGACCTGTACATTTATAGACCACTACACTGACCTGTACATTAATAGACCACTACACTGACCTGTACATTAATATACCACTACACTAACCTGTACATTAATAGACCACTACACTGACCTGTACATTAATATACCACTACACTGACCTGTACATTAATAGACCACTACACTGACATGTACATTAATAGACCACTACACTGACCTGTACATTAATAGACCACTACACTGACCTGTACATTAATAGACCACTACACTGACATGTACATTAATAGACCACTACACTGACCTGTATATTAATATACCACTACACTGACCTGTACATTAATATACCACTACACTGACCTGTACATTAATAGACCACTACACTGACCTGTACATTAATAGACCACTACACTGACCTGTAGATGACTATGTCACTACAATGACCTGTATATTAATATACCACTACACTGACCTGTAGATGACTATGCCACTACACTGACCTTTACATTAATATACCACTACACTGACCTGTACATTAATATACCACTACACTGACCTGTACATTAATAGACCACTACACTGACCTGTATATTAATATACCACTACACTGACCTGTAGATGACTATGCCACTACAATGACCTGTACATTAATAGACCACTACACTGACCTGTACACCACTAGGCCACTACACTGACCTGTAGACGACTAGGCCACTACACTGACCTGTAGACGACTAGGCCACTACACTGACCTGTAGACGACTAGGCCACTACACTGACCTGTAGACGACTAGGCCACTACACTGACCTGTAGACGACTAGGCCACTACACTGACCTGTACACCACTAGGCCACTACACTGACCTGTAGACGACTAGGCCACTACACTGACCTGTACACCACTAGGCCACTACACTGACCTGTACACCACTAGGCCACTACACTGATCTGCACACGACTAGGCCAGCCTCAGAGTGAGAGATTGACAGCTGCATGTGAGCTCTCACATTTCTCAACTGTTTTTTTTACAAAAGTATAGAGTTGGAGTTAGAATTCAATGTTACTTTATGGGGACTGAATGCTGAGTTAAGGCTGCCAGACTTGCAAGGACAGACCCGATACAACTTCAATTAGCACTGAGGTGTGAAGTAAAAGGTGCCGAGGCCTTTGGGCCCAACAAGTGGCAGGAGTCTTTGAAGCGTCCTCTGAAGCCCCCTCCTGATGTTCAAAGACCATTCACTGGCATTTTCTACAAGAAATCTTCCTCCAGAAATAAAAGCTTCTTCCAAGTGGGTGTGAAACCTACTCCCGTTGCCTGCTGCACTGCTGCTTGGATTCTACCTGGCGATCTGTTCACTGTCTGCCCTGGCCTGTCTCCCCCTGTCTGGTACAGGTACCCCCACCACGCTCACCCCTCTCTCCTGAGCTTTTGCTCGCCTCCAGCACACACGCACTGTTAGGGCGAGTGACTCTGAACTTACAAGTCGTTATATATTTATTTTTTCTGGTGCATTTTGCTATTTTGCTATTTGCCTCATGACTCCTGCATGCTTTGTTGACTACAAACTTTCTTTACCCAACCGTGGGACAGACTATGTTTGTTCCTAAACTCGGGACTCTGACTCTCTATTGGTTACACAGACTGTTGCCCTCCCATCCCATACTAACCACCTCTCGCGGGCTTTGTATTCATGTTACCTGATGAAATTGCACATTCAGATAAATCAGCACTGCAGAGCTCCCCCTGTCCTCTGCCGTGCCCTGATTGTATTACTGTTGATGATATCTGGAAATGTGCATGGACACCCTGGCCCATCTACTGTTCTGTTGCTAGCCCCAATTCTGACTTGTGCTCTGATATCTGCTTCACTGATTTCTACTCTCGATGCGGTTGTTACTTCATTAAGTCAGGATTCCTATTTGACTCAGCCATGCCTCCTTGCCCGTCCAACATTTCCTCATCTTCTAATGCGACTATCCCTGATGCTTCTCCCTCTTTTCCGCCGGCCCTAAAAACCATCTGATGGTTTAGACCCTTTCTTCTTTAAGGTTGCTGCCCCTGTCATCACCAAGCCTGTCTCTCCTTTCTGGAGAGGTTACCGTTGCTTGGAAGGCAGCAACGGTTTGTGCTTTATTCAAAAGGAGAGATCAAGCTGATCCTAACTGTTATAGGCCTATTTCTATTTTGCCCTGTTTATCAAAAGTGTTGGAAAAACTTGTTGAAAATGTCTATAGTATTCTCTTGGGTATGCAATATGGTTTCCACTCAGGTTATGGATGTGTTACTGCAACCTTAAAAGGTCCTCAATGATGTCACCATTGCCCTTGATTCTAAGCAATGTTGTGTTGCTATTTTTATTGACTTGGCCAAATCTTTTGATACGGTAGACCCTGGGGTATTTTGGTGTCTCTGAGGGGTCTTTGAGAGAGGTAGTTAGCAAACCAGGCCAAAGAGTGCAGTGTATAAAGTCAGATAATTTGCTGTCTCAGCCACTGCCTGTCACCAAGGGACTACCCCAAGGCTCAATCCTAGGCCCCACGCTCTTCTCAAGTTACATCAACAACATGGCTCAGGCAGTAGGAAGCTCTCTTATCCATTTATATGCAGATGATACAGTCTTATACTCAGCTGGCCCCTCCCAGGATTTTGTGTTAAATTCTCTACAACAATGCTTTCTTAGTGTCCAACAAGCTTTCTCTACCCTTAACCTTGTTCTGAACACCTCCAAAACAAAGGTCATGTGGTTTGGTAAGAAGAATGCCCCTCCTCCCACAGGTGTTATTACTACCTCTGAGGGTTTAGAGCTTGAGGTAGTCACCTCAAACAAGTGCTTGGGAGTATGGCTAGATGGTGCACTGTCCTTCTCTCAGCATATATCAAAGCTGCAGGCTAAAGTTAGAGGAAACCAAGTCTAGATTTATCGTAATCGCTCCTTTTTCACCCCAGCTGCCAAACTAACCCTGATTCAGATGACCATCCTACCCATGCTCGATTACGGAGAAATAATTTATAGATCGGCAGGTGAGGGTGCTCTCGAGTGGCTAGATGTTCTTTACCATTCAGTCATCAAATTTGCCACCAATGCTCCTTATAGGACACATCACTGCACTCTATACTCCTCTGTAAACTGGTAATCTCTGTATACCCGTCGCGAGACCCACTGGTTGATGCTTATTTATAAAACCCTCTTAGGCCTCACTCCCCCCCCCTATATGAGATATCTACTGCAGCCCTCATCCTCCACATACAACACCCGTTCTGCCAGTCACATTCTGTTAACGGTCCCCAAAGCGCACACATCCCTGGGTTGTTCCTCTTTTCAGTTCGCTGTAGCTAGTGACTGGAACGAGCTGCAACAAAGACTCAAACTGGACAGTTTTATCTCAATCTCTTCATTCAAAGACTCAATCATGGACACTCTTACTGGCAGTTGTGGCTGCTTTGTGTGATGTATTGTTGTCTACCTTCATGCCCTTTGTGCTGCCCAATAATGTTTGTACCATGTTTTGTGATGCTACCATGGTGTGTTGCTACCATGTTGTTGTTATGTTGAAAACATGCTGTGTTGTCATGTGTTGCTGCCTTGCTATGTTGTTGTCTTAGGTCTCTCTTTATGTAGTGTTGAGTTGTCTCTCTTGTTGTGATGTGTGTTTTGTCCTATATTTATATTTTATTTTTAATCCCAGCCCCTTTCCCCGTCCCCGCAGGAGGCCTATTGCCTTTTGGTAGGCCGTCATTGTAAATAAGAATGTGTTCTTAACTGACTTGCCTAGTTAAAAAAAAATGTTTTAAATACACTGACCTGTACATTAATAGACCACTACACTGACCTGTACACCACTAGGCCACTACACTGACCTGTACGCCACTAGGCCACTACACTGACCTGTACGCCACTAGGCCACTACACTGACCTGTAGGCCACTACACTGACCTGTACGCCACTACACTGACCTGTACGCCACTAGGCCACTACACTGACCTGTACGCCACTACACTGACCTGTACGCCACTACACTGACCTGTACGCCACTAGGCCACTACACTGACCTGTACGCCACTAGGCCACTACACTGACCTGTACGCCACTAGGCCACTACACTGACCTGTACGCCACTACACTGACCTGTACGCCACTAGGCCACTACACTGACCTGTACGCCACTACACTGACCTGTACGCCACTACACTGACCTGTACGCCACTACACTGACCTGTACGCCACTAGGCCACTACACTGACCTGTACGCCACCAGGCCACTACACTGACCTGTACGCCACTACACTGACCTGTACGCCACTACACTGACCTGTACGCCACTAGGCCACTACACTGACCTGTACGCCACTAGGCCACTACACTGACCTGTACGCCACTAGGCCACTACACTGACCTGTACGCCACTACACTGACCTGTACACCACTAGGCCACTACACTGACCTGTACACCACTACACTGACCTGTACACCACTAGGCCACTACACTGACCTGTACACCACTAGGCCAATACACTGACCTGTACACCACAAGGCCACTACAGAGCATGTTCACTACTATGATTAGACAGATTGTACGTGTGTTCAGGGATCCACAAATAGACACACATATATACACAGTGTACAAGACATTAGAACCCTGTCACGGCTTCCGCCGAAGTCGGTTCCTCTCCTTGTTCGGGCGGCGTTCGGCGACACCGGTCTTTTAGCCATTGCCGATCCACCTTTCATTTTCCATTTGTTGTGTCTTGTTTTTCCACACACCTGGTTTTCATTTTCCCTCATTACTGTTGTCTATTTAACCCTCTGGTTCCCCCATGTCTGTGTGGGGAATTGTTTGCTGTATGTCGGTTACGCCGGGTTGTATGTTTCCACCCGTGCCTTTTTGTATAGCCGTTATTGTGGGGTTTATTGTACTGTTTGCTGCTTTGCTTGTTTTGGGCATTTGTTTTATGAACGCGGTTGCGTTTCAGTATTTTGCCTAGTACTTAGTCCACTCATCTCTGCTCTCCTGCGCCTGACTTCCTCACACCAGCTACACCCAAAGCATTGACAAACACTTTCTCTTTCCATGACAGACTGACCAGGTGAATCCAGGTGAAATCTACAGTATGATCTCTTATTGATGTCACTTGTTAAACCCACTTCAATCAGTGTAGATGAAGGGGAGGAGACAGGTTAAAGAAGGATGTTTAAGCCTTGAGACAATTGAGACATGGATTGTGTGTGCCATTCAGAGGGTGAATGGGCAAGACAAAATATTGAAGTGCCTTTGAACGGGGTATGAAAGTAGGTGTAGGACACCGGTTTGTGTCAAGAACTGCAACGCAGCTGGGTTTTTCACGCTCAACAGTTTCCGGTGTGTATCAAGAATGGTCCACCACCCAAAGGACATCAAGCCAACTTGACACAACTATGGGAAACATTGGAGTTAACATGGGCCAGCATCCCTGTGGAACTCTTTCGACACCTTGTAGAGTCCATGCCCCAACGAATTGAGGCTGTTCTGAGGGTGAAAGGGGGTGCAACTCAATATTAGGAAGGTGTTCTTAATGTTTTGTCTACTCAATGTAAACACCTCATGAAGTGGCATATACAGTACCAGTCAAAGGTTTTAGAATACCTACTCATTCCCGGGTTTTTCTTTATGTTTACTATTTTCTACATATGGAATCATGTAGTAACCAAAAAAAAGTGTTAAACAATTCAAAATATATTTGAGATTCTTCAAAGTAGCCACCCTTTGCCTTGATGACAGATTTGCACACTCTTGGCATTCTCTCAACCAGCTTCATAAAGCAGTCACCAGGATGCATTTCAATTAACAATCCATATTCTTGTTAAAAGCACATTGTGTTTACACGTTTGAGCCAATCTGTTGTGTTGTGACAAGGTAGGGTGGTGTACAGAAGATAGCACTATTTGTTAAAAGACCAAGTCCATATTATGGCAAGACCAGCTCAAATAAGCAAAGAGAAACAACAGTTCATCATTACTTTAAGGCATGAAGGTCAGTCAATCTGGAAAATGTCAAGAACTTTGAAAGTTTCTTCAAGTGCAGTTGCAAAAACCATCAAGCGCTGTGATGAAACTGGCTCTCATGAGGACCACCACAGGAAAGGAATACCCAGAGTTACCTCTGCTGCAGAGGATAAGTTCATTAGCATTAACTGCACCTCAGATTGCAGCCCAAATAAATGCTTCACAGAGTTCAAGTAACAGACACATCTCAACATAAACTGTTAAGAAGAGACTGGGTGAATCAGGCCTTCATGGTCAAATTGCTGCAAAGAAACCACAACTAAAGGACACAAATAAGAAGAGTAGACTTGCTTGGGCCAAGAAACACAAGTAATAGACATTAGACCGGTGGAAATCTGTCCTTTGGTCCAATGAGTCCAAATTTGCGATTTTTGGTTCCAACCGCCGTGTCCTTGTGAGACGCAGAGTAGGTGAATGGATGATCTCCGCATGTGTGGTTCCCACATTGAAGCATGGAGGAGGTGTGATGGTGTGGGGGTGTTTTGCTGGTGACATAGTCAGTGATTTATTTAGAATTCAAGGCACACTTAACCAGCATGGCTACTACAGCATTCTGCAGCGATACCCCATCCCATCTGGTTTGAGCTTAGTGGGACTATCATTTGTTTTTCAACAGGACAAATGACCCAACACACAAAGGGTGGCATAGTTTTGATGTCTTCACTATGATTCTACAATGCAGAAAAGAAAAAGAACAACCCTGGAATGAGGTGTGTCCAAACTTTTGACTGTTACTGTATACACAATACAATAATGTTCACACACACAGACACACACACAAACAGAGACACACACACACACCTCACAGAGTCAGAAACACACACACACTCATCAGCAGTCCTTCAGCCTCTCCCTACGAGGCCAGCTGTATCATGACTCATACAGGGCCTTGTGATGTCATACCAGTTATGGTTGTCATGGAGTCATCATAGGGGGTCAAGTTCAAACAATATCACCCTTTAATCTTCAACCTCATTGCTATGGTGACTGTGACCGGGGGCGATAGACGGAGTGGGGGTTCTCAGAAGGGGGTTTGAGGGGGTAGGAAAGTTCACACCACTATAGTGCAATGTTGTCAACCTGTCGTTTACAGGAAAAGTCTATACAGACACTCCTTACCTGCAAACCAATATTTCATTTCCTAACTTGTTAAAATTATGTTAAGGTTAGGGTTAGGTTAAGGGTCAGGGTTAAAGGTTTGGTTGAGGTTAGAGTTAGGCATTTTACAGGTCAGCAGTGTTCTTATAGAGCCTTCAAACTCAACTCAGGACCTCGAAGCCACTGCTTTATTTCATAGTTTCCCTCTAATTAGGGACTGATTTAGACCTGGGACACAAGGTGCGTGCAATTAATTATCAGGGAGAAAAGAAAACCAGCAGGCTCCGGACCTCATAGGCTAAGAGTTTAATCTCCCTCGTTTTCATAACACTGCCATTTGAAAATCTAAAATGTGTAATTTAAGGTATTGGTTTACACTTTTCTTAAATGCTGAATTCCATCCCTCAACTTATATCTCTTTAATTTCTTAAGTCAATGATGTAAACTAGAACCCAGCTGAAGACTGACAGAACCTACTCTAGCACCTGAAAGGGTAGAGAGCAGAGTACATTTGACATTTCAGCAGACGCTCTTATCCAGAGAGACTTACAGATGCAATTAGGGATAAGTGCCTTGCTCAAGGGAACATCAATACGTGTTTCACCAGGTCAGCTCAGGGATTCGCTAGGCTACCTGCCACTTAGAGGAAATATCTAAAAATCACTATGAAATACTGTATTAAAAGTAAACTACACAGATATTTACCAATGCTTTTCTCAAATGTTTTTTTTCTTTCGATTTTACGTTTTATCTTTAAGCCGTTTTGCACCACTTTTGCATCAATGTGTCTCACAAGCTAGTTATTAGCTAGAACTGAAAATTGGCTGAAATTGTCTTGCTAGTAGAGACGTCAGTGTAGAGAGGGAATATCTAAAGAAGGGCCCTATTAGAATAATAAGTTATATGATTTAAGAGCAGAAGAGAAGGCTCTACAGACATTGGCAGGGTCATTATAAAGCGCTCTTTGTGCCTCACCCCTTCTCTTCCTCTCTCATCCCTCACACCCCTGCTATCTTTCTCACTCTCTTCCACAGTATGCTGTTCTAGTCCTCTCCTCTCCCCCTTAAAATCTGTCTCCGATCTACAGTACAACTTTTTGTATTCTTCCCTCTCTCTCCATCTCTCTCTATGGGCAGAAGGATCATATGCCATTACCCTTCTGAGACACCTTGCACAAGGACAGTTGAAGTCAGAAGTTTACATAACCTTAGCCAAATACATTTAAACTTTCACAATTCTTGACATTTAATCCTAATAAAAATTCCCTGTCTTAGGTCAGTTAGGATCACCACTTTATTTTAAGATGGTGAAATTTCATCACATTCCCAGTGGGTCAGAAGTTTACATACACTCAATTAGTATTTGGTAGCATTGCCTTTACATTGTTTAACTTGGGTCAAACGTCTCAGGTAGCCTTCCAAAAGCTTCCCACAATAAGTTGGGTGAATTTTGGCCCATTCCTCCTGACAGAGCTGGTGTAACTGAGTCAGGTTTGCAGGCCTTCTTGCTCGCACACACTTTTTCAGTTCTGCCCACAAATTTTCTATAGAATTGAGGTCAGGGCTTTGTGATGGCCACTCCAATACCTTGACTTTGTTGTCCTTAAGCCATTTTGCCACAACTTTGGAAGTATGCTTGGGGTCATTGTCCATTTGGAAGACCAATTTGCGACCAAGCTTTAACTTCCTGACTGATGTCTTGAGATGTTGCTTCAATATATCCACATCATGTTCCTGCCTCATGATGCCATCTATTTTGTGAAGTGCACCAGTCCCTCATGCAGAAAAGCACCCCCACAACATGATGCTGCCACCCCCGTGCTTCATGGTTGGGATGGTGTTCGTCAGCTTGAAAGCATTTTTCCTCCAAACATAACGATGGTCATTATGGCCAAACAGTTATATTTTTGTTTCATCAGACCAGAAGACATTTCTCCAAAAAGTACGATCTTTGTCCCCATGTACAGTTGCAAACCGTAGTCTGGCTTTTTTATGGCTTTGGTTTTTATGGTTTTGGAGCAGTGACTTCTTCCTTGCTGAGCGGCCTTTCAGGTTATGTCAATATAGGACACGTTTTACTGTGGATATAGATCCTTTTATACCGGTTTCCTCCAGCATCTTCGCAAGGTCCTTTGCTGTTGTTCTGGGATTGATTTGCACTTTTCGCACCAAAGTACATTCATCTCTAGGAGAACGTGTCTCCTTGCTGAGCGGTATGACAGCTGTGTGGTCCCATGGTGTTTATCCTTGCGTACTATTGCTTGTACAGATGAACGTGGTACCTTCAGGCGTTTGGAAATTGCTCCCAAGGATGAACCAGATTTGTGGAGGTCTACACATTTTTTTCTGAGGTCTTGGCTGATTTCTTTTGATTTTCCCATGATGTCAAGTAAAGAGGCACTGAGTTTGAAGGTAGACCTTGAAATACATCCACAGGTACACCTCCAATTGACTCAAATTATGTAAATTAGCCTATCAGAAGCTTCTAAAGCCATTTTCTGGAATTTTCCAAGCTTTTTAAAGGCACAGTCAACTTGGTGTATGTAAACTTCTGACCCTCTGGATTTGTGATACAGTGAATTATAAGTGAAATAATCTGTCTGTAAACAATTGTTGGAAACATTACTTGTGTCATGCACAAAGTAGATGTCCCAACCGACTAGCCAGAACTATAGTTTGTTAACAAGAAATTTGTAGAGTGGTTGAAAAACACGTTTTAATGACTCCAACCTAAGTGTATGTAAACTTCCGACTTCAACTGTAGGTAGGGGTGAAGTGACTATGCATAGATAATAAACAGCGAGTAGCAGCAGTGTACAAAACAAATGGGGGGGTCAATGTAAATAGTCCATTTGATTAATTGTTCAGCAGTCTTATGGTTGGGGGTAGAAGCTGTTAAGGAGCCTTTAGGACCTAGACTTGACGCTCCAGTACCACACACACAGACACACACTTATGTGAATATTATGCAGACACAATGGAAAACTAGATGTCCACAAAATTATAGACACAGTCATACACACAGAAACATGCATAATGGTATGCTCACTCATGCACAAACACAAAATAATGGTAATGCCCAGGAATAAGGCCTAGCTAGTCTCCTCTCTGTAAGCAGAAGAACTTTCTATAATGTGTGACATTTCTGATAAGCGCAGACATTTCTCTCTGCAGCACAAAGAGCTTTAGTAGGCAGACAGGACTCGTCTGCCTGTCAGGGTTCAGGGCAGGCTCTCTCTCTCTGTTTCTCTGTGTTGTTCTCTCGCTCTCTCTCTCTCTCTGTGTTGCT
This sequence comes from Brachymystax lenok tsinlingensis, assembly GCA_030435695.1. Classification (NCBI taxonomy): domain Eukaryota; kingdom Metazoa; phylum Chordata; class Actinopteri; order Salmoniformes; family Salmonidae; genus Brachymystax; species Brachymystax lenok. The sequence continues at coordinate 29,908,397 of CM059812.1, read as the reverse complement.
CTCTCTCGCTCTCTGTTTCTCTGTGTTGCTCTCTCTCTCTGTGTTGCTCTCTCGCTCTCTCGCTGTTTCTCCGTGTTGCTCGCTCTCTCGCTGTTTCTCCGTGTTGCTCGCTCTCTCGCTGTTTCTCCGTGTTGCTCGCTCTCTCTGTTTCTCCGTGTTGCTCGCTCTCTCTGTTTCTCCGTGTTGCTCGCTCTCTGTTTCTCCGTGTTGCTCGCTCTCTCTGTTTCTCCGTGTTGCTCGCTCTCTCTGTTTCTCTGTGTTGCTCTCTGTGTTGCTCTCTCTGTTTCAATTTTCAATTCAATTCAATTTGCTTTATTGGCATGACGTAACAATGTACATATTGCCAAAGCTTACATTTGATAATTATAATATGAACATAATTAATAATCAAAATTGTCAACAGGACAACAGTAACAACAATAACCACATTGAACAACAACAATAAGCATACAGTAGAAGACATGTGCAGGTTGATTGGTCTGTCAGACACTGTCCCTCATCTTATGGCAGGCAGTGATGTAGTGCGCTGCCAGCCCACAGCTTTCTGTTTCCTCCCCCAACAGGATGGGTAGCCTATTCTCATCAGAGAGGTCTTTGAAACCTTGAATATGGGTTTCAAATTTGGGGAAATGACACTCTCTAATTGTTTTATATTTTTGACATTTTGTCAGGAAATGCAGCTCTGTCTCAGGTTCTGCTGTGGTGCAGTGGTTGCACAGCCTTTCCTCTACAGGCAGCCAGGTTTTCCTGTGTCTACCCTTCTCAATGGCAAGGCTGTGCTCACTGAGCCTGTACTTTGTCAAGGTTTTTCTAAGGTTTTGATCAGTAACCGTGGTCAAATAGTTTGCCATGGTGTACTGTCGATTTAGGGCCAGATAGCACTGCATTTTGCTTTGTGCTTGTGCTTGTGTTTCCCAATGAGCAATGTAGTTTTGTTTTGATTGTGATGTAATTTGTTTTATTCTGATTGATTGTATGTTCTGGTCCTGAGGCTTCAGTGTGTTAGTAGAACAGGTTTGTGAACTCAGCCCCAGGACCAGCTGGATGAGGGGACTCTTTTCTTTGCTCAGCTCTTGGCATTGCAGGGCTTGGTAATGATATGAGAGGGGGTCACTGTATTTTAGATGTTTCCAAAACTTAATTGCTCTTTTTTGAGTTTTTATTATTAGTGGATATTGGCCTAATTCTGCCCTTCTGTTTCTCTGTGTTGCTAGCTCTCTGTTTCTCTGTGTTGCTCTCTCTGTTTCTCTGTGTTGCTCTCTCTGTTTCTCTGTGTTGCTCTCTCTGTTTCTCTGTGTTGCTCTCCCTCTCTCTCTCTCTCTCTCTCTCTCTCTCTCTCTAGCAACTACTCCTGTAGCTATCTAGGTAACTTGCTAGCTACTTCAGTGGATGTTGAACACATTTCTAGCGGCAAATGTGTTAAATTATACCCTTGGTATGAAAGGGATAATCAACTTGGGGCTCTGTGTGTTGTATGGAAAATAATGCAACTCTATTTTCCATAGAACGCATAGCCCCTTGATAATTATCCCTTACTTATCTTTCTCTCTAATCCTTGGGCCACATGTATTTATTCCTTCTGTCTCGTTCCATCCCTCCTCTCTCTGTCTCTCTCTGTCAATTCAATTCAATTCAAAGGGCTTTATTGGGAAACATATGTTTACATTGCCAAAGCAAGTGAAAGTAAGTCTCTCTCTCTCTCGTTAGGTCTGCCATTATTTACCCCTCTATCTACCTCTATCCCTGAAGGTGCTTTCTCACTTCCTCCTCTTCTTTTCTTAGTTTTATCACCCCCTAGGTCTTCCCTGTGTCCCTCTTTCTCCCTCCCTCCTCCTTCCTCTCTCAGCCATCCATCTCTTTTCTTCATACCCATGACAGTCCTCAATCACCTCGCCAGCTGTTTAATAGAACATTACATCTTCTTCTCTTACCTTAACAGATGAATTCCCTCCCTCCATTACACCTTCGTCTCTCACCCTAACAGATGAGTTCCCTCCCTCCATTACACCTTCGTCTCTTACCCTAACAGATGAGTTCCCTCCCTCCTTCCCTCGACCAATCTTCCCCCGCTAACAGATTTTTCTTTCATTCACACAGTCATCAAAGACACATAAATATGGCCGCACCAGCTGTCTAATTGTTCAATAGAAGAAAACGGCTCTAGTGAAGGGATTCTCCTGTTTTTTCATTGAGACATAACGCCATAGCCATGACTCCTTTCAAAAGTAATGGTGGCATTTGTTATTGTGTTTTTGAGGGAGGGGGAGGAGCAATGGATGTGGGCCTCTGTCTTTTAATGCATAGATGAGAAAATACCCCCCCCACCACCACCACACACACACACACACACGTGAACACACGCACACATGCGAGTGTCACAACAAGTGACAAATCCTCTTATCACCTCATTATCATTATTAAGGAGGCCCGGAGGAGTGCGTGTGTGTGTGTGTGTACATTTGTATGTGCGTGCGTGCATGCATGCACACAGTCACATCCTCCAGCCTCCATTCCTCCAGGGAGCCTTGTCTCCTTGTCATGCCAATATAAGAGCTCTCTCAGTGGGCATATTCTGACACAGAGTGTCTGTGTGTCTGGGTGACGGATGAAGGGACCCGAGAGAGCGAAAAAGGCAGGTTGTAGAGGCAGAATCATTAAACTGATGTGTTTTAGCGCTGGCCTAAGTAAATCAATCACCATAGTCATCTTCAGAAAGTGAGAGAGAAGATGAGAGGGAGGGAAGGAGAGGGGGAGGGAAGAACAGTACATAGGACTGTGTGGTAAAATGGACATAGTTCTATGAAGCGCAGTTTCTTTTCACAGTCCCCAAATCCAGAACAGTATTATATATGTACAGTATTGTATAGAGCCATTACTGCATGGAACTCCGCTCCATCTCATTTTGCTCAAATGAACAACAAACCTGGTTGAAAAAAACCTCCAGATAAACCAACACCTCACGGCACAACGCCTCTCCCCTATTTGACCTAGATAGTTTGTGTGTATGTATTGATACGTAGGCTACGTGTGCCTTTTTTAATTTATTTATGTAGTTCTGTCCTTGAGCTGTTCTTGTCTATTAATGTTCTGTTTTATGTCATGTTTCATGTTTTGTGTGGACCCCAGGAAGAGTAGCTGCTGTTTTCACAACAACTAATGGGGACCCTGATAAAATACCAAAAGTGTTACTTCCTGATTATTTGTAGATAGCATCATGTCCTATGTGAAAAACTATACCCTTGAGGTACAGTGTTACTTCCTGACTATTTGTAGAATGGGCATGGTGCTATAAGAAAAACTGTACCCCCACCACTAGGCTACCTGGGGCGGCAGGTAACCTAGTGGTTAGAGCGTTGGGCCAGTAACTGAAAGGTTGCTGGATTGAATCCCCGAGCTGACAAGGTAAAACTCTGTCGTTCTGCCCCTGAACAAGGCAGTTAACCCACTGTTCCTAGGCTGTCATTGTAAATAAGTTTTTTTTTCTTAACTGACTTGCCTAGTTAAATAATGGTAAAAAAAAATGTTTAAGATAGTGTTACTTCCTGATTATTTTTAGAATGGACATGAACCCCCAGGAAAAGCAGTGCCAGTGTCGGGCTGACCCACCACAGACTCTGACATTACAACTGGTCTAGTATGGGGATAGAGGGAGAACATTTGAAAGAAAGAGAGTGGAGATAGAGGGCGGGAGAGGGAGAGAGTGAGGAATAGAGAAAGTGGATATAGCAAGGGAGGAGAGACTGAAAGAGAAAGTGAGAGAGAGAATGGACAAAAAAAAGAAGTGGTGAAAGAGAAAAATAAAGAGTCAGAGGGCTAGTGGAAGTCTCTGGTCTGTAATGAACCATACAGAGCACCGCCATTTAGTTTACACACACACAAACACACACAGAGAGAGAGAGTTGTGTTAGTTTGTTTGATCACTGTTTCCCAAACCCTGATTTGGAAGCCAGTAATGAAGCACAGCATTACAGCTAGTTCCTCTAGGGCTTCAGCTACAGGGGTTAGTGGACTGGAGTAGAGCGGGAGGAGAGACGGAGGACAGGGATGGAGAGAGGGAGATATTACAGGGCTTCAGCTACAGGGGTTAGTGGACTGGAGTAGAGGGACGGAGGAGAGACTGAGGACAGGGATGGGGTTAGAGAAAGTGGAATAGTGGTTTCAAGTCCTATCACTACTCTTCATTCCTCTTTCCACCTCACATCTTTCTCTCTCTCTATATTTCCCTCCCTCTTTCTCTCCCTCTGCCTCTATATTTCCCTCCCTCTTTCTCGCTCTCTGCCTCTTCATCTCTCTCCTTTCCACTATTCTACTTTCGTCCTTCCCCCTAATTATGACCCTTTCTACTTCCCATCTCTCTTGTCCTCTCCGTCTACCTCTCCTATTCTCTCTGTCCTTTCCTATTCTACTTCCCATCTCTCTTGTCCTCTCCGTCTACCTCTCCTATTCTCTCTGTCCTTTCCTATTCTACTTCCCATCTCTCTTGTCCTCTCCGTCTACCTCTCCTATTCTCTCTGTCCTTTCCTATTCTACTTCCCTCTCTCTTGTCCTCTCCGTCTACCTCTCCTATTCTCTCTGTCCTTTCCTATTCTACTTCCCATCTCTCTTGTCCTCTCCGTCTACCTCTCCTATTCTCTCTGTCCTTTCCTATTCTACTTCCCCTCTCTCTTGTCCTCTCCGTCTACCTCTCCTATTCTCTCTGTCCTTTCCTATTCTACTTCCCATCTCTCTTGTCCTCTCCGCCTACCTCTCCTCTTCTCTCTGTCCTTTCCTATTCTACTTCCTATCTCTTTGGTCCTCTCCGTCTACCTATCCTCTTCTCTCTGTCCTTTCCTATTCTACTTTCTTCCAACTCATTAGATATTTCTTCTCTTCCTCTCTTATCCCTCCATCTCCCTTGCGACTGAAATAAACCCTCAATAAAAGATGAGGAAGGCTCATCTGCCTCGCTGGCGGTGGTATTCCTACAGGATTCAATCATCACCTCGCTAATGAGATTAGCATAGCTCATTCATGGCTAATGCTTACTGAGCCAGGATCCTCACTCATCTTCCCACAGGAGCTCAGCGCAGGGGGGAGAGGAACTGAGGGCTGCCCAGGTCGGGGTACCCAATGTCGGCTTGCCAATACAGGAAAGCCCCCTGTCTGGACCTCCATGGGAAGGGAAGTGAGAGTTCCTGAGTTTGGGCTTGCCAAAGCAAGAAAACCTCCTGTTTCAATCTGGTCTTCATACTAAAAATGGAACAGCAGGAGTCAACAGGGAGTGAAGAACCCTAGAGAGAGGAGAGAACGCTAGATAGAGAGGGAGGCCTGCCCACCCGGTAGGTAGCTCGGCAGCGTTTCTTGCAGCATTTGGAGAGGCACGGTAGTACCTGGCAAACACCTGGGGAGAAGGGAGGGAGAGATGAAAGAAGGGATTACCGATACCTGGGGTCTGTTGGGGGAGACTGCCCAGCGGAATGCACAAACACGCCATCTCTCACATAAACAAACACATTTGAATGCACATAGAAACTCTCTATCTCTCTCTTACACACACACACACACACACACACCTAGTAGTATCAGTAGTATCTCACCATCCTGTACTTAGTGTCTACCTCTTCACATCACTACATTACTCTAGCATGGCCACTAGCTGTGTGAGAGAGCATCACTACATTACTCTGTCATGGCCACTAGCTGTGTGAGGAGAGCATCACTACATTACTCTGTCATGGCCACTAGCTGTGTGAGGAGAGCATCACTACATTACTCTAGCATGGCCACTAGCTGTGTGAGGAGAGCATCACTACATTACTCTGTCATGGCCACTAGCTGTGTGAGGAGAGCATCACTACATTACTCTGTCATGGCCACTAGCTGTGTGAGGAGAGCATCACTATATTACTCTAGCATGGCCACTAGCTGTGTGAGGAGAGCATCACTATATTACTCTAGCATGGCCACTAGCTGTGTGAGAGAGCATCACTACATTACTCTAGCATGGCCACTAGCTGTGTGAGGAGAGCATCACTACATTACTCTAGCATGGCCACTAGCTGTGTGAGAGAGGTGGACAGAGAATGGAGTCCCATTATCACATTCTTATGTCAGCCACCGTCCGAGAGATGCAGAGCAACAACCTGAATATGAACACACACACACGTGCAGATTCTCCTATCGGCCAACTCCAGCGGGACACACACTCGTCAGAGTGACCATGTAGGAAGAAGCTATCTCTCTGACGATCTGATGGATTTGACAAGGAGAAGGACAGTGGAGCTGCGAGAGGTACAGTCCAACACACACAATCAGACATATCACCATGCTCACACACACACCATCTCTCCATGTCTGTAGAGATCTGAACCTGGTCTGTGGTTTCATATTCTCTTCCTCTGTGTTTTCCTGTTATTCTGTCTGTGGCTGAGATCATTCCTTAAGGGTCTGGCTGCCTGTCTGTCAACACTGAGAAGACTGTCATACTTTCATTCGTCCCAAATGACACCCTTTTCCCTATGTAGTGCACTAATTTTGACCAGGGCCCATAGGGGATATCAAGGGGATAGGATGCCATTTAGAACACTGCCATAGACAGACTGTGTAGAGACAGAGGACTCCATTTAGAACGCTGCCATAGACGGACTGTGTAGAGACAGAGGACTCCATGTTCAGACACACCAGTTTTGAAGAAAGTAGTTGCTCAAAAGTTAAATGTGTCAAACTTTAAGGACACCATTTTGATTGTACTGCATGAGAAGAGCTGAGAGAATTTTCACCCGTCATACTGTATCTTTCGCACTCTTTCTTTCTCGCTCTGTTTTTCCAGAAATAACAATTTCCCCTTGTTGACGCCACCTGTTGCAGTGGCCAGTTAGGCTTGAACCTTGCCAGTTGGGCACAGAACAGTAAATGTTTCTGCATTATGTATTGTATTAGATTATGTTTGTGATTGGGATACGACTGTGATATGTGGTTGTCTCACCTGGCTATCTTAAGATGAATGCACTAGCTGTGGGTCGCTCTGGATGGGAGCATCTGCTGAATGGCTACATTGTAATATGTACAGTCAGGTCCATAAATATTTGGACATTGACCAAGTTATTATCATTTTGGCTCTGTACGCCACCACAATGGATTTGAAAGGAAACAATCAAGATGAGCTGTATTTACAGTACATCCAAATCATGTGAATTATTTAACTTTTTATATGTGGTCCCCCCAGTGATAGGAGCTCACTCACCTATTCTTCTCTTCTCCTGATGCTTCTCTGACTTCTCTGACACAGTCTACTAGAAGAATCTAGAGATCCAGGTGAAGATAGGAAGAGAGAGGCTTCTCCTCAGGTTGTCTGTTGTTGGTCCCCCTGTTTCTGCTCTGGTAATCCACTGAGTCTTCACTGATCAATGCAGGGGCTTCGGACAAATAGCTGTGGAGAGAGAAAGAGAGAGAACATTATATTTTAACTTTACATTCAGCTAGTAAAACAGCCAGCTTAAAGGACGACTGCCCTTCCTGATTTGGCCTCATTTAAAAAATTCAGTTCATTAAGAAATGGTAGCGGCCATGACTGAATTCAAATGTGAGTCTTGTGTGTGTGGGAAGAGTTAGCCAACCTATTTTGCCAATTAGCTTCAGCCAGCTGGTGCGCTGCCGTGGAAAATGTGTTTTCACTTTGGATAGCCTAGCTCCTGGGTTAGTTAGGGACCATCAATAAATTACACAATGTAGATGAGACAACATTTTCATGCTGCACACCTCTTAGTTTTCTCATTAAATGCTTTCAAGATTTGTATATTAATTTCTACAATTTATAGTTGGTTTGATGTTTTTAATTCACTGAAATTTGGAGCTATTGGAATTTTAACATATTGTCCTATGTACATTGTAATTTACAGATGGTCCCTAACTAGCCCCACTGGGATATCCAAAGTCAACACAAATTTACCACAGGAATTACGATCAGGTTGCGTACAGCTTCACTCTGAATTGATGATGACTTGTGTGCTGCCAGCTGTAGGCATGTGGGCAGGATTGAAACAAACCTAACCCTCATTTACGTTGTGATGCAGTCACGACCTCAAGTCTCACAAGACTCAGCTATGAACGAGACTGACTTCATGACCAAATGAATCCTATTTAGTACATTTGGACACTAGAATAAATGTTTCTAACTCATATCAATGCCACATAGGCTGATTCTAAATAAAAAGTTGGTTTTAGGGGCAGTTGCTCTTCAAGGCGAGAGAGAGAGAGAGAGAGAGAGAGAGAGAGAGAGAGAGAGAGAGAGAGAGAGAAAGGACCCTGAGGAGAGAGAGAGCGAGCGAGGAGAGATTTTACTCTATGTTTAAGATATAAATTGGCTAGACATGCTAAACGGACTGTGCATACCCTGGCCTGGCCTGCTGGCATACCAGCTACTCTAATTTCCATCCTGTATTAAATTACATTCACATTTATCCCATCATTTTGTTGATTGGATGTAGCGTTCACATTTCCCAGCCATGTATGCATAGGCCACATTTGCATATACAGTGCCTTCAGAAAGTATTCATACCCCTTGACTTATTCCAAAATGTGTTGTGCTACAGACCAAATGGATTACATATCTATTTGTCTCACCCATCTACAAACAATACCCCATAATGACAAAGTGAAAACTTGTTTTCAGATTTCTTAGCAATTAAAAATAAAAGGAAATACAGAAATATCTAATGTACATAAGTATTCACACCCCTGAGTTAATACATGTTACAATCATATTTGGCAGCAATTACAGAGTCTTTCTGGGTAAGTCTCTAAGATTTACACACCTGGATTGTACAATATTTGCACATTATTATTTTTTTATTTTTCCAAGTTAGTTGTTGATCATTGCTAGACAGCCATTTCCAGTCTTGCCATAGATTTTCAAGTCTATTTATGTCAAAACTGTAACTAGTGTTGTGAGTGTTATAATCAAGTGTTGATTCTAGTGGGGTTAACACCAGTGGGTTAACACCAGTGGGATTAAAATTGACGCCACCTGCAGTGAATAAATTAAGTGTTATTTGAATCACAGTGGAATCAACACCACATGGTGTTGTTGTCACTCGACTGTGTTGAGTTCATTTTCATTAACTCTCTCAGAGTGAAAAAGACATGGGAGAGGACTCGTTATCATATTTCCCAGCATGTTTTGTTGCAGGTTGCTTTTTAGAACAGTTTTAATATCTATGTTTCTGCACATTGATTGATTAATTGATCTTACACTACACAAAAATAAATAACATACATTTTTCTATACTACACTGAACAAAAATATAAATGCAACAATTTCAAAGATTTTACTGAGTTACAGTTCATATAAGGAAATCAGTCAATTGAAATAAATGTATTAGGCTATAATCTATGGATTTCACTTGACTGGGAATACAGATATGTGTCTGTTGGTAGACCACCATTTGCCTCATGCAGCGCAACACATCTCCTTCGCATAGAGTTGATCAGGTTGTTGATTGTGGCCTGTGGAATGTTGTCCCACTCCTCTTCAATGGCTGTGCAAAGTTGCTGGATATTGTCGGGAACTGGAACACACTGTTGTAAACGTCAATCCAGAGCATCCCAAACGTGCTCAATGGCTGACATATCTGGTGAGTGTGCAGGCCATGGAAGAACTGGGACATTTTCAGTTACCAGGAATTGTGTACAGATCCTTGCGACATGGGGCCGTGCATTATCATGCTAAAACGTGGTGATGGTAGCGGATGAATGGCATGACAATGGGCCTCAGGATCTCGTCCACGGTATCTCTGTGCAGTCAAATTGCCCCCACACTCTGTTCACAACATTGACATCAGCAAACTGCTCGCCCACACAATGCCATACATGCTGTCTGCCATCTGCCCGGTACAGTTGAAACCGGGATTCATCTGTGAAGAGCACACTTCTCCAGCGTTCCCAGTGGCCATCGAAGGTGAGCATTTGCCCACTGAAGTCGGTTACGACCCCAAACTGCAGTCAGGTCAAGACCCTGGTGAGGACGACGAGCATGCAGAGGTGCTTCCCTGAGACGGTTTCTGACAGTTTGTGCAGAAATTCTTTGGTTGTGCAAACCCACAGTTTCATCAGCTCGATGTCCTGGGCTGGCATGGTTACACATGGTCTGGGTTGTGAGGTCGTTTGGATGCACTGCCAAATTCTCTAAATTGACATTGGATCCAGCTTATGGTAGAGAAATGAACATTCAATTCTCTGGCAAGAGCTCTGGTTGACATTCCTGCAGTCAGCATGCCAATTGCACGCTCCCTCAAAATTTGAGACATCTGTGGCATTGTGTTGTGTGACAAAACTGCACATTTTAGAGTGGCCTTTTTATTGTCCCCAGCACAAGTTGCACCTGTGTAATGATCATGCTGTTTAATCAGCTTCTTGATATGCCACACTTGTGGATGAATTATCTTGGCTAAGGAGAAATGCTCACTAACAGGAATGTAAACAAATGTATGCACAACATTTGAGAGACATACCCTTTTTGTGCGTATGGAACATTTCTGGGATCTTTTATTTCAGCTCATGAAACATGGGAACAACACTTTACATGTTGCATTTATACTTGTTTTCAGTGTACGTTTACCCACCGGCAACTTCTCACATGAACATTTTCTTTTATTCAAAGGCTGAAATTGCCGTTGAAAGTTACCCTTTAAAAGGGAACACTTTATTAGAGCTGATGCTGTTACACTTGCTCAGTGTTAGGGAATTAACACCTGCGGTGTTACAGTAACTCATTTTTGGGTGTAGGTTTAACACTGTAGAGTATAAAGACTTATTTGCATATTTTCTTCCCATGGTTCCTTTCAAGTGAATGTTAGAAGTACTAGTACTACCCATGACTGTGCTTGCTATTGACAGAGACATAGGTGTTGCATTCGATGGTGTTCAGTCCAGTAGCCTTCACCAAGTGAGTGCCTAGGTGAATATATTATCATGAACATTGTATTATTTATGACAATACATTACTTTTAAATGTTTTTAGATCATAATTCAACAGCCTAATTTTACCCTAACACAGTGGTCTGAAACTCCTGCTTTGCAGGCTTCATTGGCAAGTCACATTATGCTGGCTTGCAAAATGACATATACTATAATCGCACCTGATCCCAACATTTTCTCATTAAAGCATACTTAGCAGAAGTCCACTGGCACGCTCTCATAATAAAATGATGTGCATCGCAAGCAAATATGGCTCTAGACAGTTAGCGCACAGTGATTCTGTGCTAAATTCCTGACATCTACTGTCAGTCGAATCCCACATGAGATGCAACGTTTTTTGTTGTTAATGTGGACTCACATTTATTGGTATTATGTTGGGAAGAAAAGTGCAATCATCACCTTGAAAATGAAGATTAGGGTCTCAATTCAATCCAACCCGCATTGCAGTATTTACACAGTAGCTCTTTTTCCAGTGGTCAAATTAACTCCTAGATTGGTCTCGTGGGGACTGTAGAAAAACCTACAACTACTACCAGGGCGACCCCTCTCACAGGTATGCTTTCACTTTTCAGAATTAGAAGTTTGTGGGCATAGGATGAAAATTGTAAATAAAGGATTTGAATAAGAAACATACCTGCTCCATGTGGGATTTGAACTACAAGCCAACTGTCCTAGCAAACTGCATCACCAATCAGTTATAGCAGTTAGGAAAAATGACCAGTTGACATCATCACCATTGTCATCTATTTCGTATTAAGATAGATGTAGCTACAAATATAAACGTAGAATCCTCATAGGCTTTTTTTCAAAAAGGAAATAGAAACCGTCAGCAAAAACGTTGAATTTGGTCATATCCGGAAATGTGCCTTACTGCCATTTGAATTTGATCATATCCGGAAATGTGCCTTACTGCCATTTGAATTTGATCCTATCCGGAAATGTGCCATACTGCCATTTGAATTTGATCATATCCGGAAATGTGCCTTACTGCCATTTGAATTTGATCATATCCGGAAATGTGCCATACTGCCATTTGAATTTGGTCATATTCGGAAATGTGCCTTACTGCCATTTGAATTTGATCATATCCGGAAATGTGCCTTACTGCCATTTGAATTTGGTCATATTCGGAAATGTGCCTTACTGCCATTTGAATTTGATCATATCCGGAAATGTGCCTTACTGCCATTTGAATTTGATCATATCCGGAAATGTGCCTTACTGCCATTTGAATTTGGTCATATCCGGAAATGTGCCTTACTGCCATTTGAATTTGATCATATCCGGAAATGTGCCTTACTGCCATTTGAATTTGGTCATATCCGGAAATGTGCCTTACTGCCATTTGAATTTGGTCATATCCGGAAATGTGCCTTACTGCCATTTGAATTTGATCATATCTGGAAATGTGCCTTACTGCCATTTGAATTTGGTCATGTCCGGAAATGTGCCTTACTGCCATTTGAATTTGATCATATCCGGAAATGTGCCTTACTGCCATTTGAATTTGGTCATATCCGGAAATGTGCCTTACTGCCATTTGATTTTGGTCATATCCGGAAATGTGCCTTACTGCCATTTGATTTTGGTCATATTCGAAATGTGCCTTACTGCCATTTGAATTTGATCATATCCGAAATGTGCCTTACTGCCATTTGAATTTGGTCATATCCGGAAATGTGCCTTACTGCCATTTGAATTTGGTCATATCCGGAAATGTGCCTTACTGCCATTTGAATTTGATAATATCTGGAAATGTGCCTTACTGCCATTTGAATTTGGTCATGTCCGGAAATGTGCCTTACTGCCATTTGAATTTGGTCATATCCGGAAATGCGCCATACTGCCATTTGAATTTGGTCATATCCGGAAATGTGCCTTACTGCCATTTGAATTTGATCATATCCGGAAATGTGCCTTACTGCCATTTGAATTTGGTCATATCCGGAAATGTGCCTTACTGCCATTTGATTTTGGTCATATCCGGAAATGTGCCTTACTGCCATTTGAATTTGATCATATCCGGAAATGTGCCTTACTGCCATTTGATTTTGGTCATATTCGGAAATGTGCCTTACTGCCATTTGAATTTGATCATATCCGGAAATGTGCCTTACTGCCATTTGAATTTGGTCATATCCGGAAATGTGCCTTACTGCCATTTGAATTTGATCATATCCGGAAATGTGCCTTACTGCCATTTGAATTTGGTCATATCCGGAAATGTGCCTTACTGCCATTTGAATTTGGTCATATCCGGAAATGTGCCTTACTGCCATTTGAATTTGGTCATATCCGGAAATGTGCCATACTGCCATTTGAATTTTGAGTAACATCGGTAGTCTAGTCAAGGAAGCATTATGCTAAATATATTAGCACATTCCACAGAACAAGACCTTTTCCAAATAGGGCACGCTGTCACCTGCTTTTATAGTAAACCTTGAGGCACCAGCACATCTAGAAGAGAGAGTATTTAATACCAAACACCTCCCTTGAGATTACTTTTACATCAACATTTCAATGGAAGAGTTGAACCACTAGGGGCAAAAAGAGCTAGATTTACTACTAAAAGATTAAAATATATCACTTTTGCAACGAACTGTTAAAATGAAGACACGAATTGACGTGTTTCACTGTAACTATGACTAAAACATCTGCTTTTCTATTTATTTATTTTTTCTTAATGAAAGTTACTCTTTAAAATCGGAATTTGCAACACCAATGTCGTTAGGGACCCAAAACTCTTGGGTTGTTGGTTTATCAACACTTTTAAAAGTGGTAGTTTAACATTTTGGTGGGTCACATACAGTATACACACTAAGAAAGCTTTACATTTAACACTATGGGTGTTAAAATTCTAATATCACATTTTATGTGTCGACTCCTCAAAAAACGGGGTGGGGGGTGATGTTTAAGCATGGTGACAGGGAGACAGGGAGGAGTGGAGTGACAGAAGGAAGGAGAGGGAGCGAAAGGAACGAGGGAGAGAGAAGAAGAAGAAGAAGAAGAAGAAGAAGAAGAAGAAGAAGTTAGGAGCTTGTTGAGGGAAATCTGTCTGGTTGGTTATGCCATAGAAGAGGACAGGAAGGAAAGAAAGAAAGAAGGGGGAGAGACGGGAAGAAGGAGAGAGAGTAGGAGGAGAGAGGGGAGGAAGGAGAGAGAGTAGGAGGAGAGAGGGGAGGAAGGAGAGAGAGTAGGAGGAGAGAGGGGAGGAAGGAGAGAGAGTTGGAGGAGAGAGGGGAGGAAGGAGAGAGAGTAGGAGGAGAGAGGGGAGGAAGGAGAGAGAGTAGGAGGAGAGAGGGGAGGAAGGAGAGAGAGTAGGAGGAGAGAGGGGAGGAAGGAGAGAGAGTAGGAGGAGAGAGGGGAGGAAGGAGAGAGAGTAGGAGGAGAGAGGGGAGGAAGTGAAAAAGTTTGGACAAAAGGATGAAAATGATGTTTCGATCCATAGTAGCACCAATCAATCAATGTACCATAGAGGCATGACCAGAATACAGAAGGCGAGAGACGGGGAGGGAGGAAGTAGGTAGGATTTGGAGGGAAGGAGGGAGGGTTCAGAGAGAGGAAGGGAGGAAGGGGAGGGAGGAGGTAGGATTTGGAGGGAAGGAGGGAGGGAGTTCGGAGGGAGGGAGAAATAAAAGGGAATGGAGAGACATTAGGGCAATAGGAAGGGGAGAGCATGAATGAGGAAAGGAGGGAGAGTGAGAGACGGAGGGAGCTGAGGAAAATGATGAATTACAGTTGAGAATCACAACCTGAATACAGAAACAGAGGAGAGGAAGGGAGGGAGGGGAGGGGAGGGGAGGGGAGGGAGGGAGGGAGATACAAATTTAGGGATTGGAAAGAAGAATAAAAAAATAATAAAAGAGGCAGACTGTAACAGAGGAGGCAGCGGAAAGATGGAAGAACCAGCTGGAGAGGGGACAGAGGAGAGAAAGAACAGAAGGATTTCAGAGAATCACAGTGTGTTAAACACCACAGGTATAGACAAATGTGCATCCCAAATGGCACCCTATTCCCTACAGATTGCACTACATTTGACCAGATCCCATAGGTCCCAAATCATTTGTCAGCTAGGAAAAGATGAGATGAGATGAAGGAGAAGATGGAACACAGGTAGAGAGGGAATGATTTATTCAGGTAAATGGGAGGAGAGAGCGGGGGTTGAGGGAGAGAGAGAGAGAGAGAGAGAGAGAGAGAGAGAGAGAGAGAGAGAGAGAGAGAGAGATGGCTGTGGATAATGAGGGATGCTTTGAGAAGGAAGGGAGCGTCAAGGGGGATAAGAGATGACAGCAGATCTGGGACTAACGAGGGATCAAACGGAGACGGATGGAGGAGAGGAAAGAGAGGGAATACATTGAGTGGGTGGCAGTACTGTACATTTACCCTTCGTTACACTGTTACCCCTGGCAACCAACCTGTATCTATTATCTCTCTTTCTCTCGCTCTCTTCTTTATCACTCCTCTTCTATCTTTCATTTCAAACTCCCTCGCTCATCTCTCCATGAGTTGTCTTCCGTGTTTCTCTCCTTCTAATCATACCTTCCCATTCTGTGGTATCTCTTTTTCCCTTCACTGTCCCTAATATTATCTATCTCTCTCTCTCTCTCTCTCTCTCTCTCTCTCTCTCTCTCTCTCTCTCTCTCTCTCTCTCTCTCTCTCTCTCATTTTTTCAGACTTTCCTCTGTCAGCTTCACGACTGGACGCCACTGTTCCTGTGCTCCCTTCCATCCATCCGTCCTCCTTACCCTCCCTCTCCCTCTCTCCTTCTCCCCCTCTCTGTCAGCTTCATGACTGGATGCCACTGTTCGTCCCGTACCCCTTGACAGCGCACACACACACACACACACACACACATGATCCAATCATTGCATCCACTACCATGGCATGTTTCGAGATTACACTCAAGTGAAAAGAGGAATTGAATGTAAATAATGTAAATAATTAGATCATATATTAGGAATAATTTGCATTTATTGATTTATTGGTTGTGTTGGGAATGTGGCTAACGAGGTAGCCTTAGGGGAGAGGATATTATCACCGCTTGAAGAAGACACTATGATGCCGAAACATTCGATTGTTGACCCAATAAATGACTGGGAGCTTATTTGAGAGTGTGATCCTCTCTTTATTTATTATAGCCTGTCACAAACTCACACACTAACACACAACACTAACACACAAACACACACACACTGTAAACATCCCATTGGACCCAGTCGTCATTACTATCTCTCGTAGCGCGGGTTCCTCTGACCAGGTGTTTCTGTTGCCAGATCTATTTTCTTTTGGGGGTAGATCAGCTTGAGATTGTGGCTTCTATCAATGTGATTATCTGCATCATTTCCAATCCCCATATATTTTGTTGGGGTAAATATATATATACAGTACCATTCAAAGTTTGGACAAACCTACTCATTCCAAGGTTTTTCTTTATTTTTAGTGTGCCTTGTTAAAAGTTAACTTGTGGAATTTCTTTGCTTCTTAATACATTTGAGACAATCAGTTGTGTTGTGACAAGGTACTGATGGTATACAGAATATAGCCCTATTTGGTAAAAGACCAAATCCATATTATGTCAAGAACAGCTCAAATAAGCAAAGAGAAACGACAGTCCATAATTACTTTAAGACATGAAGGTCAGTCAATCGGGACAATTTCTAGTACTTTGAAAGTTTTGTCAAGTGCAGTCGCAAAAAACATCAAGCTCTATGATGAAACTGGCTATCATGAGGACCGCCACAGGAAAGGAAGACGCAGAGTTACCTCTGCTGAGAAGGATAAGTACCTTAGAGTTACCAGCCTCAGAAATTCCAACCAAAATAAATGCTTCATAGAGTTCAAGTCACTGACACATCTCAACATCAACTGTTCAGAGCAGACTGAGTGAATCAGGCCTTCATGGTCAAATTCGCTGCAAGGAAACCACTACTCAAGGACACCAATAATAAGAAGAGACTTGTTTGAGTCAAGAAACACGACCAATGGACATTCGACTGGTGGAAATATGTCCTTTGGTCTGATGAGTCCAAATTTTAGATTTTTGATTCCAACCGCAGTGTTTTTGTGAGACGCAGAGTAGGTGAAAGGATGATCTCCGCATGTGTAGTTCCCACAGTGAAGCATGGAGGAGGTGTGATGGTGCTTTGTTGGTGACACTGTCAGTGATTTATTTAGAATTCAAGGCACACTTAACTATCATGGCTACCACAGCATTCTGCAGTGATACGCCATCCCATCTAGTTTGTTTTTCAACAGGACAATGGCCTAACACACCTCCAGGCTGTGTAAGGGCCATTTGACCAAGAAGAAGAGTGATGGAGTGCTGCATCAGATGACCTGGCCTCCACAATCACCCTACCTCAACTCAATTGAGATGGTTTGGGATGAGTTGGACTGCAGAGTGAAGGAAAAGCAGCCAATGAGTGCTCAGCATATGTGGGAACTCCTTCAAGACTGTTGGAAAAGCATTTCAGTTGAAGCTGGTTGAGAGAATGCCAGGTAAAGGGTGGCTACATTGAAGAATCTAAAATATTAATATATTTTGATTTGTTTAACACTTTTTTGGTTACTACATGATTCCATGTGTTATTTCATAGTTTTGATGTCTTCACTACTATTAGAAAATAGTAAAAATAAAGAAAATCCCTTGAATGAGTAGGTGTTTCCAAACTTTTGACTGGTATTGTATATATTATTTTCAATATATATATATATATATATATATATATATAGTTTTTATTAAATATATTGTCCTTCTTTATTATTTTCCCCTAACCCTACCGCCCCTGGAGGAAATAAATAGACAACAACACTTAGGCTTCTACTTCCAGCTTGTACGTACTATATACATTTTACGGACACGGTATATTTTACATGAGTTATATTTTCTTTTTACATGATTTACCTCCCCTCTATCTCTGAAAACCATCCAGTTTAGATTTTTACTTGACATATATTTTTCAACTGTGCTGAAAGTTCTGAACCTGTCTATTCTCATAGTTTCTTACAGATAGTAAATTAAAGATAAAACATTTTGCTCAGAGTATTATTCTATTATTGATCGATTGACTGACGGCACAGTTGATGATGTGGCTCGCAACCAATGGTTGATGCATGCAACGTCTGAGCAGGGGAATGTGACCCTATACTAACCCTGGATAATGAGATCAGAATCAATATCACTGGGCAATTATCGTGATGTCATAATTAGTGGACAGTTGTTGACATTTATTGATTGATGATGAGGCAGTGAAACAGGCCTGAGGCCTATCCCATGGGAAGGAAAGGGGGAATATGAAGAGCAAGGGAGGAACAGACAGACAGTTAGCCTTAGGTGTCTGTCTGTCTGACTGTCTGCTGACTGACTGACTATCTATTAGGAGTCATCAGGCAGGGAGAGAGAGGGTGCTCTAAAATTTTAGATTTCAGGAGAATGTTACTCTCCACACAAACTAATATTGTAAAGTATTGTAAAGTAACATGTTACTCTCCACACAACGTAATATTGTAAAGTAACATGTTACTCTCCACACAAACTAATATTGTAAAGTAACATGTTACTCTCCACACAACGTAATATTGTAAAGTAACATGTTACTCTCCACACAAACTAATATTGTAAAGTAACATGTTACTCTCCACACAACGTAATATTGTAAAGTAACATGTTACTCTCCACACAACGTAATATTGTAAAGTAATATGTTACTCTCCACACAAACTAATATTGTAAAGTAACGTGTTACTCTCCACACACTGTAATATTGTAAAGTAACATGTTACTCTCCACACAAACTAATATTGTAAAGTAATGTGTTACTCTCCACACAATGTAATATTGTAATGTAACATGTTACTCTCCACACAAATGAATATTGTAAAGTAACATGTTACTTTCCACACAAATTAAAATTGTAAAGTAACATGTAATACCGGTAATATAGTACTTTTTCAAGTAACTAATCCCAACACTGATCCTGTGTGTGTGTGTGTGTGTGTTTAAAATGTCTTTCTCTTTTGAAACTTGAAACGTGTGTGTTTCATCTTAACTAATTCAGTGGATAATGCATAGCACAGCAGTTATCAGCAGACCAACCAGGTCAATACTCCATGCCAGAGTCATTATACAGAGACAACAAATGGTGTTGGACAGACAGAGAGAGAATGTGAGAGAGAGAGAGAGAGAGAGAGAGAGAGAGAGAGAGAGAGAGAGAGAGAGAGAGAGAGAGAGAGATGGGACAAAAAAAGAAGGGAGTATAGAGAGGGAGAGAGAGGGTTGACAATGGGCAAAACATTTAAGAATAATGGTACATACTCTATAGTAAAGTAAAGACAAAGAGATGGGAAATAAAGAGATGCAACGTAGCTACTTTAACTAGATATTTTAACTATGACTATGTACAGTACATAACCCAGCCTTCTACACCTCCCCTTAATCTGTCCCTCTCTCTTTCTCCATCTCTGTCTCTCTCTCTTTCTCTTTTCTCTCTCCATCTCTTTCTCTCCATCTCCCCATCTCTCTCCGTCTGTATGAGTCATCTGGGATTTTTAGCACAGACAGAGCAGGACATCGTATTAAACTGTGCATCTGTGCGTGGGTGTATCAACACAGTCTCCACATATCCACACACACAAACACTCATACACACACCCACTTAGTAACACACACAAACACATGCACACCATCAGTTCCAGTAATGTGTCTGCTTCAGCAGTCCATGCTGCCATCCTGCCTGTCTTTCTTTTCTACATCTCCACTTTCTCTCTCTCCATCCATCCCTCCATCTCCACGTTCTCTCTCTCCATCCATCCCTCCATCTCCACGTTCTGTCCATCCATCCCTCCATCTCCACGTTCTCTCTCTCCATCCATCCCTCCATCTCCACGTTCTCTCTCTCCATCCATCCCTCCATCTCCAGGTTCTCTCTCTCCATCCATCCCTCCATCTCCATGTTCTCTCTCTCCATCCATCCCTCCATCTCCACGTTCTCTCTCTCCATCCATCCCTCCATCTCCACGTTCTCTCTCTCCATCCATCCCTCCATCTCCACTTTCTCTCTCTCCATCCATCCCTCCATCTTTCTTTCTGTCTCTCCATCCATCCCTCCATATTTCTTTCTCTCTCTCCAGCCATCCCTCCATCTTCACGTTCTCTCTCTCCATCCATCCCTCCATATTTCTTTCTCTCTCTCCATCCCTCCATCTTTCCTTTTCACACATACATAATGAGTGAGAGGACATGAGAACAAAAGACACACACACACACACACACACACACACACACACACACACACACACACACACACACACACACACACACACACACACACACACACACACACAAACATACACAGTAGAACATACACACTAGAACACACACACACTAGAATACACACACACATACATACTTGAACACACACACACACACTAGAATATACTAGAACACACACACACACATACACACTAAAACACCCACACTAGAATACATACACGTACACACTAGAACACACACACACTAGAATACATACACGTACACACTGGAAAACACACACACACATACACACTAGAACACACACACGTACACACTAGAACACATACACACTAGAACACACACACACTAGAATACACATACATACGGTCACGTCCTGGCCAGAGATAGCCCTTTTTTGGCTTCTCTATGGTGTTTGTGGTCAGGACGTGATCAGGGGTTATGTTCTATGTGGTGTATTTTTTTGTTTTGGTTTCATTGATGGTTCCCAATTAGAGGCAGCTGAGTTTCGTTACCTCTAATTGGAGACCATATTTAAGTTTGTAATTCCCCACTGATTTCGTGGGTCATTGTTTGTATTTCTGTGTGTGTGCCTCACCAGTGTTACGGTCTGTTTCGTTGTTTATTGTTTTGTGCAAGTTTCACTACCAGAATTAAAAGATGTATACTGGAACCCTCGCTGCATTTTGGTCCGCTCCATTTGAAGATCGTGACACATACACACTAGAACACACACATACACACACACACTAGAATACACACACATACACACTAGAACACACACATATACACACTAGAACACACACACATGCACACTAGAACACACAAACATACACACTAGAACACACACACACTAGAATACACATGCACACACACTAGGATACACACACATACACACTAGAACACACACATATACACACTAGAACACACACACATGCACACTAGAACACACAAACATACACACTAGAACACACACACACTAGAATACACATGCACACACACTAGAATACTCACACACATGCATACAAGAATACACACACACTAGAATACACTAGAACACACACACACTAGAACACACAGACACGTACACACTAGAGCACACACACAGACACACTAGAACACACAAACATACACACTAGAACACACACACACATACACACTAGAACACACACACATACACATTAGAACACACACACACATACACACTAGAACACACACACATGCACACAAACATGCACACTAGAACACACAAACATACACACTAGAACACACATACACACTAGAACAGACAAACACACACACATATACACACTAGAACACACACACATACACACTAGAACACACACACATACACTCTAGAACACACACATACACACTAGAACACACACACATGCACACTAAAACACACACACTAGAATACACATGCACACACACTAGAATACACATACACATACATACAAGAACACACACACACTAGAACACACACACACATACACATTAGAACACACACACTAGAATACACACACATGCACACTACAACACACACACATACACACTAGAACACACGCACATACACACTAGAATACACACACATGCACACTAGAACACACACACATACACACTAGAACACACACACATGCACACTAGAACACACAAACATACACACTAGAACACACACACACTAGAATACACATGCACACACACTAGAACACACACACACATGCATACAAGAACACACACACAGTAGAATACACTAGAACACACACACACACTAGAACACACAGACACGTACACACTAGAGCACACACACAGCCACACTAGAACACACACACATACACACTAGAACACACACACACATACACACTAGAACACACACACATACTCATTAGAACACACACACACATACACACAAGAACACACACACATGCACACTAGAACACACAAACATGCACACTAGAACACACAAACATACACACTAGAACACACACACACTAGAATAGACACACATACACACTAGAACAGACACACACACACACACACACACACATATACACACTAGAACACACACACATACACTCTAGAACACACACACATACACACTAGAACACACACACATGCACACTAAAACACACACACTAGAATACACATGCACACACACTAGAATACACACACAAATACATACAAGAACACACACACACTAGAACACACACACACATACACATTAGAACACACAAACATACACACTAGAACACACACACACTAGAATACACACAAATGCACACTAGAACACACACACATACACACTAGAACACATGCACATACACACTAGAATACACACACATGCACACTAGAACACACACACATACACACTGGAACACACACATGCACACTAGAACACACAAACATACACACTAGAACACACACACACTAGAATACACATGCACACACACTAGAATACACACACACATGCATACAAGAACACACAAACACTAGAATACACTAGAACACACACACACTAGAACACACAGACACGTACACACTAGAGCATACACACATACACATACAAACTAGAACACACACACATACACACTAGAACACACACACACATACACACTAGAACACACACACATGCACACTAGAACACACAAACATACACACTAGAACACACACACACTAGAATACACACACATACACACTAGAACAGACACACACACACACATATACACTAGAACACACATACACACTAGAACACACACACACTAGAATACACACACATACACACTAGAACACACACACATGCACACTAAAACACACACACTAGAATACACATGCACACACACTAGAATACACACACACATACATACAAGAACACACACACTCTAGAACACACACACACATACACACTAGAACACACACACACACACATATACATTAGAACACACAAACATACACACTAGAACACACACACACTAGAATACACACACATGCACACTAGAACACACACACATACACACTAGAACACATGCACATACACAATAGAATACACACACATGCACACTAGAACACACACACATACACACTAGAACACACACACACACATACACACTAGAACACATGCACATACACACTAGAACACACACACCTCTATTTTTACTCAGTGAGTTTGGAGGACAGCCAAGTTAAGGCAAATTAGATATTAATCCTTTCTTTGAGGCTGGGCGTTTAGCACACACACACATGCATACAAGAACACACACACACTAGAATACACTAGAACACACACACACTAGAACACACAGACACGTACACACTAGAGCACACACACAGACACACTAGAACACACACACATACACACTAGAACACACACACATACACACTAGAACACACACACATACACATTAGAACACACACACACATACACACTAGAACACACACACATGCACACAAACATGCACACTAGAACACACAAACATACACACTAGAACACACACACACTGGAATACACACACATACACACTAGAACAGACACACACACACACATATACACACTAGAACACACACACATACACACTAGAACACACACACATACACTCTAGAACACACACACATACACACTAGAACACACACACTAGAATACACATGCACACACACTAGAATACACACACACATACATACAAGAACACACACACACTAGAACACACACACACATACACATTAGAACACACAAACATACACACTAGAACACACACACACACTAGAATACACACACATGCACACTAGAACACACACACATACACACTAGAACACACACACACACATGCACACTAGAACACACAAACATACACACTAGAACACACACACACTAGAATACATATGCACACACACACTAGAATACACACACACATGCATACAACAACACACACACTAGAATACACTAGAACACACACACACTAGAACACACAGACACGTACACACTAGAGCACACACACATACACACTAGAACACACACACACATACACACTAGAACACACACACATACACATTAGAACACACACACACACATACACACTAGAACACACACACATGCACACTAGAACACACAAACATGCACACTAGAACACACAAACATACACACTAGAACACACACACACTAGAATACACACACATACACACTAGAACAGACACACACACACATATACACCCTAGAACACACACACATACACACTAGAACACACACACACTAGAATACACACACATACACACTAGAACACACACACTAGAATACACATGCACACACACTAGAATACACACACACATACATACAAGAACACACACACACTAGAACACACAAACACATACACTCTAGAACACACACACACATACACATTAGAACACACAAACATACACACTAGAACACACACACACTAGAATACACACACATGCACACTAGAACACACACACATACACACTAGAACACACGCACATAAACACTAGAATACACACACATGCACACTAGAACACACACACATACACACTAGAACACACACACACACATACACACTGGAACACACACACACTAGAATACACACACATACACACTAGAACAGACACACACACACACACACATATACACCCTAGAACACACACACACTAGAATACACACACATACACACTAGAACACACACACTAGAATACACATGCACACACACTAGAATACACACACACATACATACAAGAACACACACACACTAGAACACACACACACATACACTCTAGAACACACACACACATACACATTAGAACACACAAACATACACACTAGAACACACACACACTAGAATACACACACATGCACACTAGAACACACAAACATGCACACTAGAATACACAAACATACACACTACAACACACACACACTAGAATACACATGCACACACACTAGGATACACACACATACACACTAGAACACACACATATACACACTAGAACACACACACATGCACACTAGAACACACAAACATACACACTAGAACACACACACACTAGAATACACATGCACACACACTAGAATATAAACACACATGCATACAAGAATACACACACACTAGAATACACTAGAACACACACACACTAGAGCACACAGACACGTACACACTAGAGCACACACACAGACACACTAGAACACACACACATACACATTAGAACACACACACACATACACACTAGAACACACACACATGCACACAAACATGCACACTAGAACACACAAACATACACACTAGAACACACATACACACTAGAACAGACAAACACACACACATATACACACTAGAACACACACACATACACACTAGAACACACACACATACACTCTAGAACACACACATACACACTAGAACACACACACATGCACACTAAAACACACACACTAGAATACACATGCACACACACTAGAATACACATACACATACATACAAGAACACACACACACTAGAACACACAAACATACACATTAGAACACACACACTAGAATACACACACATGCACACTACAACACACACACACACACATACACACTAGAACACACACACATACACACTAGAATACACACACATGCACACTAGAACACACACACATACACACTAGAACACACACACATGCACACTAGAACACACAAACATACACACTAGAACACACACACACATACACACTAGAACACACACACATACACATTAGAACACACACACACACACATACACACTAGAACACACACACATGCACACTAGAACACACAAACATGCACACTAGAACACACAAACATACACACTAGAACACACACACACTAGAATACACACACATACACACTAGAACAGACACACACACACATATACACCCTAGAACACACACACATACACACTAGAACACACACACACTAGAATACACACACATACACACTAGAACACACACACTAGAATACACATGCACAAACACTAGAATACACACACACATACATACAAGAACACACACACACACTAGAACACACACACACATACACTCTAGAACACACACACACATACACATTAGAACACACAAACATACACACTAGAACACACACACACTAGAATACACACACATGCACACTAGAACACACACACATACACCCTAGAACACACGCACATAAACACTAGAATACACACACATGCACACTAGAACACATACACATACACACTAGAACACACACACACACATACACACTGGAACACACACACACTAGAATACACACACATACACACTAGAACAGACACACACACACACATATACACCCTAGAACACACACACATACACACTAGAACACACACACACTCGAATACACACACATACACACTAGAACACACACACTAGAATACACATGCACACACACTAGAATACACACACACATACATACAAGAACACACACACACTAGAACACACACACACATACACTCTAGAACACACACACACATACACATTAGAACACACAAACATACACACTAGAACACACACACACTAGAATACACACACATGCACACTAGAACACACAAACATGCACACTAGAATACACAAACATACACACTACAACACACACACACTAGAATACACATGCACACACACTAGGATACACACACATACACACTAGAACACACACATATACACACTAGAACACACACACATGCACACTAGAACACACAAACATACACACTAGAACACACACACACTAGAATACACATGCACACACACTAGAATATAAACACACATGCATACAAGAATACACACACACTAGAATACACTAGAACACACACACACTAGAACACACAGACACGTACACACTAGAGCACACACACAGACACACTAGAACACACAAACATACACACTAGAACACACACACACATACACACTAGAACACACACACACACATACACATTAGAACACACACACACATACACACTAGAACACACACACATGCACACAAACATGCACACTAGAACACACAAACATACACACTAGAACACACATACACACTAGAACAGACAAACACACACACATATACACACTAGAACACACACACATACACACTAGAACACACACACATACACTCTAGAACACACACATACACACTAGAACACACACACATGCACACTAAAACACACACACTAGAATACACATGCACACACACTAGAATACACATACACATACATACAAGAACACACACACACTAGAACACACAAACATACACATTAGAACACACACACTAGAATACACACACATGCACACTACAACACACACACATACACACTAGAACACACGCACATACACACTAGAATACACACACATGCACACTAGAACACACACACATACACACTAGAACACACACACATGCACACTAGAACACACAAACATACACACTAGAACACACACACACATACACACTAGAACACACACACATACACATTAGAACACACACACACACACATACACACTAGAACACACACACATGCACACTAGAACACACAAACATGCACACTACAACACACAAACATACACACTAGAACACACACACACTAGAATACACACACATACACACTAGAACAGACACACACACACATATACACCCTAGAACACACACACATACACACTAGAACACACACACACTAGAATACACACACATACACACTAGAACACACACACTAGAATACACATGCACACACACTAGAATACACACACACATACATACAAGAACACACACACACTAGAACACACACACACATACACTCTAGAACACACACACACATACACATTAGAACACACAAACATACACACTAGAACACACACACACTAGAATACACACACATGCACACTAGAACACACAAACATGCACACTAGAATACACAAACATACACACTACAACACACACACACTAGAATACACATGCAAACACACTAGGATACACACACATACACACTAGAACACACACACATGCACACTAGAACACACAAACATACACACTAGAACACACACACACTAGAATACACATGCACACACACTAGAATATAAACACACATGCATACAAGAATACACACACACTAGAATACACCAGAACACACACACACTAGAACACACAGACACGTACACACTAGAGCACACACACAGACACACTAGAACACACAAACATACACACTAGAACACACACACACATACACACTAGAACACACACACATACACATTAGAACACATACACACATACACACTAGAACACACACACATGCACACAAACATGCACACTAGAACACACAAACATACACACTAGAACACACATACACACTAGAACAGACAAACACACACACATATACACACTAGAACACACACACATACACACTAGAACACACACACATACACTCTAGAACACACACATACACACTAGAACACACACACATGCACACTAAAACACACACACTAGAATACACATGCACACACACTAGAATACACATACACATACATACAAGAACACACACACACTAGAACACACACACACATACACATTAGAACACACACACTAGAATACACACACATGCACACTACAACACACACACATACACACTAGAACACACACACATGCACACTAGAACACACAAACATACACACTAGAACACACACACACTAGAATACACATGCACACACATTAGAATACACACACACATGCATACAAGAACACACACACAGTAGAATACACTAGAACACACACACACTAGAACACACAGACACGTACACACTAGAGCACACACACAGACACACTAGAACACACACACATACACACTAGAACACACACACACATACACACTAGAACACACACACATACTCATTAGAACACACACACACATACACACTAGAACACACACACATGCACACTAGAACACACAAACATGCACACTAGAACACACAAACATACACACTAGAACACACACACACTAGAATAGACACACACACACACTAGAACAGACACACACACACACACACACACATGTACACACTAGAACACACACACATACACTCTAGAACACACACACATACACACTAGAACACACACACATGCACACTAAAACACACACACTAGAGTACACATGCACACACACTAGAATACACACACAAATACATACAAGAACACACACACACTAGAACACACACACACATACACATTAGAACACACAAACATACACACTAGAACACACACACACTAGAATACACACACATGCACACTAGAACACACACACATACACACTAGAACACACGCACATACACACTAGAATACACACACATGCACACTAGAACACACACACATACACACTAGAACACACACACACACATACACACTGGAACACACACATGCACACTAGAACACACAAACATACACACTAGAACACACACACACTAGAATACACATGCACACACACTAGAATACACACACACATGCATACAAGAACACACAAACACTAGAATACACTAGAACACACACACACTAGAACACACAGACACGTACACACTAGAGCATACACACATACACATACAAACTAGAACACACACACATACACATTAGAACACACACACACATACACACTAGAACACACACACATGCACACTAGAACACACAAACATGCACACTAGAACACACAAACATACACACTAGAACACACACACACTAGAATACACACACATACACACTAGAACACACACACACTAGAATACACACACATACACACTAGAACACACACACATGCACACTAAAACACACACACTAGAATACACATGCACACACACTAGAATACACACACACATACATACAAGAACACACACACTCTAGAACACACACACACATACACACTAGAACACACACACACACACATATACATTAGAACACACAAACATACACACTAGAACACACACACACTAGAATACACACACATGCACACTAGAACACACACACATACACACTAGAACACACAAACATACACAATAGAACACACACACATACACACTAGAACACACATACATACACACTAGAACACACACACACACATACACACTAGAACACATGCACATACACACTAGAACACACACACCTCTATTTTTACTCAGTGAGTTTGGAGGACAGCCAAGTTAAGGCAAATTAGATATTAATCCTTTCTTTGAGGCTGGGCGTTTAGCACACACACACATGCATACAAGAACACACACACACTAGAATACACTAGAACACACACACACTAGAACACACAGACACACTAGAGCACACACACAGACACACTAGAACACACACACATACACACTAGAACACACACACACATACACACTAGAACACACACACATACACATTAGAACACACACACACATACACACTAGAACACACACACATGCACACAAACATGCACACTAGAACACACAAACATACACACTAGAACACACACACACTAGAATACACACACATACACACTAGAACAGACACACACACACACATATACACACTAGAACACACACACATACACTCTAGAACACACACACATACACACTAGAACACACACACATGCACACTAAAACACACACACTAGAATACACATGCACACACACTAGAATACACACACACATACATACAAGAACACACACACACTAGAACACACACACACATACACATTAGAACACACAAACATACACACTAGAACACACACACACACTAGAATACACACACATACACACTAGAACACACACACATACACACTAGAACACACACACACACATGCACACTAGAACACACAAACATACACACTAGTACACACACACACTAGAATACATATGCACACACACACTAGAATACACACACACATGCATACAACAACACACACACTAGAATACACTAGAACACACACACACTAGAACACACAGACACGCATACACACTAGAGCACACACACATACACACTAGAACACACACACACATACACACTAGAACACACACACATACACATTAGAACACACACACACACATACACACTAGAACACACACACATGCACACTAGAACACACAAACATGCACACTAGAACACACAAACATACACACTAGAACACACACACACTAGAATACACACACATACACACTAGAACAGACACACACACACATATACACCCTAGAACACACACACATACACACTAGAACACACACACACTAGAATACACACACATACACACTAGAACACACACACTAGAATACACATGCACACACACTAGAATACACACACACATACATACAAGAACACACACACACTAGAACACACACACACATACACTCTAGAACACACACACACATACACATTAGAACACACAAACATACACACTAGAACACACACACACACTAGAATACACACACATGCACACTAGAACACACACACATACACACTAGAACACACACACACACACATACACACTAGAATACACACACATGCACACTAGAACACACACACATACACACTAGAACACACACACACACATACACACTGGAACACACACACACTAGAATACACACACATACACACTAGAACAGACACACACACACATATACACCCTAGAACACACACACATACACACTAGAACACACACACACTAGAATACACACACATACACACTAGAACACACACACTAGAATACACATGCACACACACTAGAATACACACACACATACATACAAGAACACACACACACTAGAACACACACACACATACACTCTAGAACACACACACACATACACATTAGAACACACAAACATACACACTAGAACACACACACACTAGAATACACACACATGCACACTAGAACACACAAACATGCACACTAGAACACACAAACATACACACTAGAACACACACACACTAGAATACACACACATACACACTAGAACAGACACACACACACATATACACCCTAGAACACACACACATACACACTAGAACACACACACACTAGAATACACACACATACACACTAGAACACACACACTAGAATACACATGCACACACACTAGAATACACACACACATACATACAAGAACACACACACACTAGAACACACACACACATACACTCTAGAACACACACACACATACACATTAGAACACACAAACATACACACTAGAACACACACACACACTAGAATACACACACATGCACACTAGAACACACACACATACACACTAGAACACACGCACATACACACTAGAATACACACACATGCACACTAGAACACACACACATACACACTAGAACACACACACACACATACACACTGGAACACACACACACTAGAATACACACACATACACACTAGAACAGACACACACACACATATACACCCTAGAACACACACACATACACACTAGAACACACACACACTAGAATACACACACATACACACTAGAACACACACACTAGAATACACATGCACACACACTAGAATACACACACACATACATACAAGAACACACACACACTAGAATACACACACATACACACTAGAACACATGCACATACACTCTAGAACACACACACCTCTATTTTTACTCAGTGAGTTTGGAGGACAGCCAAGTTAAGGCAAATTAGATATTAATCCTTTCTTTGAGGCTGGGCGTTTAGCACACACACACACACACGTTGATCAAACACTCCCCTGAAGGGTATTACATGGCTAATGTTGCCTCCAATGGGGGGTGTGTGTGTGTGCCTAGGTGTGTGTGTGTGTTTCTACATGCGTGTTTGTGTGTGTGTGTGTGTGTGTGTCTGCACAAGCGAATATGGCTTCTGCCACTACAGCAAATGTTAAGGTCTGGACAACGCTGTGAGAACATAGTACTAGGTCAATAGGGCTTCGTCCCAAATGGCACCCTATTCAGGCTCTGGTCTAAAGTAGTGCACTGCACTCATACTGCACTCATACCCAGGTAGGGGTCCTAAAAGCGGGGTGGGGAGGTGGAACAGTCCCCTCCTGGACCTGGGTTCTACTGGAGGTGTGTAGGGTTGGCAGAACAAAAATCATACCTTAAATAGCTACCTTCATGCTGACAACAACAACAACACCAACATAGCCATATGGCCCATACAACAGAGGTGGGATACATGCCCAGATCGTGACCCTCTCTTGGGATGTGGAATACAATTTATGCCCTGGACTCGGCCCTGCTTTGGAAGTAGACAGGTCCTCAATCCATACTGCAATCCTCCATTGGACCTCTAGCGGCCAAGCCATGACACCGCCAACCAGACCAGGGTTTCCGTTAGCGGCAAAAATGAAAAGACAATAAATAAAACTGTTGCCGGCCCAAATGACTGGGAGAAAAAGAAATCCCAAACCAAAATAATGCTTCCTATTCATTGAAGGAAATACCAGTCAATGGAAATGCATTTGGTCATCATGCTTATCAGTCTATAGGTTCATTTGCATAATTAAGTGGAATTCAATTGTCCTTTGTGTATTTTCGTTAGTCATCGTGTATCTTATTTATCCAACACAACTATCACATGCACAGCATACAGAGCCTGTTTTGAGCAAGTTTGGGGAGGAATGGTAAATAACTGTAATTCATACTTTTATTAATGGTGTCATATGTAATGGGGAATTGATAAAAATCTCAAATCAAAGGGCAAACAATTCACACAATGAAACAATGAATGCACAATAATTGGACGGGAGACAGCTGAGCCATTCTGGAGACTGACTGTCCTTTATCCTCACCACACACCCCTCCCCTTCTTCATTCTGGAGACTGACTGTCCTTTATGCTCACCACACACCCCTCCCCTTCTTCATTCTGGAGACTGACTGGCCTTTATGCTCACCACACACCCCTCCCCTTCTTCATTCTGGAGACTGACTCACCTTTATGCTCACCACACACCCCTCCCCTTCTTCATTCTAGAGACTGACACCCCTCCCCTTCTAAACAATTTCAATTATACTCAAGACACATTATATTCACACATATTTGAGTTGCTTTTCACTGAGAGACACAACTCAAAAATCAGTTAGGCCTATTCCTATGTGTTCTGACAAAACAAATAGGCATAGGACTACTAGCTTGTGATTTAAAACAACCCACAGAATATTTTTTAAAGAACCTAATGATTCTTGATTCCTCTGTGGCTAAGTCATGGTTTCTGATGAGTATTTTGAAGGATTTTATTGCTTTCTGTTAGGAGTAATTATATCATTTGGGTAAATGTATTTCCATTTACTTCCCTATTTGGACTATGTCATTTCTCTCCTGTTGGTTTTCATATCGACTTTCTTTCATTGTCCAGAAGCCAAAGGCACAATCCTAGTCATATTAGTAACCCATCCTAGTTGTTGCATCTTTAGATCCCCCCCTCTTTCAAAGTTTCTAAACTTGATTTGTATCTCTGTCACATATGGAACAGCTATCAGGTGCGTTGTTCAGAACAATGTTTTCCCAGATGCTCTATTTAGAATGTTTTTCCCCGCAAATTGCATTTTGGCAAATGTTTGAAAATTATATTTTATTGGCTGCTTCATTACATGACTTGAATGTTCTGTTAAGATGCATTACCATCGTACTAAATGTGGTTTCTGTCATTCTGAGCACTGTGTGAGGACGCTCTAGTGGGTTATGCACCCAATGCATATGGATACAGGTACATTTCTCAAATGGCCAGTAAATTGAAATGTTTTTGGTCACGTTGTCCGGCACCACATTTTCCTAACGGAAACCCTGATCGAGACCCAGGGGATGTAAGTTGAAAGCCATGCCCAGGATGGAGTCCCCTGTTGAGGCATGGCTGGCAGGCGACTGTGGGGATCTGTGGGGCTTTCTGGATGTTAGGGGAGCTCTTAGCAGAGGGTTTAATTGATCTGTTACAATGAGCCAAGAGTTAAGGGCCTCTATGAACGTCTCTCTAATACAAATAAACAATGAATATACCTCTGTCCCTCACGTAGCTCTCTCTTTCCCCATCTCTCTCTCTCTCTCTCTCTCTCTCTCTCTCTCTCACACACACACACACACACACACACACACACACACACACACACACACACACACACACACACACACACACACACACACACACACACACACACACACACACACACACACACACACACACACACACACACACACACACTATATCCCTACCCTGGGACCTCAACACGTATTGCAGAAACTGGGCATCCATCAAGTTAAAACCTAATTTGCATACAATGTTGTTCCAGCCTATTGTCTCGCGGCATTCCGATATGCATTTGCATACTCATTTGCATGGCCTGCTTGTTGTTGGCTGATTGGTCGGATTCCCTCAAGCTCTTTAATCATTGGACTGGCTGATCTCTCTTTAATGGGGTTGGCGCTCCGGTTCTCTATATACCACCTACCCCCATCCAATTGGTTCGTTGGTTATTATTCGGTTGTGTATATGTGTGTGTGTGTGAGATGGTTTGTGTGTGTATGTGAGTGTGTGTGTGTGTTTGTGTGTGTGTGTGTTGTTTGAGAACACATTCTCTAATAAAATAAGGACTTGCATGGTTGTATCACAAGTTGGATTAAGTTGGCCCTAGACACTGATTCAAGGTCAGTTTTTTTTTTTTTACCATTGGAGTAGAGGTTAGAATTGGGGAGGGTAAGCTGATCCCAGATCTGTGCCTATGTAGCCGTTGTAAAATGGCTAGCTAGTTAGCGGTGCGCGCTAGTAGCGTTTCAATCGATGACGTCACTCACTCTGAGACCTTAAAGTAGTTGTTCCCTTGCAGTTTGTGTGGAGCGATAGGTTCCGATGCTTTGTGGGAGGCAGTTGTTGACGTGTTGAGGGTTGGGGCAAGGAGAGGGATGGAAGCAAGTCTGTTACAACTTCTACTCAGGGCATTACATCATACACTATTGGGCATATGGCATTTTTCCTATGTCTTGGTCTGATATGGCTTGCCACAATACCCAATGTATTTTACACAGTCAGATTAATACAGAAAGCTGGTTGAAAAACTTCCCCTGACAGTGCAATACAGTTAAAAATATTACATTTCTCCTCTTTCCTTTATTGTAAAACATTATATTCTACCAGATTTTCATTTCCCTCCCTCTTTCTCTCTCTCTCTCTCTCACCCAAACACATACACAACACACACTATTTTAGAGTGATACATTATATTGTACCGGCTAGACTTATAATAGTGTTCTGGGGTAGTGGATGCCTTACTGACTTCTCATGAAAACTTGTAAACTCGTTTCGGTGAGTTGTGGGGATTGCCTGAGAGGTGGAGGAGAGGGGACATTGGATGTGCTATCATTCTTCTGTAGTACCCTCGCTCTGTTCTTCTATCCCTCACTCTCTCCCACTCTCTCTCTCCTCAGACAAGGACACAATACCTTACAGAGATTGTCAGATAGAACGACCGAATGGAGAATGTGTTACTGCTCTGTACTGGAGGAGAAACACACAAGAAATAACTTTAGGCCTTAGCCTCTCTGGCCCTGTTTATCTCACTATTTCCCTCTCCCTGTATCCTATGTATCTACAGTTGAAGTCTGAAGTTTACATACACTTAGGTTGGAGTCATTAAAACTAGTTTTTCAACCACTCCACAAATTTCTTGTTAACAAACTATAGTTTTGGCAAGTCGGTTAGGACATCTACTTTGTGCATGACACAAATAATTTTTCCAACAATTGTTTACAGACAGATTATTTCACTTATAATTCACTGTATCACAATTCCAGTGGGTCAGAAGTTGACATACACTAAGTTGACTGTGCCTTTAAACAACTTGGAAATTACCAGAAAATTATTTCATGGTTTTAGAAGCTTCTGATAGGCTAATTGACATCAATTGAGTCAATTGGAGGTGTACCTGTGGACGTATTTCAAGGCCTACCTTCAAACTCAGTGCCTCTTTGCTTGACATCATGGGAAAATCAAAAGAAATCAGCCAAGACCTCAGAAAAGAAATTGTAGAGATCAGCAAGTCTGGTTCATCCTTGGGAGGAGACGCGTTCTGTCTCCTAGAGATGAACGTACTGTGGTGCGAAAAGTGCAAATCAATCCCAGAACAACAGCAAAAGACCTTGTGAAGATGCTGGAGGAAACAGGTACAAAAGTATCTATATCCACAGTAAAACGAGTCCTATATGGACATAACCTGAAAGGTCAGCTCAGCAAGGAAGTAGCCACTGCTCCAAAACCGCAATAAAAAAGCCAGACTACGGTTTGCAACTGCACATGGGGACAAAGATCGTACTTTTTGGAGAAATGTCCTCTGGTCTGATGAAACAAAAATAGAACTGTTTGGAAATAATGACCAGGAAAAAGGGGGAGGCTTGCAAGCCGAAGAACACCATCCCAACCATGAAGCACGGGTGTGGCAGCATCATGTTGTGGGGGTACTTTGCTGCAGGAGGGACTGGTGCACTTCATAAAATAGATGGCATTGTGAGGAAGGAAAGTTATGTGGATATATTGAAGCAACATCTCAAGACATAGATGGATAGAGGGTCGCAAATGGGTCTTCCAAATGAACAATGATCCCAAGCATACTTCTAAAGTTGTGGCAAAATGGCTTAAGGACAACAAAGTCAAGGTATTGGAGTGGCCATCACAAAGCCCTGACCTCAATCCTATAGAAGATTTGTGGGCAGAATTGAAAAAGCGTGTGCGAGTAAGGAGGCCTACAAACCTGACTCAGTTACACCAGCTCTGTCAGGAGGAATGGCCAAAATTCACCCAACTTATTGTGAGAAGCTTGTGGAAGGCTACCCGAAATGTGTCAACCAAGTTAAACAAATTAAAGGCAACGCTACCAAATACTAATTGAGTGTATGTAAACTTCTGACCCACTGGGAATGTGATGAAAGAAATAAAAGCTGAAATAAATCATTCTCTTTACTATTATTCTGACATTTCACATTCTTAAAATAAAGTGGTGATCCTAACTGACCTAAGACAGGGAATTTTTACTAGGATTACATTTCGGGAATTGTGACAAGTGTATTTGGCTAAGTGTATTTGACTAAGGTGCATGTAAACTTCCGACTTCAACTGTATCTACAGCCCTCTATCTTCCCTTTATCCTCACTCTCCCTCTATCCATCTATCTACAGTACAGGCCTCTATCTTCCCTGTATTCTCCCTCTCCCTCTATCCATCTATCTACATTACAGCCCTCTATCTTCCCTTTATCCTCCCTCTCCCTCTATCCATCTATCTACAGTACAGCCCTCTATCTTCCCTTTATCCTCCCTCTTCCTCTATCCATCTATCTACAGTACAGCCCTCTATCCTCCCTCTCCCTCTATCCATCTATCTACAGTACAGGCCTCTATCTTCCCTTTATCCTCCCTCTCCCTCTATCCATCTATCTACAGTACAGCCCTCTATCTTCCCTTTATCCTCGCTCTTCCTCTATCCATCTATCTACAGTACAGCCCTCTATCCTCCCTCCCTCTCCCTCTATCTATCTATCTATCTACAGTACAGCCCTCTCTCTTCCCTTTATCCTCCCTCTCCCTCTATCCATCTATCTACAGTACAGCCCTCTATCTTCCCTCTATCCTCCCTCTCCCTCTACCATCTATCTACAGTACAGCCCTCTCTCTTCCCTCTATTCTCCCTCTCCCTCTATCCATCTATCTACAGTACAGCCCTCTATCTTCCCTTTATCCTCCCTCC
The DNA here is from genome assembly GCA_030435695.1 of Brachymystax lenok tsinlingensis. Taxonomy (NCBI): domain Eukaryota; kingdom Metazoa; phylum Chordata; class Actinopteri; order Salmoniformes; family Salmonidae; genus Brachymystax; species Brachymystax lenok. The sequence continues at coordinate 29,869,437 of CM059812.1, read as the reverse complement.
TCCTCTATCCATCTATCTACAGTACAGCCCTCTATCTTCTCTTTATCCTCCCTCTTCCTCTATCCATCTATCTACAGTACAGGCCTCTATCTTACCTTTATCCTCCCTGTCCCTCTATCCATCTATCTACAGTACAGGCCTCTATCTTCCCTCTATCCTCCCTCTTCCTCTATCCATCTATCTACAGTACAGCCCTCTCTCTTCCCTTGATCCTCCCTGTACCTCTATCCATCTATCTACAGTACAGGCCTCTATCCTCCCTCTCCCTCTATCCATCTATCTACAGTACAGCCCTCTATCCTCCCTTTTTCCTCCCTCCTCCTCTATCCATCTATCTACAGTACAGCCCTCTATCTTCCCTTTATCCTCCCTCTTCCTCTATCCATCTATCTACAGTACAGGCCTCTATCTTACCTTTATCCTCCCTGTACCTCTATCCATCTATCTACAGTACAGCCCTCTATCTTCCCTTTATCCTCCCTGTCCCTCTATCCATCTATCTACAGTACAGGCCTCTATCTTCCCTTTATCCTCCCTCTTCCTCTATCCATCTATCTACAGTACAGCCCTCTCTCTTCCCTTGATCCTCCCTGTACCTCTATCCATCTATCTACAGTACAGGCCTCTATCCTCCCTCTCCCTCTATCCATCTATCTACAGTACAGCCCTCTCTCTTCCCTTTATCCTCCCTCTCCCTCTATCCATCTATCTACAGTACAGCCCTCTATCTTCCATTTATCCTCCCTCTTCCTCTATCCATCTATCTACAGTACAGACCTCTATCTTCCCTTTATCCTCCCTCTTCCTCTATCCATCTATCTACAGTACAGGCCTCTATCCTCCCTCTCCCTCTATCCATCTATCTACAGTACAGCCCTCTCTCTTCCCTTTATCCTCCCTCTCCCTCTATCCATCTATCCACAGTACAGCCCTCTATCTTCCCTATATCCTCCCTCCTCCTCTATCCATCTATCTACAGTACAGCCCTCTATCTTCCCTTTATCCTCCCTCTCCCTCTATCCATCTATCTACAGTACAGCCCTCTCTCTTCCCTTTATCCTCCCTCTCCCTCTATCCATCTATCTACAGTACAGCCCTCTATCTTCCCTTTATCCTCCCTCTTCCTCTATCCATCTATCTACAGTACAGACATCTATCTTCCCTTTATCCTCCCTCTTCCTCTATCCATCTATCTACAGTACAGGCCTCTATCCTCCCTCTCCCTCTATCCATCTATCTACAGTACAGCCCTCTCTCTTCCCTTTATCCTCCCTCTCCCTCTATCCATCTATCTACAGTACAGCCCTCTATCTTCCCTCTATCCTCCCTCCTCCTCTATCCATCTATCTACAGTACAGCCCTCTATCTTCCCTTTATCCTCCCTCTTCCTCTATCCATCTATCTACAGTACAGGCCCCTATCTTCCCTTTATCCTCCCTCTCCCTCTATCCATCTATCTACAGTACAGCCCTCTCCCTTCCCTTTATCCTCCCTCTCCCTCTATCCATCTATCTACAGTACAGCCCTCTATCTTCCCTTTATCCTCCCTCTCCCTCTATCCATCTATCTACAGTACAGCCCTCTCTCTTCCCTTTATCCTCCCTCTCCCTCTATCCGTCTATCTACATTACAGCCCTCTATCTTCCCTTTATCCTCCCTCTTCCTCTATCCATCTATCTACAGTACAGCCCTCTATCTTCCCTTTATCCTCCCTCTTCCTCTATCCATCTATCTACAGTACAGCCCTCTATCTTCCCTTTATCCTCCCTCTCCCTCTATCCATCTATCTACAGTACAGCCGTCTATCTTCCCTTTATCCTCCCTCTTCCTCTATCCATCTATCTACAGTACAGCCCTCTATCTTCCCTCTATCCTCCCTCTCCCTCTATCCATCTATCTACAGTACAGCCCTCTATCTTCCCTCTATCCTCCCTCTCCCTCTATCCATCTATCTACAGTACAGCCCTCTCTCTTCCCTTTATCCTCCCTCTTCCTCTATCCATCTACAGTGGGGAAAAAAAGTATTTAGTCAGCCACCAATTTTGCAAGTTCTCTCACTTAAAAAGATGAGAGAGGCCTGTAATTTTCATCATAGGTACACTTCAACTATGACAGACAAAATGAGGAAAAGAAATCCAGAAAATCACATTGTAGGATTTTTAATGAATTTATTTGCAAATTATGGTGGAAAATAAGTATTTGGTCACATACAAACAAGCAAGATTTCTGGCTCTCACAGACCTGTAACGTCTTATTTAAGAGGCTCCTCTGTCCTCCACACGTTACTTGTATTAATGGCACCTGTTTGAACTTGTTATCAGTATAAAAGACACCTGTCCACAACCTCAAACAGTCACACTCCAAACTCCACTATGGCCAAGACCAAAGAGCTGTCAAAGGACACCAGAAAAAAAATTGTAGACCTGCACCAGGTTGGGAAGACTGAATCTGCAATAGGTAAGCAGCTTGGTTTGAAGAAATCAACTGTGGGAGCAATTATTAGGAAATGGAAGACATACAAGACCACTGATAATCTTCCTCGATCTGGGGCTCCACGCAAGATCTCACCCGTGGGGTCAAAATGATCACAAGAACGGTGAGCAAAAATCCCAGAACCACACGGGGACCTAGTGAATGACCTGCAGAGAGCTGGGACCAAAGTAACAAAGCCTACCATCAGTAACACACTACGCCGCCAGGGACTCAAATCCTGCAGTGCCAGACGTGTCCCCCTGCTTAAGCCAGTACATGTTCAGGCCCGTCTGAAGTTTGCTAGAGAGCATTTGGATGATCCAGATGAGGATTGGGAGAATGTCATATGGTCAGATGAAACCAAAATAGAACTTTTTGGTAAAAACTCAACTCGTCGTGTTTGGAGGACAAAGAATGCTGAGTTGCATCCAAAGAACACCATACCTACTGTGAAGCATGGGGGTGGAAACATCATGCTTTGGGGCTGTTTTTCTGCAAAGGGACCAGGACGACTGATCCGTGTAAAGGAAAGAATGAATGGGGCCATGTATCGTGAGATTTTGAGTGAAAACCTCCTTCCATCAGCAAGGGCATTGAAGATGAAACGTGGCTGGGTCTTTCAGCATGACAATGATCCCAAACACACCGCCCGGGCAACGAAGGAGTGGCTTGTAAGAAGCATTTCAAGGTCCTGGAGTGGCCTAGCCAGTCTCCAGATCTCAACCCCATAGAAAATCTTTGGAGGGAGTTGAAAGTCCGTGTTGCCCAGCGACAGCCCCAAAACATCACTGCTCTAGAGGAGATCTGCATGGAGGAATGGGCCAAAATATCAGCAACAGTGTGTGAAAATCTTGTGAAGACTTACAGAAAACATTTGACCTCTGTCATTGCCAACAAAGGGTATATAACAAAGTATTGAGATAAACTTTTGTTATTGACCAAATACTTATTTTCCACCATAATTTGCAAATAAATAAATAAAAATCCTACAATGTGATTTTCTGTATTTCTTTTTCTCATTTCGTCTGTCATAGTTGAGGTGTACCTATGATGAAAATTACAGGCCTCTCTCATCTTTTTAAGTTGGAGAACTTGCACAATTGGTGGCTGACTAAATACTTTTTTGCCCCACTGTATCTACAGTACAGCCCTCTATCTTCCCTTTATCCTCCCTCTTCCTCTATCCATCTATCTACAGTACAGGCCTCTATCCTCCCTCTCCCTCTATCCATCTATCTACAGTACAGCCCTCTATCTTCCCTTTATCCTCCCTCTTCCTCTATCCATCTATCTACAGTACAGCCCTCTCTCTTCCCTTTATCCTCCCTCTTCCTCTATCCATCTATCTACAGTACAGGCCTCTATCTTCCCTCTATCCTCCCTCTTCCTCTATCCATCTATCTACAGTACAGCCCTCTATCTTCCCTCTCCCTCTATCCATCTATCTACAGTACAGCCCTCTATCTTCCCTTTATCCTCCCTCTCCCTCTATCCATCTATCTACAGTACAGCCCCCTATCTTCCCTTTATCCTCCCTCTTCCTCTATCCATCTATCTACAGTACAGCAGAGAAAACTTGCAGCAAAAATTGAATCCAAACTGTTTTTCTAGACACAGATTAGGTCTAGTCATAAACAAAAAATTTCAACTGAGATTCTGGAATGTCCAGGACACAGCTTCATCTGCGTGTGAAACCAGCTCAACAAGTCAGAAGAAAAAGGCAATCAATCACAATCATTCATAATCAATCTCTCCCAATCAATCCCAATGATTTATAATCAATCTCTCATAATCAATCCCAATCATTCATATTCCATCTCTCCCAATCAATCCCAATGATTCATAATCAATCTCTCATAATAAATCCCAATCATTCATATTCAATCTCTCCCAATCAATCCCAATGATTCATAATCAATTTCTCACAATCAATCCCAATCATTCATAATCATTATCTCACAATCATTCAAACAGTCTAGCTTATTGTGTCTGGTGTGATGTATTTTGTGTGAACAATTAAGTCCACTTAATTCATATAATCAACAAGAATCACAATGGTCTACTATAATTGTGTATTCTGAATGAAGACTGTGATAGCCAAACTATCCGTGTTCATATCCATCTCTCCGTCTCACTTTCCACATCCCTCTATCTGTCCCTTAGACAACACTACAAACAGCAGCAGTCAAGGTGAAGCCAAAATCATTCATAATCCATCACAATCAAGCAATCAGAATCCCCCATTTTGTCTTGTCTGAAATATTTTTCACTCCATGAAAACCTAGCCCGGGTGCCAGTCTGTTTGTGTCATCAAACCACGCCTTGCCACTCTTTGTCATGCCAAACAATGAGGTGAAATGATTTTACAAACAGATCTGGGACCAGGCTAATGAAAACAGTGAAGGCCGTCAGTGTTTGTATCTACAGTGTTCCCAATAGCCACAGAGAGTTCCCGCCTATAGAGATATTGAGGCAGCATATCGTAGAACCAGTGGAAAAAGAGCCCACAATAGCCAAAACAACAACAACAGCAATAACAATAACAACAACAACAATAACAACAACAACAACAGCCTATAATAGTAACAACCAAAAAGGCAGAGATAGCCAGAATAAAGGACAGGTTTCTATGGCATTGAGCTTTTACCTTCTCAAGCAACAGCCACACATAGACAGACACATGCGCGCACACACACACACACAGAAAAAGACATGCACACACATGCACACAAAGCACACACACACAGCATGTTAATTCCGTGCTAGCTGTGGGATTGTTCCAGAGAGTGCTCTGCCAGCTCACCTGGGGAGAGAGAAGGAAGTAGCAAGAGAAAGGCTGACCGACCCATGAGTCTACCCCTGTTTATTGTGTGTGTGGGATTCCGTGCCTCCTTCCGTGTGTGTGTGCGCGTGCACGTGTGCATGTGTGTGTACAGTATGTGTATGTGTGTGTATGTGTGTGTACAGTATGTGTTTGTACAGTATGTGTATGTGTGTGTATGTGTTTGTACAGTATGTGTATGTATGTGTATGTGTGTGTACAGTATGTGTATGTGTGTGTACAGTATGTGTATGTGTGTGTATGTGTGTATACAGTATGTGTGTGTATGTGTGTGCGTGCATGCATACGGCTGAGACCATGTGTGTGGTTCACGCTGCATTAGTCCCCAGGGATATGTGTCAGCGACACTTCCCATTAGCCCCACGGTGTGTGTGTGTGTGTGTGTGTGTGTTTTTTGCAATGCTTGTGCAAGTGTGTATGTGTGTGCTTCCGTGCATGTGTGTGTGTGTGTGTCTGAGCCAGTGTGTGTCTGCTCTAACTCTAGCAGGTGTCAGCAGCACAGTGCCCTTGGCAGTACTATCCCCTGTGGGAGGTTGAGATATACTGTGGAGAGGCTGAACTCAGGAACTGTCTCCAGCTCAGACACAGTCCGCTACCATCACAATAACACATTACACCTACTCCACCTCTCTCTCCCTCTCTCTCGATATATATAGATACCTTCACCATCTAATACAGAGAGAGAGAGAGAGAGAGAGAGAGAGAGAGAGAGAGAGAGAGAGAGAGAGAGAGAGATATTCAACAGCCTTCCCTGTAGTTCTACTTGTCTCCTGTGGACCCTTTCAAAAGAGTAGGCCATTAGAAGTCTCTCCACATGCATATCAACACAACAACACTACAGGAAGCTTAGCGTTGCTCCCGTCTCTCTCTTTTTCTCTTTTTTCATTATCATTGCATTCATAAACAACCTTTCCACACTCCTCCGTCACTCTGATTTCCTCATTCCATCATTTATGAGGAGTTTTTGTAGCTTGTGTGTCTCCACGGTAATGCGTTGGAGTGATTGGGACACAGGTAGACACTCAGGTAAACAAAAACTAAAATGGACTGAAATTGTTCTCTTGTCTCCCCGTAGTTTTCTAAGTGGTCTTACTTTGTTTCTGAAAAGTTTACTTGTTTATCAAGTTTTGTTTATTCATGATTCCATGTGTTTTTTTCACCCCTATGGCGTGTTTTCATTTGGCTCTCGTTGTCACGAAAACTAGGTATACTGTATGCTGCTAATTGTTGCCACAGTGACTCTGGGTGTGCTGCGAAAGGTCTTGTGTTCTGGTTTAGCATGATTGCGTGCTAGCATGGCCCAGCTGGACACACACATGCACACACACCTTCTCCCCTGAGGCACATGCAGGGTTAATTTCCTTGTCTCTCGTCATGATCAAAGCGAAACCTCCTTGTCCCTGAAGTCAATCAGGCGATGTTATGTGGCTATAGGTCCACTGTCAGATGGTGTTACAGGACTAGCGGTCCCCCCTGTGATGAACAGAAAGACCTGCTGTCATACTGTGTGTCCCTCAAGGGGAGCCGTAGTCAAAAGGCAGGGGAGCATACTGTGTGTGTGTGTGTGTGTACCATTACAGTACAGCCATCTCTTTGAAGTGCTAGGGGTTTTTTATAATGACAGAAGACCTCTACATAACCCATGTTCTACAGCTGTTATGTAAACTAATGACCATACAACAACCAAACAACGTACCACATTCAACCACATTCAACCATTTCCTTGTGAGCGTGTCTAGGAGTTGACCATGTAATGAACATGTAACAACCATGTGGTATAATACAGTGACATTATCATCTATCAAAATACCAGAAGCCCTAGCTTTGAGCTTTGACTAGTTTAAAAGTAATAGTAGCTGTATAAAGCTGTTTCATCTCTGAAGGGGAAATTGATCTAGCAGAATCCTCCATAAAGACCACTGTTCCCAACAAAACCCCCAGTAGAAACAGAACTGCATTACATGGACTGTGATAACCCACATTACATGGACTGTGACAACCCATATTATATGGACAGTGATACCCCACATTACATGGACTGTGATAACCCACATTACATGGCCTGTGATAACCCACATTACATGGACTGTGACAACCCACATTACATGGACTGTGATAACCCACATTACATGGACTGTGACAACCCACATTACATGGACTGTGATAACCCGTATTATATGGACAGTGATAACCCACATTACATGGACTGTGACAACCCACATTACATGGACTGTGATAACCCACATTACATGGACTGTGACAACCCACATTACATGGACTGTGATAACCCACATTACATGGACTGTGACAACCCACATTACATGGACTGTGAACACCACATTACATGGACTGTGACAACCCATATTATATGGACAGTGATAACCCACATTACATGGACTGTGACAACCCACATTACATGGACTGTGATAACCCACATTACATGGACTGTGACAACCCACATTACATGGACTGTGATAACCCACATTACATGGACTGTGACAACCCACATTACATGGACTGTGATAACCCGTATTATATGGACAGTGATAACCCACATTATATGGACTGTGACAACCCACATTACATGGACTGTGATAACCCACATTACATGGACTGTGACAACCCACATTACATGGACTGTGATAACCCACATTACATGGACTGTGACAACCCACATTACATGGACTGTGAACACCACATTACATGGACTGTGATAACCCACATTACATGGACTGTGATAACCCATATTACATGGACTGTGATAACCCACATTACATGGACTGTGATAACCCATATTACATGGACTGTGATAACCCATATTACCTGGACAGTGATAACCCACATTACATGGACTGTGATAACCCACATTACATGGACTGTGATAACCCATATTACATGGACTGTGATAACCCATATTACCTGGACAGTGATAACCCACATTACATGGACTGTGATAACCCACATTACATGGACAGTGATAACCCACATTACATGAACTGTGACAACCCACATTACATGGACTGTGACAACCCACATTACATGGTCTGTGAACACCCACATTACATTGACTGTGATAACCCATATTACATGGACTGTGATAACCCATATTACATGGACTATGATAACTCAAATTACATGGACTGTGATAACCCACATTACATGGACTGTGATAACCCATATTACATGGACTGTGATAACCCATATTACATGGACTGTGATAACCCATATAATTCATTAATTGCATTACACAACACACACATCACACTGCTCTGTTACCGCCCTGCTATCACATTGTTCTGCTACCACACTGCTCTTCTACCACACTGCTCTGCTACCACACTGTACTGCTACCACACTGCTCTGCTACCACACTGCTCTGCTGGCACTCTGCTACCACACTGCCATTCTACCACAATGCACTGCTACCGTACTGCACTTTTACCACAGTGCTCTGCTACCACACTGCTCTGCTACCACACTGCTCTCCTACCACTCTGCTAACACACTGCCATGCTACCACACTGCACTGCTACCACCTGCTACCACACTGCTCTGCTACTACTATGCTTCCACACTGCACTGCTACCACAATGCTCTACTACCGCTCTGCTCTGCTACCGCACTGCTCTGCTACCGCATTGCTCTGCTACCGCACTGATACCACACTGCTCTGCTACTACTATGCTTCCACACTGCACTGCTACCACAATGCTCTACTACCGCTCTTCTACCGCACTGCTCTGCTACAGCATTGCTTTGCTACCGCACTGCTCTGGTACCGCACTGCTACTGCACTGCTCTGCTACCGCACTGCTCTGCTACCGCACTGCTCTGCCACAACACTGCTCTGCTACCGTTCTGCTAACGCACTGCTTTGCTACCACACTGATACCACACAGCCTTGCTACCGCTCTGCTACCACACTGCTCTGCTGCTTATCTACCGCACTGCTCTGCTACCTCTCTGTTACCACACTGCTCTGCTACCACTCTGCTACCTCTCTGCTACAGCACTGCTCTGCTACCACTCTTCTATCGGACTGCTCTGCTATCACTCTGCAACCACACTGCTCTTCTACCGCTCTGCTACCACACTGCCATGCTACCACACTGCTCTGCTACCGCACTGCTCTGATGCCTCTTTGCTACCGCACTGCTCTGCTACCACACTGCTCTGCTAACACTCTGCTCTGCTACCACTCTTCTACCACACTGCTCTTCTACCTCTCCGCTACCGCACTGCTCTGCTACCACACGGCTCTGCTACCTCTCTACTACCGCACTGCTCTGCTACCGCTCTGCTACCATACGGCTCTGCTACCACACTGCTCTGCTACCACTCATCTACCGCACTGCTCTGCTACCACACTGCTCTGCTACCGCTCTGCTACCGCAGTGCTCTGCTATCACACTGCTCTGCTACCATACTACTCTGCTACCACACTGCTCTGCTTACACTGCTCAGCTACCGCTCTGCTACCGCAGTGCTCTGCTATCACACTGCTCTGCTACCATACCACTCTGCTACCACACTGCTCTGCTCACACTGCTCAGCTACCGCACTGCTCTGCTACCACTCTGCTACCACACTGCTCTGCTACCTCTCTACTACCAAACTGCTCTGCTACCTCTCTCCTACCACACTGCTCTGCTACCACTCTGCTACCACACTGCTCTGCTACCACACTGCTACCACACTTCTACCGCACAGCAAGCAGTACCGGAGCACCGGTAAGTCTGGATCCAAAAGGCTCCTGTACAGCTTCTACCCCCAACCAATAAGACTGATGAACAGTTCATCAAATGGCCCTCTGACTATTTGAATTGGCCCCCTTTTTATTTCCCCTGACTCTCTTGAACTAGCTCTATGCACACACACTGCACTCCCCCGACACTCACACATACTGCACTGACACTCCAACACACACATACACACACACACTACATATGCACACACATGCATGCATATCGGCACCAAACACACTCACACTCTTCAAATACACTGCTGCTACTTTTAGTATCTATCCTGATTGCCTCATTTGTTTTACCCCTACCTACATTGACATATTACCACAATTACCTAAACGGAACCCTGCACATTGACTTGGTACCAGTACTACATGACCAAAAGTATATGGTCATATAAAATCTCATTCCAAAATCATGGGCATTAATGTGGAGTTGGTCCACCCTTTGCTGCTATAACAACCTCCACTCTTCTGGGAAGGCTTTCCACTAGATGTTGAAACAGGTGGGACTTTCTTCCATTCAGCCACAAGAGCATTAGTGAGGTCAGGTACTAATGTTGGGCGATTAGGCCTGGCTCACAGTCGGCGTTCCAATTAATCTCAAAGGTGTTTGGTGGAGTTAAGGACAGGGCTCTGTGCAGCCCAGTCAAGTTCTTCCACACCGGCCTCGACAAACCATCTCTGAATGGACCTCGCTTTGTGCACAGGGACATTGTCATGCTGAAAAAGGAAAGGGCCTTCCCCAAACTGTTGCCACAATGTTGGAAGCACAGAATCGTCTACAATGTCATTGTATGCTGTAGCGTTAAGATTTCCCTTCACTGGAACTAAGGGACCTAGTCCGAGCCATGAAAAACAGCTCCAGACCATTATTCCTCCTCCACCAAACTTTACAGTTGGCACTATGCATTCGGGCAGGTAGCGTTCTACGGCATCCGCCAAACCAAGATTCGTTCATCGGACTGCCAAGATGGTGAAGCGTGATTCATCACTCCAGAGAACACGTTTCCACTGCTCCAGAGTCCAATGGCGGTGAGCTTTACTCTACTCCAGCTGACGCTTTGTGTATGGAGATCTTAGGCTTGTGTGCGGCTGCTTGGCCATGGAAACCCATTTCATGAAGCTCCCGACAAACAGTTATTGTGCGGATGTTGCTTCCAGAGGCAGTTTGGAACTCGGTAGTGAGTGTTGCAACCGAGGACAGACAATTTTTACATGCTTCAGCACTCAGCGGTCCCGTTCTGTGAGCTTGTGTGGCCTAACACTTCGCGGCTGACCCGTTGTCGCTCCTAGACGTTTCCACTTTACAATAACATCACTTACAGTTGACCGGGGCAGCTCAAGCAGGGCAGACATTTTACAAACTAACTTGTTGCAAAGGTGACGGTAAAGGCTACATCTGTTGTATTCGGTGCATGTGACAAATACACACACACTACAAACTACATTTCCTTCTAACCAAGTATCCTCTCTCTCATCTCTCAGCAAGTCTTAACAAAACAAGCACCCTCATCATAATCGTAATCACATAATTATAGCATCGTTAGCATGATGTGCTAATCATACACTGCAGATCAGATGGAATTAGCATTGTAAATGAACATGATTGTGTCTACAGAGGATGTAGTAATGGAATACTTGAGGTGAAGTGAGAGGTATGGATGTGAATAAGATATTATGCTGTTGTTTTCAATTCATATTGGTTTTTCAGTTTGCTTTTGTGGTTGTGGAGAGATTCAACAACAGGAAATGTACAACCACACACACATACAGGTCCGTACTCTGGTGCTGGTCTCAGAAAGTCAAACCTAACCCTGACTCTCCCTCTCGCTCTCTCCTTTGTTTATCCCTACAGCTTCTCATTTCTCTCTTTCCTTCCTTCCACAATATCCCTTTTCTCCTCTGTTATTGCTTTGTTTTCATGCCCCTCTCCTGCACTCTATACATTTTTAAAATGGCCGCCGTCAGTATTGGATGTGTCATTTGCCTCACGGTCACATTAGTTGTTGTCTCTGATATGAGATCTAACACACACACACACGCACACACACACACACAAGCACACACACGCACACACACACACATACACACACATACACACACACACACACACACACACACATACACACATACACACACACACACACATACACACACACACATATACACACACACGCACGCACACACACACACACACACACACACACACATACACACACAAGCACACACACACACACAAGCACACACATACACACACACACACACACACACACACACACCGCTCCGATATGAAACCTAGCGGTGTTGTTTATTCTGAATGTTATTGGCTGTGTTTGTCTGGTCTACATTGGGAGGTACAGGTGTAGGATCTTCATTTGATCACTCTTTTGTGATTTACAGAAATTGACTGTAAACCCACACTAACAAACAGTTATATTAACAGTTTTCCACTTTTCATGTAGCCTTATTTTGACCAGCTAATAACCTAACCACCAATCAACAGCATCATGGATGAAATGTTCAAATCCTGTTGCTGCAGGATTGTTTTGCTGCGACAATACAAGTCAAAATAAGATCCTACATCTGTATAAAGAGACCTCAAGCAGCAGGCTGGTCACAAGGAAGAGCCGTCAATTTCAGACGTTTGAAAAGGTCCTGAGGACGTCAGTGCTCACTAAAACACTCAACAAAACAACAGCACTGGGCTTGAGAATACCTAAACTTAACCCTTTGACTTGTTTCTGTTTTTTGTTTTTAATACTCCCCTTTTCGTGATATCCAATGTCGATCTTGTCTCATCGCTGCAACTCCCCAACGGGCTCGGGAGAGGCAAAGGTCAAGTCATGCATCCCCCGAAACATGACCCGCTTCTTAACACCCGCCTGCTTAACCTGGAAGCCAGCTGGAGGAAACACCATTCAACTGACAACCGAGATCAGCCTGCAGGCACCCGGGCCCACCACAAGGAGTCGCTAGAGCACGATGAGCCAAGTAAAGCCCCCCGGCCAAACCTTCCCCTAACCCAGACGACACTGGGCCAGTTGTGCGCCGCCCTATGGGACTCCCGGTCACAGACGGTTGCGACACAGCCTGGGATCGAACCCGGGTCTGTAGTGACGTCTCAAGCGCTGTGGTGCAGTGCCTTAGACCGCTTAGCCTGAGTTCTTTCTATTTTAACCCTGTAACCACGCGGAATTAACCCTGTAACCACGCGGAATTAACCCTGTAGCCACGTGGAATTAACCCTGTAACCATGCGGAATTAACCCTGTAACCACGCGGAATTAACCCTGTAGCCACGCGGAATTAACCCTGTAACCACGCGGAATTAACCCTGTAACCACGCGGAATTAACCCTGTAACCACGCGGAATTAACCCTGTAACCACGCGGAATTAACCCTGTAACCACGCGGAATTAACCCTGTAACCACACGGAATTAACCCTGTAACCACACGGAATTAACCCTGTAACCACTGAATTAATGGGTCAAAAATTGACGTTCATCCAACTATGAGATTAGGTTGCAAACACAAGGTGCCACACTGTTAGCATATTTATTTTGTTGCCGTCAGAGAGTGTTTTGTGTGTGTGTGTGTGTGTGTGTTTGTGTGTGTGTGTCTGTGTGCGGGCCTAGCTCATGTAGCAGGTATCAACACTCTGATCATGTGACCTGACCCTCACCATGGTACGCTACTTTGGGATTGGTGCAGCAATGACCGAACACACGCAAACACTATCTTTTTGGATCGCATTGTTATAGTGTTGAAGGAGAGAAGAAATGGCAGGAATGCACTCTTACAGAGTTAGAAGCAGGGAGTAATGACATCCAGACTAAGCAAACAGATGTTATCAGTCCTATGACTATTTCCATTTCCTCTGTCTCTGTCTCTCTCTCGCTCTCTCTCGCTCTCTCTCTCTCTATACCACCCTCCCTCCCTCCTGTCTCTCTCTCTCTGTCAGTCTCAGCTGTGGTGACAGTGTGTTGGCAGTGTGGACATTCCATGCTGGGTTATTCCCACCTCTGTCAGAGCCAGTGTTCCCAGGGGGCTCTATCCTCACACAGGGACAGGACAGTCTACTGACTATGGCTAACACACACAGACAGGCGGTCTGGAAACACCAGGAGATCAACTAAAAGGAAGACACAGGATTCCTTCTGTTCTCCATCCCTCTCTCTCTTTCTGTTCTCCATCCCTCTCTCTCTTTCTGTTCTCCATCCCTCTCTCTCTCTTTCTGTTCCTTATATCCCTCTCTCTCTCTGCTCTCCATCCCTCTCTCTCTCTTTCTGGTCCTTATATCCCTCTCTCTCTCTTTCTGCTCTCCATCCCTCTCTCTCTTTCTGTTCTCCATCCTTCTCTCTCTCTTTCTGTTCTCTCTCTCTCTCTCTCTCTCTCTCTCTCTCTCTCTCTCTCTCTCTCTCTCTCTCTCTCCATCTCTCTCTCTCTCTTTCTGTTCTCCATCCCCCTCTCTCTCCTTCTGTTCTCCATCCTCTCTCTCTTTCTGTTCTCCATCCCCCTCTCTCTCTTTCTGTTCTCCATCCCTCTCTCTCTCTTTCTGTTCCTTATATCCCTCTCTCTCTCTTTCTGCTCTCCATCCCTTTCTCTCTTTCTGTTCTCCATCCTTCCTCTCTCTCATTCTGTTCTCCATCCTCTCTCTCTTTCTGCTCTCCATCTCTCTCTCTCTCCTTCTGTTCTCCACCCCTCTCTCTCTCTTTCTGTTCTCCATCCCTCTCTCTCTCATTCTGTTCTCCATCCCTCTCTCTGTCTCTCTCTCTATCCCCCTCTCTCTCATTCTGTTCTCATCCCTCTCTCTCTCATTCTGTTCTCCATCCCTCTCTCTGTCTCTCTCTATCCCCCCTCTCTCTCATTCTGTTCTCATCCCTCTCTCTCTCTTTCTGTTCTCCATCCATCTCTCTTGCTCTACCCCCCCTCTCTCAATTCAATTCAATTTGCTTTATTGGCATGACGTAACAATGTACATATTGCCAAAGCTTACTTGGGATATTTACAACATGAAAATAATAAGAATCCAAATAGTAAACTGGACAACAGTAACAACAATAACCAAGGGTCAAAATAACCACACATTGAACAATAACACTAAGCATACAGTAGAGGACATGTGCAGGTTGATTGGTCTGTCAGACACTGTCCCTCATCTTATGGCAGGCAGCAATGTAGTGCGCTGCCAACCCACAGCTTTCTGCTTCCTTCCCCAACAGGACGGGTAGCCAAAAATGTGTTGTTGTTGTTATTGAAATCTTTGTCAGGTCTGTTTACATGACGGTGTAATGTGATGGATGAATAGAAATGTCTTAGTACTCATAATTATACTAATTCAATCAGTGTATTCCCTCTCTATGTATTCCTTCCTCCTGTATTTGAAACCTGTATACGCTTCTTCATGTCTGCTTAATCCCTTTATAACCAGTCTCCTTGTATAGACTAATGGGTTTACACACACACACACACACAGACTGAGACACACACACACACACACACACACACACACACACACAGACTGAGACAGACACACACACACACACACACAGACTGAGACACACACACACACACAGACTGAGACAGACACACACACACAGACTGAGACAGACATACACACACGCAGGAGCCCAGACTGAGACAGACACACACACACACAGAGGAGCTCAGACTGAGACAGACAAACAGACACACACACATACAAACAGACTGAGACAGACAAACACACACATACACACAGACTGAGACACACACACACACACACACACACAGGAGCCCAGGGAGAGCTCGATAGCTCCCGGCTCAGCTTAAGAACATTAATGCAGCTAAAACATGATTTATCTCTCTCTCCCTCTCCCCCTCTCTATTCCTCTCCTCCTATTGAGCCCTTACCCCTCTCTCACCCCCCTCTCATCCCGCTCTCTCTCCCTCTCTATTCCTCTCCTCCTATTGAGCCCTTACCCCTCTCTCACCCCCCTCTCATCCCGCTCTCTCTCTCCCTCTCTATTCCTCTCCTCCTATTGAGCCCTTACCCTCTCTCACCCCCTCTCATCCCGCTCTCTCCCCTCTCTATTCCTCTCCTCCTATTGAGCCCTTACCCCTCTCTCACCCCCTCTCATCCCGCTCTCTCTCCCTCTCTATTCCTCTCCTCCTATTGAGCCCTTACCCTCTCTCACCCCCTCTCATCCCATCTCTCCCCCTCTCTATTCCTCTCCTCCTATTGAGCCCTTACCCCTCTCTCACCCCCTCTCATCCCGCTCTCTCTCCCTCTCTATTCCTCTCCTCCTATTGAGCCCTTACCCTCTCTCACCCCCTCTCATCCCGCTCTCTCTCTCCCTCTCTATTCCTCTCCTCCTATTGAGCCCTTACCCTCTCTCACCCCCTCTCATCCCGCTCTCTCCCCTCTCTATTCCTCTCCTCCTATTGAGCCCTTACCCCTCTCTCACCCCCTCTCATCCCGCTCTCTCTCTCCCTCTCTATTCCTCTCCTCCTATTGAGCCCTTACCCTCTCTCACCCCCTCTCATCCCTCTCTCCCCCTCTCTATTCCTCTCCTCCTATTGAACCCTTACCCCTCTCTCACCCCCCTCTCATCCCGCTCTCTCTCCCTCTCTCTCCCTCTCTATTCCTCTCCTCTTATTGAACCCTTACCCTCTCTCACCCCCTCTCATCCCGCTCTCTCTCCCTCTCTCTCCCTCTCTATTCCTCTCCTCTTATTGAGCCCTTACCCATCTCTCACCCCCCTCTCATCCCGCTCCCACTCTCTCTCTCCCTCTCTATTCCTCTCCTCCTGTTGAGCCCTTACCCCTCTCTCACCCCCTCTCATCCCGCTCCCACTCTCTCTCTCCCTCTCTATTCCTCTCCACCTATTGAGCCCTTACCCCTCTCTCACCCCCCTCTCATCCCGATCCCACTCTCTTTCTCCCTCTCTATTCCTCTCCTCCTATTGAGCCCTTACCCCTCTCTCACCCCCTCTCATCCCGCTCCCACTCTCTCTCTCCCTCTCTATTCCTCTCCTCCTATTGAGCCCTTACCCCTCTCTCACCCCCCTCTCATCCCACTCTCTCACTCCCTTCTATTCCTCTCCTCCTATTGAGCCCTTACCCTCTCTCACCCCCCTCTCATCCCACTCTCTCTCCCTCTCTATTCCTCTCCTCCTATTGAGCCCTTACCCCTCTCTCACCCCCCTCTCATGCCGCTCTCTCTCTCTCTCGGTCTTTCTCCATCTCTCTCTCATCCTCCCACTCTCTCTCCCTCTCTGTCTCTCTCTCTCTCTCTCATCCCTCTGATCCCTCTCTCTCCCTCTCTGTCTCTGTCTCTGTCTCTCTGTCTCTCTCTCTCTATTCCCTCTGTCTCTCATTTTCTTCTCCTTTATCCTTAAGAAAGGATTGCAGATGGATGGAGAGAAGTCGGCTGGAATTTATTGTTGTTGTTCTTGCTCTCTGTCAATCTTTCATTATCTCCCACGTCACTCTCCTTCTATCGGTCTTTCACCTTGTCTAACTGGCCATCCCCATATTTCTTTTGTATCTGTCTTTCCTCTTCTCTCCACCTCCCGCTGTTCTGTCAAGACCCCTCAATCTGTCTTTATCCTCTTTCCCTCTCTCCTTGTATCCACCCTCAATCTCCCTCCTCTTTTCCATCTCCCCTCTCTCTCTGTCTCATGTCCAGTCCACTCTATCCATCATTCCTGTCCTCTGTGCCACATCTCTGCATCTGTCTGGCTGGATGACAGTTACGAATTTAACACAAGTTTGGCACAATTACCCATTTTCAGGGAATTACACCATCAAACACACACACACACACACACACACACACACACACACACACTTGCACATTCACACTGTACACACACATTCACACACACACCATGTTCAGTGAATTAGGCCAAATGGCACGCATTAGCTCTGGCCATGCAGTGTTAATGGGTACAGCTAAAACACATGCACAAACACACACACATTCTGGTAGCCTAATGGCTATGGTTAACACAGCCAGATCAGGTGTTAGATGTTTGTATTTGTTTTTGTATTTGTATTAATTATGGATCCCCATTAGTTCCTGCTAAGCTAAGCTACTCTTCTCCGGTCCAGCAACATTAAGGCAGTTATATACAGTGAGGGAAAAAAGTATTTGATCCCCTGCTGATTTTGTACGTTTGTACGTGCCCACTGACAAAGAAATGATCAGTCTATAATTTTAGGTTTATTTGAACAGTGATAGACAGAATAACAACAAAAAAATACAGACAAACGCATGTGAAAAATTGTATTAAAGGATTTGCATTTTAATGAGGGGAATAAGTATTTGACCCCCTCTCAATCAGAAAGATTTCTGGCTCCCAGGTTTCTTTTATACAGGTAACGAGCTGAGATTAGGAGCACACTCTTAAAGGGAGTGCTCCTAATCTCAGCTTGTTACCTGTATAAAAGATACCTGTCCACAGAAGCAATCAATCAATCAGATTCCAAACTCTCCACCATGGCCAAGACCAAAGAGCTCTCCAACAATGTCAGGGACAAGATTGTAGACCTGCACAAGGCTGGAATGGGCTACAAGACCATCGCCAAGCAGCTTGGTGAGAAGGTGACAACCTTTATTCGCAAATGGAAGAAACACAAAAGAACTGTCAATCTCCCTCGGCCTGGGGCTCCATGCAAGATCTCACCTCGTGGAGTTGCAATGATCATGAGAACGGTGAGGAATCAGCCCAGAACTACACAGGAGGATCTTGTCAATGATCTCAAGGCAGCTGGGACCATAGTCACCAAGAAAACAATTGGTAACCACGCCGGGAAGGACTGAAATCCTGCAGCGCCCGCAAGGTCCCCCTGCTCAAGAAAGCACATATACATGCCCGTCTGAAGTTTGCCAATGAACATCTGAATGATTCAGAGGACAACTGGGTGAAAGTGTTGTGGTCAGATGAGACCAAAATGGAGCTCTTTGGCATCAACTCAACTCGCCGTGTTTGGAGGAGGAGGAATGCTGCCTATGACCCCAAGAACACCATCCCGACCGTCAAACATGGAGGTGGAAACATTATGCTTTGGGGGTGTTTTTCTGCTAATAGGACAGGACAACTTCACCGCATCAAAGGGACGATGGACGGGGCCATGTACCGTCAAATCTTGGGTGAGAACCTCAGCCAGGGCATTGAAAATGGGTTGTGGATGGGTATTCCAGCATGACAATGACCCAAACACACGGCCAAGGCAACAAGGAGTGGCTCAAGAAGAAGCACATTAAGGTCCTGGAGTGGCCTAGCCAGTCTCCAGACCTTAATCCCATAGAAAATCTGTGGAGGGAGCTGAAGGTTCGAGTTGCCAAACGTCATCCTCGAAACCTTAATGACTTGGAGAAGATCTGCAAAGAGGAGTGGGACAAAATCCGTCCTGAGATGTGTGCAAACCTGGTGGCCAACTACAAGAAACGTCTGACCTCTGTGATTGCCAACAAGGGTTTTGCCACCAAGTACTAAGTCATGTTTTGCAGAGGGGTCAAATACTTATTTCCCTCGTTAAAATACAAATCAATTTATAACATTTTTCACGTTTTTCTGGATTTTTTTGTTGTTATTCTGTCTCTCTCTCTCTCTGTCTCTTCAAATAACCCTACCATTAAAATTATAGACTGATCATTTCTTTGCAAAAATCAGCAGGGGATCAAATACTTTTTTCCCTCACTGTACAATTTAAAATATTACATTACATTTCATAACACTTTACACAACACATGAAGTGTCCCTCAGGCCACTACTCTACTATCACATCTCTACAATACAACATCCCTGTGTATGTGTGTCTAGAGTGCGTGTCTTATCATGTGTATGTGTGTCTAGAGTGCGTGTCTTATCATGTGTATGTGTGTCTAGAGTGCGTGTCTTATCATGTGTATGTGTGTCTAGAGTGCGTGTCTTATCATGTGTATGTGTGTCTAGAGTGCGTGTCTTATCATGTGTATGTGTGTCTGTGCCTGTGTGTGTGTCTCTTCACAGTCCCAGCTGTTCCATTAGGTGTATTTTTATCCGTTTTTTAAATCTGATTTTACTGCTTGCATCAGTAACATGATGTGGAATAGAGTTCCATGTAGTCATGGCTCTATGTAGTACTGTGCGCCTCCCATAGTCTGTTCTTGGGGATTGTGAAGAGACCTCTGGTGGCTTGTCTTGTGGGGTATGCATGGGTGTCCGAGCTGTGTGCTAGTATTTTAAACAGACACCTCGGTACATTCAGCTTGTCAACGCTTCTTATAAAAACAAGTAGTGATGAAGTCCATCTCTCCTCCACTTTGAGCCATGAGAGATTGACATGCATATCATTAATGTTAGCTCTCCGTGTACATTTAAGGGCCAGCCGTGCTGCACTGTTCATAGCCAATTGTAATATTCCCAGGTCCATCTTTGTGGCACCTGACCACACAACTGAACAGTCGTCCAGGTGTGACAAAACTAGAGCCTGTAGGACCTTGTTGATTTTTCTATTATTATTTTATTATTTTTTAGGCCATGGTGGCGAAATAATTACAATTTAGCAATTAAACACTGGAATGATAGATGTGCAGAAGATGAATGTGCAAGTAGAGATACTGGCGTGCAAAGGAGCAAAAAAATTACATAACAATATGGGGATGAGTTAGTTGGGTAGGCTATTTACAGATGGGCTATGTACAGGTGCAATGATCGGTAAACTGCTCTGACAGCTGATGCTTAAAGTTAGTGAGGGAGATATGTCTCCAGCTTGATAGTGTTGTTAAGAAGGCGCTTTATTATGGACAGACTTCTCCCCATCTTAGCTACTGTTGTATGAACATGTTTGACCATGACAGTTTACAATCCAGGGTTATGCCAAGCAGTTTAGTCACCTCAACTTGCTCAATTTCCACACCACTGATTACAAGATTTATTTGAGGTTTATAGTTTAGTGAGTGATTTGTCCCAAATACAATGCTTTTAGTTTTGGAAATATTTAGGACTAACTTATTCCTTGCTACCCATTCTGAAACTAACAGCAGCTCTTTGTTAAGTGTTGCAGTCATTTTACTCGTTGTAGTAGCTGACGTGTATAGCGTTGAGTCATCCACATACAGTACATACAGTCGAATCCCACCATACCTTCTCCGCTATGCAATCTGGTTTCAGAGCTGGTCATGGGTGCACCTCAGCCATGCTCAAGGTCCTTAACGATATCATAACCGCCCTCGATAAGAGACATTACTGTGCAGCCGTATTCATCGACCTGGCCAAGGCTTTCGACTCTGTCAATCACCACATTCTTATTGGCAGACTCAACAGCCTTGGTTTCTCAAACTATTGCCTCGCCTGGTTCACCAACTACTTCTCTGATAGAGTTCAGTGTGTCAAATCGGAGGACCTGTTGTCCGGACCTTTGGCAGTCTCTACGGGGCTGCCACAAGGTTTTAAACTTTGGGCCGACTCTCTTCTCATTATACATCAATGATGTCACTCTTGCTGCTGGTGATTCTCTGATCCATCTCTACACAGACGACACCATTCTGTATACTTCTGGCCCTTCTTTGGACACTGTGTTAACTAACCTCGAGACGAGCTTCAATGCCATAAAGCTCTCCTTCCGTGGCCTCCAACTGCTCTTAAACGCAAGTAAAACTAAATGCATGCTCTTCAACCGATCACTGCCAACACCTGCCCGCCCGTCCAGCATCACTACTTTGGACGGTTCTGACTTAGAATATGTGGACAAGTACAAATACTAGGTGTCTGGTTAGACTGTAAACTCTCCTTCCAGACTCACATTAAGCATCTCCAATCCAGAATTAAATCTAGAATCGGCTTCCTATTTCGCAACAAAGCATCCTTCACTCATGCTGCCAAACATACCCTCGTAAAACTGACCATCCTACCGATCCTCGACTTCGGCAATGTCATTTATAAAATAGCCTCCAATACTCTACTCAACAAATTGGATGCAGTCTATCACAGTGCCATCCATTTTGTCACCAAAGCCCCATATGCTACCCACCACTGCGACCTGTACACTCTCGTTGGCTGGCCCTCGCTTCATACCCGACGCCACTGGCTCCAGGTCATCTACAAGTCCCTGCTAGGTAAAGCCCCGCCTTATCTCAGCTCACTGGTCACAATAGCAGCACCCACCCGTAGCACGCGCTCCAGCAGGTATATCTCACTGGTCACCCCCAAAGCCAATTCCTCCTTTGGCCGCATTTCCGCATGCAGTACCTATCGCTTCCTTTGGATGTCAACAGTCTCGAGACAGTGTTCAGAATTTGTTTGCATGCTTTAGAACAGAGAAGAAGAGGAAAACAGGAAGTGTCCCCTGAATGTCAACAGAAGGCAGCGCGCGCGCTCCCGTCAAGGAGCGCTTTGTGTTTTTTTCCGTTCTTATAGCTCAGTTTATATTCCGGTTGATTTATAATAGTAAATATACGTAAAAGTGTTCCTAAGGATTAATTTAAAATTATTTTTGATTGTTCTTGGACAAGTTTATAGGTATAAGTTGAACGAGTTCTCGTCACGTTTGAATGGAGGAGTGGAGGCTGTAGTTTCTCATTATAACGCGCGAACCAAATGGAGATTTAAGGATATAATACATGACTTTTTCTAACAAAAGAACCATGGATTGTCTTCGTTGGACACTTTGGAAGCCATCAGCAGAAGTTCTTCAACAGGTAATTGATTTGTTTTCGCTATGAAATGTGTTATGTGTGAACCGTGAAGGCTATTGAAATCATGGTCATGAGAAAATAGTGAAGGTGCTACCCTCAAACAATCAAATGTGCTGCTTTCGCCGTAAAGCCTTTTTGAAATCTGACAACGCTGTGATATTGCCAAACAGAGCTTTTGATGAGTATGAAACACTTGTATATGGGTGGATGTTTAATAATTCAACTTTTGGATTTTGAATTTGGCGCCTTGCATTTCACCTGGTAGTGTCGGGATTGGGGGCGCTAGCGCACCACCAATCCCCAAGAAGTTAAGCACCAGCTGTCAGAGCAGCTCACAGATCACTGCACCTGTACATAGCCCATCTGTAAATAGCCCATCCAACTACCTCATCCCTATACTGTATTTATTTATTTATCTTGCTCCTTTGCACCCCAGTATCTCTACTTGCACAGTCATCTTCTGCACATCTACCATTCCAGTGTTTAAATGCTATATTGTAATTACTTCGCCACCATGGCCTATTTATTGCCTTACCTCCCTTATCTTACCTCATTTGCACACACCGTATATAGACTTTTATTTTCTTTTTTCTACTGTATTATTGACTGTATGTTTGTTTATTCCATGTGTAACTCTGTGTTGTTGTATGTGTCGCACTGCTGTGCTTTATCTTGGCCAGGTTGCAGTTGTAATTGAGAACCTGTTCTCAACTAGCCTACCTGGTTAAATAAAGGTTAAATAAAAAAATTAAATAAACAAAGACCCCGGATTTACTCAATGCCAGTGGCATGTCATTAGTAAATGTTTCTACCTGGATTATGTTGGAGAGGCTTCCAACTCTTTATCTACAATATAGCAGGGGGTGTAAAGCCATAAAGCTACATGTGTTTTTCCATCAGCAGAATATGATAATGTCAAAAACCGCACTGAAGTCTAACAAAACAACAATTTCAGCCAATCATCAGACATCTGTGTTAGTGCCATGCTTGTGCAATGCCCTTCCCTATAAGCATGCTGAAAGTCTGTTGTCAATTTGTTTACAGTAAAATAGCATTGTATCTGGTCGAACACCATTTTTTTCCAGAAGTTTCTTAAGGTTGGTAACAGGCTGATAGGTCGGCTATTTGAGCCAGTAAAGGGGGCTTCACTATTCTTGGGTACCGTAATGACGTTAGCTTCCCTCCAGGCCTGAGGGGGCACACTTTCTAGTAGCCTTAGATTGAAGATGTGTATAGGAGTGGCAATATCATCCGCTATTATCCTCAGTCATTTTCCATCCAAGTTGTCAGACCCTGGTGGCTTGTCATTGTTGATAGACAACAATCATTTTTCACTTCTTCCACACTCACTTTATGGAATTCAAAATTACAATGCTTGTCTTTCATAATTTGATCAGTTGTGTACTTGGATGTGTAGTGTCAGCGTTTGTTGCTGGCATGTCATGCTTAAGTTTGCTAATCTTGCCAATGAAAAAAAGCATTAAAGTAATTGGCACTACCAGTGTGTTTTGTGTTGAATGAGCCATCTGATTCATTAAATGATGGAGCTGAGTTTGCATTTTTGGCATAAATTTCATTTAAGGTGCTCCAAAGCTTTTTACTTTTTACTATCGTTCTTTATCTAATTTATCTTTGTTTAGTCACATGATTTCTCAATTTGCAGTACGTTTGCCAATCGGTTGTGTAGCCAGACTTATTTGCCATTCCTTTTGCCTCATCCCTCTCAACCATGCACATTTTCAAAGTCCTCATCAATCCACAGGGATTTAATCGTTTTTAAAGTAATTTTCTTAATGGGTGCATGCTTATTAGTAACTGGAATAAGCAATTCATAAATGTGTCAAGTGCAGCGTCTGGTTGCTCCTCATTACACAACACAGACCAGCAAATATTATTTACATCATCAACATAGGAATCACTACAACTTCTTGTATGACCTCTTATACACTATATTAGGCCCAGCCTTTGGAACTTTGGTTTACCTAGATATGGCTACTATATTGTGATCACCTCATCCAATGGATCTGGATACTGCTTTAAAGCAAATTTCTGCAGCATCAGTAAAGATGTGATCAATACATATTGATGATTTCATTCTTACCATTAAAATCATAGACTGATCATTTCTTTGTCAGTGGGCAAACGTACAAAATCAGCAGGGGATGAAATACTTTTTTCCCTCACTGTAGTTGTTGTGGAATTGTTAGATTACATGTTAGATATTGCTGCACTGGCAGAACTAGAAGCACAAGCACTTCACGACACTCGCAGTAACATCTGCTAACCATGTGTATGTGACCAATAAAGTTCTATTGATTTGATAACTGAGCTGGACTTGGGTCATTGATAAGTCATTGTCTCAACACAGCCTTATAGTGCTGTAAAGGATCCAGGAACCCAGATGATTTGGGTGGATCCCATCCTCATAATAAAACAAGCTTTGTTTCCAGAAGGTATCAACATGGTCAAGAAATGTTACACCCACAGAGGTGCAATAGTCTCGTTGTCAGTTATGGAGGGCGACAAGTCTGCTGAAATGTTCACTGCCACGATTTAGGGAGGGCACAGGGACAGATATTGTGGGGCGTTTGTTGGTGTAAAGCAGAGACCCAATCAGTTTTCTAAAATCCGTCTTCAGCTGTTCTGAGCTGCCCTTCAGAGAGAGAGAGAGAGCACCCACTGGGATCTCATATTACATTGAATGAACTACAGGCCTGGGGTGTTGGTATCCTCAGTTTAATTATCAAATATACAGACCACAAATTAAAATTGGCTACACATACTGCAAACTCTTTAACACCAAGGACTGATCACCTCAATCCACAAAAGCGGAGAAAAACTTGATGAGCAGCAACAGCAATCTTGGGGAAAACCTCTGCGTTATCATGAAAACAATGTACTGAGCAAATGTAAAACGATCTGAGAGACAAGGCAAGAAGGGCCTTCTACGCCATCAAAAGGAACATAGAATTCGACATACCAATTAGGATCTGGCTAAAAATACTTGAATCAGTTATAGTACTCATTGCCCTTTATGTTTGTGAGGTCTGGGGTCCGCTCACCAACTAAGTCACAAAATGGGACAAACACCAAATTGAAACTCTGCATGCAGAATTCTGCAAAAAATATCCTAAGTGTACAACATAAAACACCAAATAATCAATGCAGAGCAGAATTAGGCCGATACCCGCTAATTATCAAAATTCAGAAAATAGACAATAAATTCTACAACCTCCTAAAAGGAAGTGATTCCCAAACCTTCCATAACAAAGCCATCACCTATAGAGAGATGAACCTGGAGAAGAGTTCCCTAAGCAAACTGTTCTGCCTGTTTTATGAACATTTTAAAATCTTGTCCATGTTCTGTTATAATCTGCACCCGGCACAGCCAGAAGAGGACTGGCCACCCCTCACAGCCTGGTTCCTCTCTAGGTTTCTTCCTAGGTTTTGGCCTTTGTAGGGAGTTTTTCCTAGCCACTGTGCTTTTACACCTGCATTGCTTGCTGTTTGGGGTTTTAGGCTGGGTTTCTGTACAGCACTCTGTGACATCAGCTGATGTAAGAAGGGCTTTATAAATAAATACATTTGAAAATTTGAATTTGGTCCTGGGGCTCTGTTCACAAACACAAACAGACCCCACAGAGCAGGACAGCAACACAATTACACCAAACCAAATCCTTTTTTTATTTTTTTATTTTTTATTTCACCTTTATTTAACCAGGTAGGCAAGTTGAGAACAAGTTCTCATTTACAACTGCGACCTGGCCAAGATAAAGCAAAGCAGTTCGACACATACAACAACACAGAGTTACACATTGGAGTAAACATACAGTCAATAATACAGTATAATTTTTTTTAATAATCTATATACAATGTGTGCAAATGAGGTAAGATAAGGAACATAAGGCAATAAATAGGCCATGGTGGCGAAGTAATTACAGTATAGCAATTTAACACTGGAATGGTAGATGTGCAGTAGATGAATGTGCAAAGTAAAAAGCTGTGATAGACTGCATCCAGTTTGCTGAGTAGAGTATTGGAAGCTGTTTTGTAGATGACATCGCCAAAGTCGAGGATCGGTAGGATAGTCAGTTTTACTAGTGCAAGTTTGGCAGCATGAGTGAAGGAGGCTTTGTTTCGAAATAGAAAGCCGATTCTAGATTTAATTTTGGATTGGAGATGTTTAATGTGAGTCTGGAAAGAGATTTTACAGTCTAACCAGACACCTAGGTATTTGTAGTTGTCCACGTATTCTAGGTCAGAGCCGTCCAGGGTAGT
Organism: Brachymystax lenok tsinlingensis; assembly: GCA_030435695.1. NCBI lineage: Eukaryota > Metazoa > Chordata > Actinopteri > Salmoniformes > Salmonidae > Brachymystax > Brachymystax lenok. Next base: position 29,842,434 of record CM059812.1, on the reverse strand, counting down.
GATGCTAGTCGGGCGGGCGGGTGCAGGCAGCGAACGGTTGAAAAGCATGCATTTGGTTTTACTAGCCTTTAAGAGCAGTTGGAGGCCACGGAAGGAGTGTTGTATGGCATTGAAGCTCGTTTGGAGGTTAGTTAACACAGTGTCCAAAGAAGGGCCAGAAGTATACAGAATGGTGTCGTCTGCATAAAGGTGGATCAGAGAATCACCAGCAGCAAGAGCGACATCATTGATGTATACAGAGAAGAGAGTCGGCCCAAGAATTGAATCATGAGAAAACAAAAAGATGATTACTTGACACATTGAAAAGAATTAACAAAAAAACAGAACAAACTAGAATGCTATTTGACCCTAAACCGAGAGTGCACATTTTCCGAATACCTGACCACTGTAACTGACCCAAAATAAAGGAAATCTTTGACTATGTACAGACTCAGTGAGGATTGCCTTGACATTTAGAGAGGCCGCCGTAAGAAGACCTGGCTCTCAAGAGAAGACAGGCTATGTGCACACTGCCCACAAAATGAGGTGGAAACTGAGCTGCACTTCCTAACCTCCTTCCAAATGTATGACCACATTAGAGACACATGTTTACCTCAGATTACACAGACCCACAAAGTATTAAAAAAAAAACTAATCCAATGTTGATAAACTCCCATATTTATTGGGTGAAATACCACAGTGTGCCATCACAGCAGCAAGATTTGTGACCTGTTGCCACAAGAAAAGGGCAACCAGTGAAGAACAAACACCATTGTAAATACAACCCATATTTATGTTTTTTTATTTTCCCTTTTGTACTTTAACTATCTGCACATTGTTACAAAACGGTATATAGACATAATATGACACAAGAAATGTCTCTATTTCATTTGGAACTTTTGTGAGTTTGTTTACTGTTAATTTTTTATTGTTTATTTCACTTTTGTTTTTTATCTATTTCACTTGCTTTGGCAATGTAAACATATGTTTCCCATGACAATAAAGCCCTTTGAGAGAGAGAGACACCATAACAGCCGGTTGAGTTGAAAGGCCATTACATCCAGGTACAGTAAGTAGTGTAGAATTAGAAGGGAATAGAGCAGTCTTGATAGAATACTGTAAGGGACAAGTATACTTGTGTCATTAAGTACTGTAGAAGTAGAGAATATTCTGTGTGTATTGATTGAATTTGTGACCTGTATGATATCCACCATGACAAGTATAATTGTGAGTATTAAGACATTTCTATTCATCCATCACATTACCCCGTCATGTAAACAAACCTGACAAAGATATCAATAACAACAACAACAACATTGTCAACAAATATAAATAATAACTAGGCTAGGTCATACTAAGACATTTCTATTGATCCATGTAAACAACACTGACAAAGACATTAACAACACGACACAACGTCAACACATCTGAAGCGCTCGCTATCAATTTACACCTCCAACAAATTAGTCCGACTAATAAACAGAGGCACTGCAAACGGTTTGTGACGGTGACAGATGTCTCAGAAACGGTGAGCGACAGTGAACGTAGCCCCGTTTAGACACAGTTATTTAATAAGGCTGACAGCAAACGTAGCCTCGTTTAGATACAGTTATTGAATAAGGCTGACAGCGAACGTAGCCCCGTTTAGATACAGTTATTGAATAAGGCTGACAGCGAACGTAGCCCCGTTTAGATACAGTTATTGAATAAGGCTGACAGTAAACGTAGCCCCGTTTAGATACAGTTATTTAATCAGGCTGACAGCGAACGTAGCCCCGTTTACACAGTTATTTAATACGGCTGACAGCGAACGTAGCCCCGTTTAGACACAGATATTTCATAAGGCTGACAGCGAACGTAGCCACGTTTAGACAAAGTTATTTAATAAGGCTGACAGTGAACGTAGCCCCGTTTAGAGAGAGTTATTTAATGAGGCTGACAGTAAACGTAGCCCCGTTTAGACAGGGTTATTTATTAAGGCTGACCGTGAACGTAGCCCCGTTTAGACACAGATATTTAATAAGGCTGACAGCGAACGTAGCCCCGTTTAGACAAAGTTATTTAATAAGGCTGACAGCAAACGTAGCCCTTTTTAGAGAGAGTTATTTAATAAGGCTGACAGCGAACGCAGCCCCGTTTAGACACAGTTATTTAATAAGGCTGACAGCAAACGTAGCGTCGTTTAGACAAAGTTATTTAATAAGGCTGACATCAAACGTAGCCCCGTTTAGACAAAGTTATTTAATAAGGCTGACAGCAAACGTAGCGTCGTTTAGACAAAGTTATTTAATAAGGCTGACATCAAACGTAGCCCCGTTTAGACAAAGTTATTTAATAAGGCTGACAGTGAACGTAGCCCCGTTTAGAGAGAGTTATTTAATGAGGCTGACAGTAAACGTAGCCCCGTTTAGACACAGATATTTAATAAGGCTGACAGCACACGTAGCCCCGTTTAGACAACGTTATTTAATAAGGCTGACAGCAAACGTAGCCCTTTTTAGAGAGAGTTATTTAATAAGGCTGGCAGCAAACGTATACACACACACAGACACACACACAAGGCATTAGGGTTAGACTTACTGTAGCTAATAAGATATTCAGACTGAAGGAAGGAATCCTCCCACTGTTGAGGAATATGGAATGGATCTGTGTGTGTCTGGCTCTGACAACTGACTAGGACTTAGACAAAGAGGACAGGGGTGTAAAGAGAAAGACAGAAGAAGGTGACAACAGACAGTAAAACAAGAAGGTGAAGGTCAGTAAAAAAAGAAGGTGACAACAGACAGTAATTGAAGAAGGTGACAACAGACAGTAAAAGAAGAAGGTGACAACAGACAGTAAAATAAGAAGGTGACAACAGACAGTAAAAGAAGAAGGTAACAACAGACAGTAAAATAAGAAGGTGACAACAGACAGTAAAAGAAGAAGGTGACAACAGACAGTAAAGAAGAAGGTGTCAACAGACAGTAAAGAATTTGACAACAGACAGTAAAATATGACATGACAACAGACAGTAAAGAAAAAGGTGACAGACAGTTTAATAATAAGGTGACAACAGACAGTAAAGAAGGTGACAACAGTCAGTAAAAGAAGGTGACAACAGGCAGTAAAGAAGAGAACAGGTAATAGAAGGCAGCAGAACAGGAAGGCAAACGGCCAAATCAGAACTACAGAACAAATATAATGAGAGAGACAGCTTGTTCAGTGCATCTGTGGGCTAGAGAGGGACGCACTACCAACAGAACACACACACACACACACACACACACACACACACTGTCAACAGCATCACATCAGAGAACAAATCAACAACCAGCAGGCCTTTACAAACAGAGGCCAAATCTAACTAGCATCACACTGAGTATGGTTACATGCACACAATAATACAATTATGGATAGTCAGATTAATATAATAGTTTGATTTAAACATTGACATGCTTTGCAAGAAGAACAATTTCCCTAATAAACATCTGAAATCAGGCTACCTGACGGGATAAATGCAGACAATTGCCAATCAAAGTAAACGTTCTACCACAGCGTCCATGTTATTTTTGCGAAGCCTAGTTCAGATATTTAAAGTTTGTATGTGAAAACTATTTCTAAGATGCATACTTTGAGTTATTACGAACTCACTTCATTCGCTCTAATGAGGGAGGCTCTCGGCTGGTGCCGGCACATGCACAGAACAAATACACCGCTGGAACGCCGACTAAGGTGTTTATAATTAAAAAGATTGCTCAGAAAACCAGGTGTTTTAATCAGCGTATGCTTATTTCGATTTTGACTTTACGCTGATTAAGATAAACAGAGTAAGGTGTTTACATGACTAATGCCATACTCAGTCTACTGCTGTAATCAGTTTAACATTGAATTATTAGTGTGCATGTAAACGTACTCACTGTGTTATATTGGTAGAGATAGAATGCCAATCATAACTACCATCACAGTCACTCTCACCCATCACACTGGCTGGGTTGGCCTATACAAGGTTTATACTTCTTCCCCATTCCCCCTGTCTTATACCCCATTCCCCCTCTCTTCTTCCCCATTCCCTGTCTTATACCCCATTCCCCTCTCTTCTTCCCCATTCTCCCTCTCTTATTCCCCAATGCCTCTTTCTTCTTCCCCATTCCCCCTCTCTTCTTCCCCATTCCCCCTCTCTTCTTCCCCATTCCCCCTCTCTTCTTCCCCATTCCCCCTCTCTTCTTCCCCATTCCCCTGTCTTATACCCCATTCCCCCTCTCTTCTTCCCCATTCTCCCTCTCTTATTCCCCAATGCCTCTTTCTTCTTCCCCATTCCCCTCTCTTCTTCCCCATTCCCCTGTCTTATACCCCATTCCCCCTCTCTTCTTCCCCATTCTCCCTCTCTTATTCCCCAATGCCTCTTTCTTCTTCCCCATTCCCCCTCTCTTCTTCCCCATTCCCCTCTCTTCTTCCCCATTCCCCTCTCTTCTTCCCCATTCCCCCTCTCTTCTTCCCCATTCCCCCTGTCTTATACCCCATTCCCCCTCTCTTCTTCCCCATTCTCCCTCTCTTATTCCCCAATGCCTCTTTCTTCTTCCCCATTCCCCCTCTCTTCTTCCCCATTCCCCCTCTCTTCTTCCCCATTCCACCTCTCTTCTTCCCCATTCCCCCTCTCTTCTTCCCCAGTCTCCCTCTCTTATTCCCCAATGCCTCTTTCTTCTTCCCCATTCCCCCTCTCTTCTTCCCCATTCTCCCTCTCGTCTTCCCCATTCCTCCTCTCTTCTTCCACATTCCCCCTCTCTTCTTCCCCATTCCCCTCTCTTCTTCCCCATTCTCCCTCTCTTCTTCCCCATTCCCCTCTCTTCTTCCACATTCCCCTCTCTTCTTCCACATTCCCCCTCTCTTCTTCCCCATCCCCTTCCCTTCTTCCCTCCCACGCTCTTCTTCCCCATTCCCCTCTCTTCTTCCCCATTTCCTCTCTTTTCCCCATTCTTCCTTCTCTTCTTTCCCATCCCCCTCCCTTCTTCCCTCCCCACTCTATTCTTCCCCATTCCACCTCTCCTTCCCCATTCCCCTCTCTTCTTCCACATTCCCCTCTCTTCTTCCACATTCCCCTCTCTTCTTCCCCATTCCCCTCTCTTCTTCCCCATTCTCCTCTCTTCTTCCCCATTCCCCTCTCTTCTTCCACATTCCCTCTCTTCTTCCACATTCCCCCTCTCTTCTTCCCCATCCCCTTCACTTCTTCCCTCCCCACGCTCTTCTTCCCCATTCCCCCTCTCTTCTTCCCCATTCCCCTCTCTTCTTCCCCATTCCCCCTCTCTTCTTCCCCATTTCCCTCTCTTTCCCCCATTCTTCCTTCTCTTCTTTCCCATCCCCCTCCCTTCTTCCCTCCCACTCTATTCTTCCCCATTCCACCTCTCCTTCCCCATTCCCCCTCTCTTCTTCCCCTCCCCACGCTCTTCTTCCCCATTCCCACTCTCTTCTTCCCCATTCCCCTCTCTTCTTCCCATTCCCCCTCTCTTCTTCCCCATTCCCCTCTCTTCTTCCCCATTCCCCTGTCTTATACCCCATTCCCCCTCTCTTCTTCCCCATTCTCCCTCTCTTATTCCCCAATGCCTCTTTCTTCTTCCCCATTCCCCTCTCTTCTTCCCCATTCCCCCTCTCTTCTTCCCCATTCCACCTCTCTTCTTCCCCATTCCCCCTCTCTTCTTCCCAGTCTCCCTCTCTTATTCCCCAATGCCTCTTTCTTCTTCCCCATTCCCCCTCTCTTCTTCCCCATTCTCCCTCTCTTCTTCCCCATTCCCCCTCTCTTCTTCCACATTCCCCCTCTCTTCTTCCACATTCCCCCTCTCTTCTTCCCCATCCCCCTTCCCTTCTTCCCCTCCCCACGCTCTTCTTCCCCATTCCCCCTCTCTTCTTCCCCATTCCCCTCTCTTCTTCCCCATTCCCCTCTCTTCTTCCCCATTTCCCTCTCTTTTCCCCATTCTTCCTTCTCTTCTTTCCCATCCCCCTCCCTTCTTCCCTCCCCACTCTATTCTTCCCCATTCCACCTCTCCTTCCCCATTCCACCTCTCTTCTTCCCCATCCCCCTTCCCTTCTTCCCCTCCCCACGCTCTTCTTCCCCATTCCCCCTCTCTTCTTCCCCATTCCCCCTCTCTTCTTCCCCATTCCCCCTCTCTTCTTCCCCATTTCCCCTCTCTTTTCCCCATTCTTCCTTCTCTTCTTTCCCATCCCCCCTCCCTTCTTCCCCTCCCCACTCTATTCTTCCCCATTCCACCTCTCCTTCCCCATTCCCCCTCTCTTCTTCCCTCCCACGCTCTTCTTCCCCATTCCCCCTCTCTTCTTCCCCATTCCCCCTCTCTTCTTCCCCATTCCCCCTCTCTTCTTCCCCATTCCCCCTCTCTTCTTCCCCATTCCCCTGTCTTATACCCCATTCCCCCTCTCTTCTTCCCCATTCTCCCTCTCTTATTCCCCAATGCCTCTTTCTTCTTCCCCATTCCCCTCTCTTCTTCCCCATTCCCCCTCTCTTCTTCCCCATTCCACCTCTCTTCTTCCCCATTCCCCCTCTCTTCTTCCCCAGTCTCCCTCTCTTATTCCCCAATGCCTCTTTCTTCTTCCCCATTCCCCCTCTCTTCTTCCCCATTCTCCCTCTCTTCTTCCCCATTCCCCTCTCTTCTTCCACATTCCCCCTCTCTTCTTCCACATTCCCCCTCTCTTCTTCCCCATCCCCTTCCCTTCTTCCCTCCCCACGCTCTTCTTCCCCATTCCCCTCTCTTCTTCCCCATTCCCCCTCTCTTCTTCCCCATTCCCCCTCTCTTCTTCCCCATTTCCCTCTCTTTTCCCCATTCTTCCTTCTCTTCTTTCCCATCCCCCTCCTTCTTCCCCTCCACTCTATTCTTCCCCATTCCACCTCTCCTTCCCCATTCCACCTCTCTTCTTCCCCATTCTCCCTCTCTTCTTCCCCATTCTCCCTCTCGTCTTCCCCATTCCCCTCTCTTCTTCCCCATTCCCCTCTCTTCTTCCCCATTCCCCCTCTCTTCTTCCCCATTCCCCCTCTCTTCTTCCCCAATCCCTCTGTCTTCTTCCCCATTCTCCGCTCTCTTCTTCCCCATTCCACCTCTTCTTCCCCATTCTCCGCACTCTTCTCTCCCCCCACCCTCCCCCTCTTCTTCCCCTCTCTCCAAACCCCATTATATATACCCTAGTTCTCGGAACACATCACTGGATCACTGGGAAGGAAGTGTATATTTTAGTGGAAAAATATAACAACCTCTGTCTGCATCCCAAATGACACCCTATTCCCTATATAGTACACTACTTTTGACCAGAGCTTTTGGGAATTTATAGGGAATATGGTGCCAATTGGGACGCAAACCTATGTTTTCAAAAGAGTGGACAGCAAATCACCCCGAAAAGGCCTTAGCTAGCTGGCTTTAATCACACACACACACACACTAGCTGGCTTTTAATGGAGCGGAAAATTTAATTAAAGAGAAAGTTCAAAAGAGGAATGTCTACTGAAAGGAGAGGGAGGGAGGGAGGGAGGGAGGGAGGGAGGGAGGGAGGGAGGGAGGGAGGAGGGAGGAGGGAGGGAGGGAGGGAGGAGGGAGGAGGAGGGAGGAGGAGGGTGGAGTGGGTGAATGAGTGAATGAGTGAATGAGTCAGTGAGTGAATGATTGAGTGATTGAGTGAGTGAGTGTTACATAGCCTTGCTCCCAAAAAATTGTCCTTTAGAAAAAATATTTAATTTCCTCTGAAAACTGTGTGTGTATGTGTGTGTGTGTATGAGTGTGTGTGCGTGTGTGTATGACTGTGTGTGTGTGTGTTTGTGTGCGTGCGTGTGTTTGTGTACATGTGCGTGTGAGTGAATAGTTAATTACGTAGCCTTGTTCAATAAAAAAAGAGTCCTTTAAAAAAACGATTTCATTTCCTGTGAAAACTCTATAATGGTCTAGCTGTACTCTACAGACCATAACTACCTAGTGTCAAACAAACAAACACACACACAAACACACTTTTGCACATAGAGACGCACACACATGCACACAAACGCACAATTTCACACACTTTCACACGGACAAATGCAAACACATGTGCATACACACACATTCTCTCTCTCTCACACACACACACACAGACTTGAGTAGAGTTCTTGTTTCATTTTGCCTGAGGCTCTCTGTGACTCATGAAAGCATTAGCAAAACCCTCCTATTGATATTCAGAAAATCACCCCTCCGAATCAACACACACACTACTGTTGTAAGTTGGTAAAAATGTCAACACATATAGTGCATTCGGAAAGTATTCAGACCCCTTGACTTTTTCCACATTTTGTTAAATTAAGCCTTATTCTAAAATGGTTTAAGTTGTTTTTTCCTCATCAATCTACACACAATACCCCATAATGACAAATCAAAAACAGATTTTTTGAATTTTTGGCAAATTTATTACACATAAAAAAACTGAAAATCCATTGAAATAAGTATTTAGACCCTTTACTCAGTACTTTGTTGAAACACCTTTGACAGCGATTACAGCCTCAAGTCTTCTTGGATATGACGCTACAAGCTTGGCACACCTGTATTTGGGGAGTTTCTTACATTCTTCTCTGCCGATCCTCTCAAGCTCTGTCAGGTTGGATGGGGAGCGTCGCTGCACAGCTATTTTCGGGTCTCTCCAGAGATGTTTGATCGGGTTCAAGTCCGGGCTCTGGCTGGGCCATTCAAGGACATTCAGAGACTAGTCCCAAAGCCACACCTGCGTTGTCTTGGCTGTGTGCTTTGGGGTTGTTGTCCTGTTGGAAGGTGAACCTTCCCCCAGTCTGAGGTCCTGAGCGCTCTGGAACAGGTTTTCATCAAGGATCTCTCTGTAATTTGCTCCGTTCATCTTTCCCTCAACCCTGACTAGTCTCCCATGCTTCACCGTGGGGATGGTGCCAGGTTTCCTCCAGACATGATGCTTGGCATTGAGGCCAAAGAGTTCAATCTTGGTTTCATCAGACCAGAGAATCTTGTTTTTCATGGTCTGAGAGTCCTTTAGGTGCCTTTTGGCTGACTCGAAGCTGTGGCTTTTACTGAGGATTGGCTTCCATCTGGCCACTCTACCATAAAAGCCTGATTGGCGGAGTGCTGCAAAGATGGTTGTCCTTCTGGAAGGAAGAAAAACTCTGGAGCTCTGTCAGAGTTACCATCGAGTTCTTGGTCACCTCCCTGTTCAGTTTGGACGGGCAGTCAGCTCTAGTAAGAGTCTTAGTGGTTCCAAACTTCTTCCATTTAAGAATGATGGAGGCCAATGTGTTCTTGGGGACCTTCAATGCTGCAGAAATGTTTTGGTACCCTTCCCCAGATGTATGCCTCGACACAATCCTGTCTCAGAGCTCTACAGACAATTCCTTTGACCTCATGGCTTGGTTTTTAATCTGACATGCACTGTCAACGGTGGAACCTTAAATAGACAGGTGTGTGCCTTTCCAAATCATGTCCAATCAATTTAATTTACCACAGGTGGACTCCGTTCAAGTTGTATAAACATCTCAAGGATGATCAATGGAAACAGGATGCAGCTGAGCTCAATATCGAGTCTCAAAGCAAAGGGTCTGAATACTTATGTAAATATATTTCTGTTTATATTTTTTATAAATTTGCCAACATTTCAAAAAAACAGTTTTTGCTTTGTCATTATGGAGTATTGTATGTAGATTGACAAGGAACATTTGTAATTTAATCAATTTTAGAATAATGCTGTAACGTAACAAAATATGGAAAAAGTCAAGGAGTCTGAATACTTTCCAAATATACTGTATGTTATATAGCGTACAAGTGTATCAAAGTACATCAGAGGTGTGTGTGGGCATAGGTTCATGTCTCATGTGTGTGTTTGTGACTCGTGTGTATATGTGTGTGTCAGCAGTATGTTTGGGCATGTTGACATTGTGTGAGTGTGGGCTTGCATTGATTTTGCAAACAAGCGGGTCGATGTAAGACACTGGCTATGCATGTAAACTAGACAAGGCTGGTGCTGAGACTGTGTGGCTGTGAGTCTGTTGTCCTAGGAGGGTCTTTCCACCTCAAAAAGCACAAGAGAGAGCATTTCCACACCCACCCCATCTCAGATTGTTCTAAAATCTTTCTGTAGTTACTAACAGATACGATTAGCATTCTTGAAACATTATTTTGTTGAAATATAATTTAATCTCTGAGAAATTAAGCTAATTTATTACAGACAAATTGGCCATTTTAATTTATAGGATTCAGATAATATTCAATAAATATAGTACCCAACATCTGATTTGGACCAATCTTATTCTTACCAATGAGGAAGACATTAACAAATCCATTTAAAAAAAAATCAAAAGCCATTCACGGACCCCGCAAACTTCATGCCAACGTTAAAACGTTAAAACGAAGTTGGGATCCTTAACATCAAGAAAAATCTCTAACAGAAAAAAATGTTTTTTTTCCCCCACATAATTTAAATCATCTTTTGCATACATTATGTTATAGCCTAACTAGACTATATGGCTATAAAAGCCTGGGGAAAGTGTGTAATTTAAATAAAACCAGAGAGGAAGAGGCAAACTTTATGAAGCCAATAACAATTATATAAAACTTTGGAGTACTTTAAATGAAATTATGGGCAGAAAGACAAATTCAACTCCATCTTTCATCGAATCAGATGGCTTGTTTGTCACAAAAGCATTACTTAATTGGAAAAGTGGGCAAACCTAGCTAGGAAATGCCAACAACGAACAGTGAGCCATCGTATTCACGCATAAAAAAAACAAGTAATGAAAAAAAAGCATTGTAAGTTTGAAGTTGGTAAGGTGGAAAAATTATTGTTATCGATCAATGATGAAAAACCTTCTGCATCGACAACTTTCCTCCAGCTACTGAGGATGGTAGCTGACTCTATAGCCACTCCTATCTGTCATATCTTTAATCTGGGCCTAGAGGAAAGTCTTTGTCCTCAGGCCTGGAGTGAAGCCAAAGTCATGCCTCTACCCAAGAGTGGTAAAGTGGACTTTACTGGTTCTAACAGCAGATCTATACGCTTGCTTCCAGCTTTTAGCAAACTGTGTTTGACCAAAAAAGCATGCTTATAGAGAAGGGCACAACATGTACTGCACTGACACAAATGACTGATGATTGGTTGAACTAAATTGATAATAAGAAGATTGTGGGAGCTGTACTGTTATATTTCAGTGCAGCCTTTGATATTATTTACCATAACCTGTTGTTGAGAAAACATATGTGTTATGGCTTTACAACCTCTGCCATATCGTGGATGCAGAGCTGTCTATCTAATAGAACTCAAAGTGTTTTTTTAATGGAAGCTTCTCTAATGTCAAACATGTAAAGTGGGGTGTACCGCAGGGCAGCTCTCTACGGCCTCTACTCTTTTCTATTTTTACCAATGACTTGCCACTGGCATTAAACAAAGCATGTGTGTCCATGTATGCTGATGATTCAACCATATACACATCAGCAACCACAGCTAATGAAGTCATTGAAACACTTAACAAAGAGTTGCAGTCTGTTTTAGCATGGGTGGCCATTACTAAACTGGTCCTGAACATCTCTAAAACTAAGAGTATTGTATTTGTCATTCATTTGTCAAGTGCTAGACCTCAGCTGAATCTGGTAATGAATGGTGTGGCTGTTGAACAAGTTTAGGAGACTAAATTACTTGGTGTTACCTTAGATTGTAAACTGTCATGGTCAAAACATATAGATTCAATGGTTGTAAAGATGGGGAGAGGTCTGTCCTTAATACATTTTTTGACACCACACTCCAAAAAGCAAGTCCTGCAGGCCCTAGTTTTGTCTTATTTAGATTTTTGTCCAGTCGTGTGGTCGAGTGCGGCAAGGAAAGACCTAGTTAAGCTGCAGCTGGCCCTGAACAGAGTGGCACATCTTGCTATTCATTGTAATCAGAGGGCTAATATAAATACTATGCATGCCAGTCTCTCTTGGCATAGTCAACTTACACACAACTCTGACACACACACTTACCCCACCAAAAATATGGAACAAATTCAAGAAAGTGTACAGTATTATATAGAGCCATTATTGCATGGAACTCCGTTCCATCTCATATTGCTCAAGTGAACAGCAAACCTGGTTTCAAAAATCAGGTAAAGCTACACCTCATGGCACAACACCTCTCCCCTATTTGACCTAGATAGTTTGTGTGTATGTATCGATGTGAAGGCTACGTGTACCTTTTGAAATTGATGTAGTTTGGTCCTTGAGCTGTTCTTGTCTATTCATGTTATGTATTATGTCATGTTTCATGTTTTGTGTGGACATCAGGAAGATTAGCTGCTGCTTTTGCAACAGCCAATGGGGTTCCTAATAAAATACCAAATACCAGTTCATATGCATTGACTAATACCTCTAGGGCCAACTCATTCCATGGAGGGCCAAGTGTCTGCGGGTTTTCACTCCTCCCTTGTATTTGATTGATGAATTAAGGTCACTAATTAGTAAAGAACCCGCCTCACCTGGTTGTCTAGGTTTTAAAAACACCAAACCCGCAGACCCTAGGCCTTCCATGAAATTAGTTTGACACCCCTGCTCTAGGGTCCTGTGGTAAAAGACTGCTGTGCAAGGTATTGGGCAACAGCTTTCTTCCCGGGCCCGTATTCACAAAGCGTCTTCAGAGTAGGAATAGTGATCTAGGATCAGCTCCGCTTTTTCTATGTAATCATATTCATTGTGATATAAAAGGCAAAACTGATCCTAAATCCTACTCTGAGATGCTTTGTGAATACGGGCCCTGGTCTGTCTGCATGCTGCTTTCTAGTGATCTAACTCCCTCTTCATCTGAAATGCAACAACACCAAAAACATGAATAAGAATTAGCCTAGTCAGTCAGTAATTGAGTTAACTGATGAAACCCTAATGTAAGGTCTATTCAGCCAAATTATAACAAAACAACAGCCTATTTGCAGTGAAATCAAGAGGGGCATTTTTCTTGACAACTTTTTCAGTCACCAGTGCATCAATAAACAGGCAGGGGAACAAAGTAGTTTGATAAAAAGTGCTCACAATAGTGAGCATTATAGCTAGCAAATATATAGTTGTTTGTTTATAGAAACCTAGCTACAGTCCACTTAGCTAGCTAAGGTGGTGAACTCAGACTGATGGTGGGAGATAGCTAACTTTCCCCCCAACAGTTTCAATCTAGCTAGCTAGCTAATGGCATGTTTATCATCTGTATCAATCAGATGGATAGCTTATCAAATATAGCTTACATTATTAGTTTTCCCATAGCATCCAAAGCTGCCTGATACAGCTTGCCAGTTGCTAGTAAATTAGGATGAATGAGTCAGAATCCAGCTAACAATGGCAAGTTGTGCATTTTACCAACAAACACCATGTACACATATAAGATACAATTACCTTCAAGCAGATCGTTTTAGTTTTTATTCTAGGACTTCAGGCTGAGGAGTAATAGCTACTTGTTTGTAGAACCGCCATCTTCGCCTGTTGCTATCCCCAGTCAGCTCCAGAGTCTTCACCTGTTGCAGACCCCAGTCAGCTCCAGAGTTTTCACCTGTTGCAGTCCCCAGTCAGCTCCAGAGTCTTCACCTGTTGCTGTCCCCAGTCAGCTCCAGTCTTCACCTGTTGCTGTCCCCAGTCAGCTCCAGAGTCTTCACCTGTTGCTGCCCCCAGTCAGCTCCAGTGTCTTCACTTGTTTCTTCTCCAGAGTCTTCACCTGTTGCTTCCCCAGTCAGCTCCAGAGTCTTCACCTGTTGCTGTCCCCAGTCAGCTCCAGAGTCTTCACCTGTTGCTGTCCCTAGTCAGCTCCAGAGTCTTCACCTGTTGCTGCCCCCAGTCAGCTCCAGAGTCTTCACTTGTTTCTTCTCCAGAGTCTTCACCTGTTGCTTCCCCAGTCAGCTCCAGAATCTTCACCTGTTGCTGTCCCCAGTCAGCTCCAGAGTCTTCACCTGTTGCTGTCCCCAGTCAGCTCCAGAGTCTTCACCTGTTGCTGCCCCCAGTCAGCTCCAGAGTCTTCACTTGTTTCTTCTCCAGAGTCTTCACCTGTTGCTGTCCCCAGTCAGCTCCAGAGTCTTCACCTGTTGCTGCCCCCAGTCAGCTCCAGAGTCTTCACCTGTTGCTGTCCCCAGTCAGCTCCAGAGTCTTCACCTGTTGCTTCCCCAGTCAGCTCCAGAATCTTCACCTGTTGCTTCCCCAGTCAGCTCCAGAGTCTTCACCTGTTGCTGCCCCCAGTCAGCTCCAGAGTCTTCACCTGTTGCTTCCCCAGTCAGCTCCAGAGTCTTCACCTGTTGCTGCCCCTAGTCAGCTCCAGAGTCTTCACCTGTTGCTGCCCCTAGTCAGCTCCAGAGTCTTCACCTGTTGCTGTCCCCAGTCAGCTCCAGAGTCTTCACCTGTTGCTGTCCCCAGTCAGCTCCAGAGTCTTCACCTGTTGCTGTCCCCAGTCCGCTCCAGAGTCTTCACCTGTTGCTGTCCCCAGTCAGCTCCAGAGTCTTCACCTGTTGCTGTCCCCAGTCAACTCCAGAGTCTTCCCCTGTTGCTGTGCCCCAGTCAGCTCCAGAGTCTTCACCTGTTGCTGCCCCCAGTCAGCTCCAGAGTCTTCACCTGTTGCTGTCCCCAGTCAACTCCAGAGTCTTCACCTGTTGCTGCCCCCAGTCAGCTCCAGAGTCTTCACCTGTTGCTGCCCCCAGTCAGCTCCAGAGTCTTCACCTGTTGCTGTCCCCAGTCAGCTCCAGAGTCTTCACCTGATCAAACATCACAGGCAAAATCACAGGCTGTCATGCCCTTGAGGGGGTGTGGCTTACTAGCACACATGCTTCACAAATTGTTTTCTTTAGCAGCCAGAAGGAGGGGGGGCTATTCCCATCTGTAAGGGCTGTATATTCTATTGGCTAATTTAACTTACAACATGGCCTTTAAGAGCAGATGAAGAAAATAGTCTCAGTCTACAGGCTTCAGCCCAGCACATTAACTCTGGTGTGTGTGTGTGTGTGTGTGTGTGTGTGTGTGTGTGTGTGTGTGTGTGTGTGTGTGTGTGTGTGTGTGTGTGTGTGTGTGTGTGTGTGTGTGTGTGCATACTCAGACAGTCTCAGTCCAACAATTTCAGACCTTGCCCAAAGGCACAGATCTAGGATCAGCTTAACCTTCCCTCACTCCTAACCTCAACCATTAGTCCAAAAACTTCCAAACTAACCTTAGATAAGTGTCTAGGGGTCACTCCATCCCACTTTATCCTATTACTGTCAGCCCTGAAGGGGAACCAGTGGCCTGCCCTTTTCTATGGAGGTTGGGACCAGACAAGAGGCTGGAGTTAGAGAGGACCCCCAGAGGAGGGCTTCTGAGTGGGGGAGGATTTGGCCGAGTCCCCCTGCCTCTGGCTATATTCCATTGGACCTCCTGGGAGGAGAATCACAGCTTCTAATTGGTCCAGATGGTGCATTGTGAGCAGCCAAGGAATGCAGGGAGGAATCTGGCTGGGATTTTAAGTCTGCTCTGAGTCTCTCTATCGCTCACATAACATATTCTGTCTGATACACACATTCTCATACATACACAATTTCAGATAGACTCACAGACACGCACATACATACACACACAGTCACTCAGACACAGGCACACACACACACTGCCAACAGCACCACATCAAAGGACACTTCATCACATACAACCAACCACAGTTACCCACAAACAAACAAAACCAAATGTGCATACTTCCAGATACAGTTTAAAATCATCCACAGTCAGCAAAACAGTCATTCAAATATCCTATAACAATGGACAGTTTGTTTCATTGCTATCAGTTACATGTTTTTATGGCGTCTCATTTCCTGCAACATGGAGGGCTCCACAATGGACTATTCCATTTCCAGCCCCATGGAGAGCTTCACAATGGACTATTCCATTTCCAGCCCCATGGAGAGCTCTACAATGGACTATTCCATTTCAACACCATGGACAGCTCCACTAAACAAACAGAAATCAGTAGTACAAAGAAAGCACACTGTATAACATAACTACAGTAGACAATATACTGTACTGTGTTACGTGTATATGTCCAGCACAACGGAGAGCTTCAATGTGGGCTGTTCAACTTCAGCACCATGAACAGCAACCAGCTCTACAGCAGAGAAAGCGCCAGTCCAGAGACAAGTTGGTCCACGTCTCTCATTGCTGTCAATCTACATGTTTATGTGGACATTTCCAATGGAGAGCTTCAGTGGATGTCAGCACCATGGACAGCTGCCACTTGGGCTCCCTTATAGCAGAGAGAGTAAAAGAAAAGTGTATGCGTACTGTTGACTGTTTATTCAGCCTTGGTAGTTTGATTATGTGCGTGTGTGTGTGTGTGTGTGTGCGGGCCTCTGCCACTGGCTCATTGTCATCACTCTGGCTACCTGTCAGACAGCTGCAAACAACGACCTCTTCCACAGGCTCTCTCTCTCTCTCTCTCTCTCTGTCAGTTTGCTGACGTCCTGCATAAAGGACACACACACACTCCCCTGTCTGTCAAAGCACTGAGCTAACAAACACACACACACGGACAGGTTCCCTATTCTGTCATAACATCATAAATTGTCCAGATGACACCAGATACACTCCTTGTCCCATCGATAACCACAACATATACACAACATTACCTGTCCTGTCTAGTGTACATTTAAGATGTGCTCCAACACCTATTTATCTAAGGTGAGAGGGAGAGAGAGGGACAGAGAGAGAGAGAGCATGAGAGAGAGAGAGAGAGAGAGAGAGAGAGAGAGAGAGAGAGAGAGAGAGAGAGAGAGAGAGAGAGAGAGAGAGAGAGCCAGGAGGTTATTTACATCTGAGACTTGGCAAGGACTAAACTGCTGAACTGGAGCATGCAGCTATGTACTCTGAGACACACAGGCATCACGCGCACAGACAGACAGATGAATTCAGCACCATGGACAGGGACAGTACTCTCTGAATGCCTGGTGAATTCAGCACCATGGACAGGAACAGCGCACTCAATGCCTGGTGAATTCAGCACCATGGACAGGAACAGTGCACTCATATCCTGCTGAAGTCATCACCATGGACAGGGACAGTACTCTGAATTCCTTCTGAATTTAGCGCCATGGACAGGGGCAGTACTCTCTGAATGCCTTCTGAATTCAGCACCATGGACAGGAACAGTATACTCAGTCTGAATGCCTTCTGAACTGACAGTGTCCAATAGGATATAAATAATGTGCGTTCCCAATGGCACCATATTACTTACATAGTGCACTACTTTTGACCAGGGCCAATAGGGTTCTGTTCAAAAGTAGTGCACTATTTAGGGAATGTGGTGTTTGCGGCCCCAAGTCAGTGTTGCTACGGTCAATCGGATAATCGGTCACTGTTTCACGGTCAAATAGCAGTCAACTGTCTGTCTGTGGACATTAGTCTATACCACACGCGCAGCAAGACACAGTGTTAACAGTTGGTCACACACATACACACCTACACACACACACAGACTGTGAGTGTCAACAATTGGTCACATACACACACACACTGTGAGTGAACAGTTAATGTGTGAAAACAAGTGCGATTGTGTCTATCTCTGTCACTGTGGCAGCCAGTCTACACTGAAACCACACTGCATGTTCACAGGGTCATCGTTAGCTGGCCACTGCGAAGATTACCACATCTATAAAACATCTCTGAAACACACACCACTGTTGACTTGTCATTATCTCAGCATGGCCTGTTGAACCAATCCATCTACCAATATCTGTTAAGGGCCTCACTGCCCTGCGCTCCAGACTGCCCTGTGGACAAGGCTTTCCCCCCTTTTCTAATAGAATAATATAGGCCATTTAGAATAAGCTTTTAGTCAAAGCAACTTCCCATCACGCTTGCATACATGTTACATATGGGTGGCCCTGGGAATCGAACCAGAAATCCTGCCAACGCACGCGCCACGCTCTACCGACTGAGCCACACAGGACCAAGACACATTCTCAGGTAATATCAGGTTAGTTGAGGACAGGAGACCAAGAACACTCATCTCCAATCCAAACAGTCACTGATTACACCTGGGACACACACCCACTTTGTCTGTCTGACCTGAGAAGTACACGGAAGACGAAGATGGTGACAAGTCATCTTTTTATAATGAGAGATCGACACGCACACAAAGACTTTTAATGAGACACCTATGCTAGTCATTTCTGTGAAAAGAGTTTCAGAAAAATCTCATCTGTGTGTCATGCTGATGAATACCTACACTGCAGTCAGCCTGTAAACCAGACATGCACGCACGCACACACACACACACACACACACACACACACACACACACACACACACACACACACACACACACACACACACACACACACACACACACACACACACACACACACACACACACACACACACACACACGGGTTTCACTGCACTGTCACTTTCTATTAGCAATGCAATATTCTCTTGTACATTACTCTCCCAGCTAAATAAAAGCCCTGTCAATATCCTTACCACACACACACTCACACACACAGACTGTGTCAATATCTGTGCCATTTTCTTTGTGTCACTTTAACAATGCCTCCACACTAAAGCTGTCACTGGCCATGACCCCTGGTTGGGGAGAAAACAGTCATACTATCCACCCCCTCACCACCCCAACACTCTTCAGTGATACCCAGCACCCCCATAAACTCTCCCTTCTCTCTGTCAATCAATTACGTCATCTTAGTCCTCTACTGCAGTCAGGCTTTGGTTCCTGTCTATCTAAGAGAGTCAAAACTCAGCCCAGTGCTAGGCTAGTTATGGGTGTCATAATATGACATAGGGCTACTTAAGGGTGTCACAGTGCTACATAGCAAAGCCATATAATGGCTCATCTTTAAATAGCGGTGTCATAACAGTTTTTACCTGACATTTCAACTCTGCTACTTGGTGTTGTACCAGCTCTATGTTCCACCGTGATTGTGTTACCTAGCAGTGTCATAACAGTTTTCAACTGCCAATCAACCTGTGCTACATTGTGTCCTGACAGTTTAGAAATACTGTGCTGTGTGGTGTCTTAACACCGTTAATAACAACAAAAACAACAAAAAAATCCTGAAAAATGCATGTGAAAAATGTTATAAATTGATTTGCATTTGAATGAGGGAAATAAGTATTTGACCCCCTATCAATCAGAAAGATTTCTGTCTCCCAGGTGTCTTTTATACAGGTAACGAGCTGAGATTAGGAGCACACAACTTATTCTTGTTGTGACTCAAGTTGTTGTCAAGGTTTTTCCTGAGCTGCTAATCAAACACACACACACACTTTATACTTCCCTCTGAATTCATTATTATCCTCCATAACCACTTATCATTATTCACAGCTTTTAAACCTAACATAGTTGGTTCATGGTTCAATTCCATTTTGGTGCAGTCTTTTTAAGAATTTGAAATATTTTGTTTTCCCTCCCTGCAGTACAAACTTAATCCAAAATTCAGTTAAGTTTAGCAACAAGACAATTGCTCTGGTGCAAACTAGCCCTCTACATATTTAACAACTATCAAAACCAAGGTCTCGCTTAAGCTGTAATTAAATTATAAGAGTAGGATTGGGGGGAGAAACAGAGTACAGGGAATACATTTTAACTGCAGCCCAAGTGGTTTCAAACCAAGCTTTTTTTATTTT